>MU226746.1:395160-430095 GCA_018584345.1 Thuja plicata | reverse complement strand
TAACCTTCATGGATAGTAAAGTGTTGGCATGGCCAAAGAACTCTACTATTAAGAAAGCTCAGACCATAGGTCATAGACAAGGTTATTTGTATGAGTTATGTACTGAACCAAATCTAGCCCTAATTCACGAAATTGCAGACTAATGAAATATGGCATAGAAGATTAGGACACCTCAATTTTTGTGCCCTATCTTCCATAGAAGGACTAGCTACAGATTTACCCAAACTCAAACAATATCATTCAGGGGCATGCAAGGGGTGTGTCTTAGGGAAGAACACTAAGGGGTCTTTTCAAAATAGTTCGAGCAAAACAAAAGATGTATTAGAATTAGTCCACACAGATTTATGTGGACCCATGTCTGTACCTTCCTTAGGTGGGTTTCTATACTATATAATCTTTGTTGATGATTTCTCCAGAAAGACTTGGATCTATTTCCTTAAATGTAAAGAATCACAGGAGATCCTTAAAAGATTTAAGGAATTCAAATCTCTTACTGAAAACTCTTCTGGAAGAAAAGTAAAAACCTTAAGGACAGAAAATGGGAGGGAATATACATCAGATATTTTTAAAGAATTTTGTAAAAATGTTGGGATTAAGAGGGAGCTCACTATAACCTACAACCCTCAACAAAACGGAGTTGCTGAAAGGAAAAACAGGACCATTGTAAAAGCTACTAGGGCTATGTTACTTGATCAAAACATAGAGACTTCATTTTGAGCAGAAGCCTCTAGTACTGCTGTCTACATTCAGAGCAGATGTCCTCACTCCCATTCTGATGACAAAACTCCTGAAGAAGCCTTCACAGGTATAAAATCAGACAATAGTCACTTGAGGATGTTTGGTTGTCATGTTTACATTCATGTGCCCAAAGAGAAAAGAACTAAGCTAGAACCTTCTGGGAGAAAAGGTATTTTTGTAGGCTATAGTGAAACCTCAAAAGCTTATATAATATATGTGCCTAGTCAAAGACAGATTGAACTAAGCAGAGATGTGATTTTTGAGGAAGACAGCTTTAAAAAGAGCCAGAAATTCTATTGAGTCAGAAATTCAAACTTCCACCATAGACATAGAAGATGTAACGAGCCTGCCTGGCTCTTCTTTGAAATTCAATGCAAAATTCACTTTACTCTAAAAGATAAATACTTATTATAATTTCCTTTGAGAGAAATATATGTTTTTTTTTGTTCTTTCACCATTCATAAAATATATTGCATATACATAAAATCGAATCAAACTCTATAATGCCAAATATGTTTCACGACTTGAAACCATTAAACTAAATCACATTTAAACCGAATTGCAATATAAATGACAGCTACCTTATTCCATTTCAGCAAGCTAACTATAAGCGTGTGATCTTTGGCCGCAATGTATGTGACTGGCCGCACTGTGAATGACTGGTTGTAGCTGAATATGACGGGCCGTAGCTGATTATGACTAACTGTAGCTTCTAGGAATGGTCGCAGTCTTGTTAACAATGGATTCGCTGGAACTAAGGATGGAATTGATCATCAACCCAAACCGTATGCATTATCCTCAGCTGCAATATAAACATTGTCTTTCAATCCTTCATGCGGACCTCAACCACAACACTGCCCCACACCAGGTTTGTCGTGCTATCCTCCAAGACTCCACAATTCGTTGGGAGAGACCCAATTCAAAGTGGTGAAACAACAAGATCGAATTCACAATTTGTACTGCAAATACCTTCAGAGTAACCCTCTCCACAATTCGCATCAATTCACCAGTTTGTAAAAGCATAGAATGAATGCCTTAGCATTCGAAAATCCCATATAAGAGCTGAGGGTTCCTCAAGAAGGCTCAATATTTCATATCTTCAACAATACACTTCAAATAACTTAAAGCACTTCTTCCCTCCAACTTAGGATATGTGAAACAATAATTATATTCAACTTTAAAATAAAAGTCCCACATAAACCATTAAAGATATCATTAATACATCAATGATAAAGCTTAGAATAATTCCAAAATTAATTAATTAGGGAAGACTTAATTACTCAATTTGATCCACCTCCAAATCACACTAAACACCAAGGAACCCCACCATCCGCACAATGACCACACCAGAAATAGTAACTGGCAGAAAATGACTTACCAAAAATAGCAAGTCCTGACCAAGAGACCCTCAAATCAAAGCATTAGCCCACGAGGGTCGCAATGATGGGCTAATAAACTTGTCCCTCAGACACCTGCTAAATCAAGGACAACACAGTCCTCCCTCCCCAAGATTGCTTGTCCTCAAGCAATCGCAAACCGAGGTGCTGAAGAATATTCTCTGATTCCCAAGTAGCATCCTCAATAGGTAAACCAGACCACTTAATCAAGAACTCTCAGATAACTCGTCGACGCAATTGTCTCTCACGAGTCTCCAAAATAATCTCAGGAATCAATTCCAACTTTCCCTCATCATCAAGAGGGGGTAACAAGGAGGACAGAACATGTTTGCCCAAAGCCTGCTTGAGACGCAATACATGAAAAACATTATGCACTTTGTTGTCCTCTGGCAAATCCAACTCATAAACAACCTCGCCCACCCGTCTGACAACACAAAAAGGCCCATAGTACCAAGGCTTGAGCTTCTCAGCTTCGCTATTCTGAATAGTCGACTGCCTATAAGGCTGCAACATCAAATAAACCATATCTCCCACCTGGAAAGAGCAGGCAACCCTCCTCTGATCAACATACTACTTTTGTTGATTCTGAGCTCTCTGAATATTGTCTCGCAGTGTCCCCATAATGTCCTGACTATCCTACAACAAATCACCTGCACTGGGAACTCTACTATCACTGAAAAGCAAATCCACGAAACTCGGAGGATCATATCCATAAAGAGCTTGGAAAGGAGTCATCCCAATAGACATATGATGAGTGGAATTATAAATATACTCACATAAATAAATCCATTTCACCCAAGCTCTCTGTTGAGCAGACACATAGTTATGGAGATAGCCCTCCACCCATTTATTAACAATCTCAATTTGACCATCAGTCTGAGGGTGGTAACTAGTACTAGGCGTCAACTCTATGCCACACAATCTGAATAACTCCTGCCAAAAGTAACTCATAAATCGGCTATCTCGGTCACTCACTATATTCCGGGGTAAACCATGCAATTTAAACACCTCACACAAGAATAAATATGCAACCTGTGTCGCTGAAAAAGTAGTAGTGATCGGAAAGAAGTGAGCATACTTCGTAAGACGATCAACTACCAAATAAATACAATCTCTACCCTGAGCTTTAGGCAAGCCCACAATGAAATCCATAGAAATGCATTCCCACTTCCGCTCGGGAATGGGTAATGGCTGCAGTAAACTGGCTGGATAAGTGGGCTCCTATTTGTTCTGCTGACACACAGAACACTCTCTGACATACTGTCGCACATCATGCTTCAGGCCTTTCCAAGTAAACCTCTCCCTCACCTGCCTATAGGTTTTAAAAAACCCTAGATGCCCTGCTAAAGGAGAATCATGGAAAGCTCTCAGCACCACCAACCTAACACTCGATCCTGGAACCAACAACACCCGCTCCTTGTAAATGATCAACTCATTCACAAGTGTATACCTGCTGTCCTCTATGGTCCCATCAATAAAACCAGCAACCCATTGATCTAGAGCATACTCTGCCACAATCAAATGCCTCCAATCCTCAGATATCCCTGTCATGGCACACAAATGAGGCCTCCGAGAGAGTGCATCAGCAACCACATTCTGAGTGCCCTTGATATAAGAAATATCAAAGTCATAGGACTATAGGTTACTAACCCACTTTTGTTGTCTCTCATTAAGATCACGCTGCCCAAGGAAATACTTCAAGTTGTTATGATTAGTTTTGATACATAATTTACTACCGGCCATATACTGCCTGAATTTAGCCAAAGCATGCATAATGGCTAACATTTCCTTGTCGTAAACACTAAAGACCCTCTCAGGACCCCTGAGCTTCCTACTCTCAAACACTATTGGGTGGTAATCCTGGGAAAGTACCGCACCAATGCCCTCACCAAAAGCATCACAATGCAAATCAAAAGGCCTAGAAAAATATGGCAATGCCAAAACCGGGCATGATGTCATGATCAACTTCAACTTCTCAAAACACTCTTGTGCCTGAGAGGTCCACTCAAAAGCACCCTTATGGGTCAAACCAGTCAACGGGGTTGCATGCCGTGAGAAACCCGCCACAAACCTATGGTAGAAGGCACACAAACCAATGAACCCTCTGAGCTATGTCAAACTCTCAGGAGCAGGCCAATCCAAAATAGCTTGGACCTTATCTGGATCCATACGAGCTCCCTCTGAATTGATAATGTGACCAGAATATAGCAACTCGGTCATACCCAAAGCACACTTGAACTCCTTTGCATATAAGGAAGCCCTATCCAGAATATCCAACACAGCATCCAAATGAGCAAGATGATCATCCCATGTCTTGCTATAAATCAATATATCATCAAAGAAAACCAGCACAAATCTCCTCAACTAACTGTGGAAGACCCTGTTCATGGTAGAATGGAAAGTGGCTGGAGCATTAATCAACCCGAAAGACATGACTAAAAACTCAAAATGTCCACAGTGACATCTAAAAGTTGTTTTCTCTATATCCTCTTCCCGCTTCCGGAACTGATGGTAACCAGATCTCAAATCAATCTTAGAAAAGAAGCATGCCCCATGCAACTCATCTATCAGCTCATCAATGCGAAGAATAGGATACTTGTTCTTAATGGTCCTCCGATTCAGCATCCTGTAGTCAATGCACATCCTGGCTACCATCCTTCTTCACCAGAACAACTGAAGAAGCAAAGGACTTACTAGGCCTAATATGCCCCATAGAAATCAACTCCTCAATCGTTTTCTCTATCTCATCCTTCAAGCACTTGGGATGTCTGTAAGGAGTAATCATGATGGGCTTAGTGCCCTCCTCAAGCTCAATAATGTGCTCAATACCCCTATCAGGTGGCCTGCCATGTGGTAAATCACTAAACACTTTGGAGTGTTTAGTTCTTAGATCCTGTATGTCAGGGTGATAAGTTGATTTCCCTGACTCCTCAAGTGTGGGTAGAATCGTGCACTCCGCTGCCCACTCAACTGCATCATAGCGAATGAGACATTGTATACGTCTAAGTGACATAGTCCTCAAGTTCTCCTCCTTGATTGCCTTGAGTATGTGTTTCTTCCCATCTACTTCAAACTTCATCTCCATATCTTTGAGGCTAAGATAAAAAGCCTCAATAGAATGTAACCAACTCATACCCAAAACTAAATTGGTACCTCCCATGTCAGCCACATAGAAATCAGCCTTGAATTCATAATTATTCAATTTCATTGGGAGATCTGGAATCATTCTGTCACATTTCAAAGTATAACCATCAGCCACCTTCACTCTAATGCCCTCAAACTCCTCTATTTGTATGCCTCTCCTAGAGACCAAACGTGAATCTATGAAATTATGTGTGGCTCCTATATCCAACAAGGCAATGACACGCTGCCCTACTAAGAGGCCCCTCATCCTGAAAGATCCCTCTTTCTGCACACTAGAGAGGTATACAACCTTGAGGTGAGAATCCTCATCCACCTTCTCACTGTTAACTGCCTCTTCCAACAGGATCAACTTGCTGCCCTTCAAAATCAGAATTACGTTCATCTTCGTAATACCACTCCATAAGCCTATTTCTACCTTTAGGCTTCAATGGACATTCATGTTTCTCATCATAAGGACCCCTAAAATAGAAACACAAACTCCTTCTCCTCAAATCGCTAAGTGTTTCAGGATCTAAAAACCATGTCACTGGTTTCTTGAAACCTGGTCCTTCATTTTTTTTTGGAGCAGCTTTATTATCATAAGGAGAATTTGGTGGTCTTGGAGGAAATTTGTTGCGTGGAGCTGAAAACTCCAAGTCTCTAGCCTTTTTCATTGCCAACCATAATGATGTAGGGTCAAATGACTTGACCCAACCCCTAAGAGGTTCCACTAACCCCTCAATGAACAACATAACACGCCTCCTCTATGAAATGTCATAAACCATAACTGAGACTCTCTGAAATTCTCCAATAAAAGCCTCCAAGCTGCCTGTCTGTTTGAGTTGTGCCAGCTTCCTAAAATAGGACTCTGGGTCCTTCCTGTCAAATCTCTCCACTAACCCATCCACAAATTCTTGATAGGTCACAATCTGATCATGGTGTTAGGATACCAACCCATGGTACCACCAGTCATGAGCTATATCGTCAAGGTGCAAAACAGAAAACCGAATGGCGTCCTTTTCAGACATAGGACGTAAAGACAAATATGTATCCAGCTTGTGAATCCAAGCTCTGGCTATCATGTTATCACTCCCACCAAAATGTGTCAGTGTCAATTTGTTGGTTGCTTGCTTAAGTTCATGATTTATGTCTTTGTCGTCCATCTGATCTTCCTATAGAGCGTTCTCTCTTATATGAGTCATGAACCTATCAAAGTTAAGGTGTTGCTTCACTTCATGAGGTAAAGCATCCCTCAATGTGTAACGCCAATATGTCATCAGTAAAAGAAGCCTCTAAAATATTTGTTACAAGAACAAAACTAGATTTCAAGGTATTGCTTCATATTTACAATGAGCAAAGACGCTCATATATACAACACTCGATATTTACAAAATAGCAACTATCTAATATTAGACTACTACAGAATTGTCAGAGTAGCAAGAGTCTAATATTAGAGTGCTATACAAAATGGAATCTAATCTTGAGCATTAAAAAAGGAAATATGCAAATTATACTAATACTCTCCCATAATGCTCAATCGATCAACTACACCAATAGATTCTCTGAATTTGACAAATTTATCGGAACCAAGCGGCTTGGTGAAGATATCTGCATGTTGCTCCAAAGTAAGAACATAGCGTAATTGAATGGATTTGTCTTCAACCAACTGACGAATGTAATGACAATGAGTTTCGACATGCTTGGCTCTTTTCATGGAAGACCGGATTCTTTGCCAGTTTGAGCACCCCCTGATTATCACAAAATAGGGGAGTCGATCCTGTCTGAGGAGCATGCATATCCGTAAGCATCTGCCGAAGCCATACTGCCTCACAAGTTGCCTTAACTGCTCCCCGATACTCTACTTCAGTGGAAGACAGAGCCACTGCCTGCTGCTTCTTACTGGTCCATGTGACAGCACCAGATCCCAAATTAAACACATATCTAGCGGTAGACTTACGATCATCAACTGACCCGGCCCAGTCTGAATCTGTGTAACCACATAGAGTAGGATCAGAACTTCGAGTGTACAAAAGGCCATAATTAGGAGTACCACTGATATAGCGCAGAACACGCTTTGCGGCAATCCAATGATCAGCCTTGGGAGCTGTCATAAAGCAGGATATATAGCTGACTGCAAAACTAATGTCAGGTCTAGTGGCAGTAAGATAAATGAGGCTGCCCACTAGTTGTCGAAATAAGGATTCATCCATAGCAGGTGAAGCAGACTGAGCTGATAATTTGAGCCCTGGTTCCATAGGAGTGGAAGCAAGCTTGCAATCCTGCATTCTGAACCTGTCCACAAGATCTTTTGCATACTTGGACTGAGAAAGGAAGATACTGTGCTCAGTTATGGTAAAATAATGAATGTGTTATTAAACAATGACCATGAATGATCAATATATACAAGTACATAAGAGAATGTTTCTATAACGAACATGAGAGAAGAAATAGAAACATCCTGTAGAGAGAAAGAGAAAGTTTCCATAATGAACAGAAGGAGTTTATGGAAACATTACAAATATGAGTGACCATTAGAAAAAGACGGAAGAGAAAGTAAATTAGAAACTATCTAATAACTATTATCGTAATACCCTCCCTTAATGGTCAATCTATCTTCAAAAAAACGGAAATTTGCATGTCCTCAAAAATCATCAAACTGGACTTGAGTCGCATCGACTGTGGTAGGACGACTCTCGGTACCCTGAACAAGCGCTTCAACGCGACGGTACTCGAAAATCATCAACATGCGCTGCTTCCAGGTGTTGTAGTTCTTGTTGTTGAAACGCTGACTGCCTTCCAACATCAAGTTGGTGAGAGATGTCATTGCACGTTTTTCAATGAAAAAGCATGAAAACACAAAGATGGCACAAAGTTTGAGGCAGATTGACGGAAGACCCTGAAAATTTGAAAAGACATCCAGAGAAGAGCACAAAAAACCCAGATAGAATCTACTGTCAAATTCTAAATCCGCTGGCTCGGAAAACGAGGCACGAAAAATGATACACCCAAAAAAAGCGAGACTGACCCAGTTGAGATCTGAAAAACCCACCAAGAATCTGCAATTCGTTTTTCAAGACGGCATAGAATCTGAGAGTTTCGAATGAAACCCTAGCCGCTGAAAAAAAAATCAGAAAAATTGCAGAGATGTGTGTAAAAATGGCACTGAAACTCTAGACGGGTTTGTGAGGAAAGAAAAAGATGCAAATTTTGAACACACTCGGGCAAAAAGCTTCAAAACTCTTGAACTAGTAATTTCAAAAAGAAATTAAAGATTTCCGAAGAGGCCAGGAATTTGCTCTGATACCATAAAATATTTGATACAAGAACAAAACTAGATTTCAAGGTATTGCTTCATATTTACAATGAGCAAAGACGCTCATATATACAACACTCGATATTTACAAAATAGCAACTATCTAATATTAGACTGCTATAGAATCGTCAGAATAGCAAGAGTCTAATATTAGAGTGCTATACAAAATGGAATCTAATCTTGAGCATTAAAAAAGGAAATATGCAAATTATGCTAATAGCCTCGTCATCAAAACTAACAGTATCTATCTCTAGTCTCAAGAAGGTAGGACGTAAAGGCCTATCATGTGTACCTATCAAGTCAACTTTGGACCTGTGCGAACCAGCTGAGATACTTCCAAGATCTCTATCCCTGCCCCTATCTCAAGGCAAGGTAATACGCTGCAAGGTATTTGAAAGATTCTGCAAAATTGTAGCCATCTGTTGTTGGCCAGCTGCCAACTCTTGCTGACTGCGAGCAATATTCCTGAATACCGTAGTGGATTCCTTGTCATCATCATTACCTGAATTCTCTGGGATCCTGTCTCCCAAATTCCCCTGTTCTTGACCACCAGGTGGGGGTGAATTCCTACCCCTGTGTGTGTAATGACAGCCCTATCTATACCTGTCACCTTCCATTATTTAGGCCTAAATCCCCTGCAGGATGGCAAGATGAAAGCTCTGATACCACTGTAATAAGCCTGCCTGGCTCTTCTTTGAAATTCAATGCAAAATTCACTTTACTCTAAAAGATAAATATTTTTTTAATTTCCTTTGAGACAAATATATGTTTTTTTATTCTTTCACCATTCATAAAATATATTGCATATACGTAAAATAGAATCCAACTCTATAAAGCCAAATATGTTTCACGCCTTGAAACCATTAAACTAAATCGCATTTAAACCGAATTGCAATATAAATGACGGCTTCCTTATTCCATTTTAGCAAGCTAACTATAAGCGTATGATCTCTGGCCGCAATGTATGTGACTGGCCACACTGTGAATGACTAGCCGTAGCTGAAAATGACGGGCCGTAACTGATTATGACTGACTATAGTTTCTAGGAATGGCCGCAGTCTTGTTAACAATGGATCCGCTAGAACTAAGGATGGAATTGATCATCAACCCAAACCGTATGCATTATCCTCAGCTGCAATATAAACGTTCTCTTTCAATCCTTCACGCAGACCTCAACCACAACACTACCCCACACCACGTCTATCGTGCTATCCTTCAAGACTCCACAATTTGTTGGGAGAGACCCAATTCAAAGTGGTGAAACAACAGGATCGAATTCACAATTCATACTGCAAATACCTTCAGAGAAACCCTCTGCACAATTCGCATCAATTCACCAGTTTGTAAAAGCATAGAATGAATGCCTTAGCATTCGAAAATTCCATATAAGAGCTGAGGCTTCCTCAAGAAGGCTCGATATTTCATATCTTCAATAATACACTTCAAATAACTTAAAGCACTTCTTCCCTCCAACTTAGGATATGTGAAACAATAATTATATTCAACTATAAAATAAAAGTCCCACATAAACCATTAAAGATATTATTAATACATCAATGATATAACTTATAATAATTCCAAAATTAATTAATTAGGGAAGACTTAATTAATCAATTTGATCCACCTCCAAATCACACTGAACACCAAGGAACCCCACCATCCGCACAATGACCACACCAAAAATAGTAACTGGCAGAAGATGACATACCAAAAATAGCAAGTCCTGACCAAGAGACCCTCAAATCAAAGCATTAGCCCACAAGGGTCGCAATGATGGGCTAATAAACATGTCCCTCAGGCACTTGTTAAATCAGGGACATCACAGAAGAGGATCTTGCTCCTGAGGTTCAGAGGGAGTATCCTGAGGAAGATATAAATGAAGAACAAATCACATCATTGGAAAATCCTAAGAAGAGACCACTCTGGGCCACTAAAACAATGGAAGAAGCAAAAACTTATGCCGCTCCATCAGGGACTTTAAGAGAAAGTAAAAGACCAAAGAGATTCTCTAGTTATGTAGCTTTGATGAGTGAATTCATCAAATAAGAACCTACTAATGTTATAGAAGCTCTCCAGCACCAAGTATGGAAGGATGCCATGACAGAGGAGTATCAATCCACCTTGAAGAATGATGTGTGGGAGATAGTACCTAGACCAAAAGAGAAATTTGTTGTTTCTTCTAAATGGCCATTTAAAATCAAACATGCTGCAGATGGCAGTATAGAAAAACACAAAACAAGATTTGTAGCTAGAGGATTTTCACAGAAAGAAGGAATTGACTATGAAGAAACCTTTGCTCCAGTAGCTCGATATACCTCAGTCAGAGCAGTTCTAGCCATTGCAACAGCCAAAGGATGGGAAGTCCATCAAATGGATGTAAAAACTACTTTCTTAAATGGAACCATTGAAGAAGAGGTCTACTTAGAGCAACCTGAAGGATTTGAGATTCACAATGCAAAATTCCATGTGTGTAAATTAAAGAAAGCCCTATATGGACTTAAACAGGCTACAGGATCCCAAAGCCTGGTATGAAAGAATTGACAGTTACCTCATGAAATTAGGCTTCTCAAAGAATGATGCAGACCCAAATCTCTACTTCAAACAAAGCAAAGGTAATATGTTAATATTGATATTATATGTTGATGATCTGTTGATTACAGGAGAAGATCATCTTATTGATTAGTGTAAGAAAGATCTAGCCTCAGAATTTGATATGAAGGACTTAGGCCTATTACACTACTTCCTTGGACTTCAAGTCTAGCAGAAATCAGATAGCATTGTTTTGAATCAAGGGAAGTACATCATTGATATATTGAAGAGATTTGGTATTATGAACTACAGACCTATGTCATCCCCCATGCAAACAAATCTTCATAAATTAAAGGAAGCAGTAGCAGATTCTCTGTCGGCAGATCCCACTCTCTACAGGCAGATGATTGGATCTTTGATGTATTTAGTCAATACCAGATATCTGCTATGTTGTAAATGCCTTAAATCAGTTTATGTGTGAGCCCAAGGAGATACATCTTGTGGCTGTGAAGCATATAATAAGATGTCTTCAAGGTACTCTTAATTATGGCCTAAGATATGAAAAGGTTGACTTAGATCTTCATGGATTCACAGATTCGGATTGAGCTGGAAGCATGACTGACTGGAAGAGCACCTTCGGATGTTGTTTCAGTTTAGGATCGGCTATGATATCGTGGATTAGCAGAAAACAGTCCTCAGTAGCTCAGAGTTCTACAGAAGCCGAATATATTGCAGCTTCTATGGCTGCTAGAGAAGCAGTATGGCTCAGGAAACTGCTTGTGGGATTATTCGGTAAACCTCAGAAACCAACTATCATCCACTGTGACAATCAAAGTTGCATTAAGCTTTCAGTGAATCCAGTATTTCATGATAGATCTGAGCATATTGAGATTCCTTATAACTAAGTGAGAGACATGGTAGAAAGGAACGCGATTCAGTTGGAGTATATCAGTACAGGAGATCAAACAACAGATATTCTTACCAAACCTCTCCTCAAAGTGAAAGTTGAACACTTCAGGAAGAATCTGGGTATGATTGAAATGTAAATTTTTCAAATTGATTTGTACTAATATATTAAAGATGTTTAGTGTGTAAAATTCCTTTGTCATATGTGTGACTCTATGACTCTATGGGCCTACCCATCATGTGTATATTTCTGAAAAGTGACGACTTTTTGGATAATCAACACGTGTATTTAACATTATAAGTTGACGATCTTATAATGTTCAGTAGACTGATATCATGTGACGTGATATCAGTATGATTCATGGATTTGTCATGATTAGTTATGGTAGACATTATGTGACTTAATGTCAGTGCACATACCATAACTAGGATATATAACGAGAATGTAATGTTCTCAAGTATATTATATCCTTTAGTATCACGAGATAGGTGATACTTCATATCATGAGTTATGTGATATGTGATACTCTGTATCACGAGTTAGGTGATACTTCATCTCACGAGTATTGTGATATATGATTACTTATCATAAGTTGAGTGATAAAACAGATAATTTATTCACATAGATTATTGATATGTTTATCTTCCCGAGCTAAGAGGGAGTGTTGATTTTTGTAGCTTCGATCAGATAAAATATTGATTTTACAATAATAGATAAATAGTGACATATATAATAATAATAATAGATATTATCATTATAATATATATATTGATATTTAATACAATTATTATATATTATCATTATTATTATTATATATATATATTTATTTATTATCTATTACATATATATATTCTATCATTATTATCATTGTTATAATATAGTAATGATAATGATTATCAATATTATACTATAAATATTCTGATCGAATAAATCAAATTTTACATTGGCTATCAATTATATTGATTATAGTTAACGTTTTATATATTAACGTTATCGATTCATATATTATCGTTGTCAATTACCGATTATATATTATCGGTGTTAATGTTACATGGTCGAGATGGTTAAGCCGCCATATATATTAGTTAAACGTATATTACGTAGAGTATATATTGGGTAATACTATGTAGAGGATATATTACAGCGTAATCTTAGTTATGAAAAGCCATGCCTATGATAGGCATGACTCCTTGAGTAGTCACGTCTATCATAGACATGACCACTCATATCTACCAAACCTTATATATATATCGCTGACAATGGAAATCAGAATGTACAGCACAGTAATTGATAAGTGAAGTTACATCAACTGGCTTCTGCAAAATATAAATATAATATATGTTGTTCAGATTTGATAAAGGTATAAGATCACGGTCTATATAAATTTATTTATTTACTTATATCTAGATTTGAATATAGGTTATATTTGCATTTACAGTCTAGAATAGCTATTACTATAAATAGCAACTGTTAAAAACAGTCAGTCCAGACTCCCAACAGACCAAATAGTGTCAAAACTTACACTTACTAAAAAAGAAAGTCTCAGACAAGTTGTCCAAAATCACTCTAGAAAGTGTCCAACTCCATTACATCCTCTAAGCTCATTGGTGACATCAAAAACCCCTTTGAACCGGCTGAAACAAACCCTAAGAAACAATTCCATCTACTCTATAAGAGGACCTAAAAGTGGGGACATCACACTATCATCCAGATATACAGGCTTTGATCACTAAATTCAGCAAGGTCTTCAATAACATTCCTCCAAGTAGGCCTCTTGATAAAGGCATTGAGCATGTGATTGAGTTAAAAGAGGGAGAAAAACCTGTTATAGCCACTCCATACAGGCACTCTAAAAGATTTAAAGATGAAATTGGAAGACTATTAAGGAGCTCATGTATATGTGTGTCTTTATATATATATATATATATATATATATATATATACAACACACACACACACACATATATATGATCTTAGATGATGATTGATGATATTTATAAGATAGGAATTGCAAGATATACAGGACATACAAGGAGTTGGGATTGCGTACAATGATGATGCTATAACTTGGTTGATGACTCAAGGACAAACATTATGTTGTTCTAGTCTAGCTAAAAATACAAGATGGATTGGTGGTGAATGGGGTGTTGTTGATGTGGGAATGATATATCATGAAATATATGTATATGTGTGTAGATATGTATATATATGTATATTGGCATAATTGATGCAGAGCTTGATTGAGTGTTGATTGGTACAGGTTTGATGACAAGAAGATTAGTTATTGTGTTGTCATTGATGTCAACTTGGTGTTGTATTTGTTGACAGTGTTCTTGATGTGCTGCTAAGTATTTGTGCAGATGAATTTTGTGTTGCAGTAGGAATTGGAGTGTGTGTGTTATAATTATAGTTTCAGTCGGACCAAAACTGATATATACGTATGACAACACATTCTCATATTTGTGCTATCATACATATACTATATTGAAATATGACTGATTTTCATATTATTGAATTCCCTTTCATTGATTGATATGAGTATTGATCGGACTTTATATTAAAACATGATCGAGCCCTTATAATAACCAATCAATTATTATTGTGGAGCACCTTATAATGATCAGGAGTCTATAGTAAACAATCCCGTGTTATGTAACTAATCATTAACTATTGATAACGAAGCATGTCCACGTAGGGACATGACCCTACGTGGCCCTTGTGCCACGTAGAGTCATGCCCCTACGTGGGCATGATTTCTCATACTTGTATATATATCAGTTACCATTGTTGCTGTGAAAAATATATCAATACACACCGCATGATATTTTATCTACAGCAGTAGAAGATTATTCTCCATCACAGTGATAAATTGATATTTATATTCTGCATTAAAATCACAGTTATTTCACATCTTCAGTTGATCATTATATCTCACTCTATCGAAGATCTAAGGTTCCTTAATAGTGTGATCGTTGTTGAAGACTCGGGGATGTCTCTCGATGCATTATGTATGATCGCGTATGCTGGAAACAAAAAATGGAGGAAGTTATGATCGATTAAAGAGAACCAGGGCAGACAGAAGAACAAGCGGTGACAGGCAGTGAATGATTTGATTGTTCTATCAAATCAGTATGGATCCAAGTGTTGTGGTCATGATATGGTTATCTTGACTAGGATATGTCATTGATACTATGATCGCTACAGGATTGGAGTACTGCAAGACATCCTTTCAGTTGACAGAAGATCATTCTGTGCAAGATAGCAAAATGTTTGAACAGGCTTGAGTAGTTGGTGTTAGATTAGTGAGCAGTGATGATGCAATCGGTTGCAGTAGATGTTTTCGTGATCTAGGTGTCAAGGTGACGTGGCATAACAGATTTGTAATGCTGATTTTCTATTTCATTGTTCGAGGTGATCGGATCTGTCAAGTTTTGGAAGCGTGTTGGGAAAGTAAAATAAAGTTTTGATTGTTCTCGTTTTAAATCGATGTGCGATGAATCTTGTGGCCGACCTGAATTTGTAATCGAATATTCTAGATTGATAATACGTTTTAGGGTTCAAGGATCGAGCAGGAATGATTGTAATGAATGAAATTCAAATGTAATATGTTTTGTAAGGCGGCTAATGCCCTAATGAACATGTAATGTATTTATATTTAAATCGATGAATTATGCAAGTGTAGATCGTGGATGCAAAGGTTCGGTCGAGTGAAGAACGAAGATTGTCTGCAAGAAGCAGAAGTGTTGTGATTAATTGGATCTGAACAAGCAGAGGAGTGCTACACCCAGATCATTGTACTTGTTGAATTCTAATAGGTTCTGCAAGAAAATCCCTTAACCGGGTAGATCCTAACAGGTCTTGATCAGTAAATCCTTTAACCAAGTGGCTCTTTAATTAGGGTTTAAATCCTTTAACAAGGTTACTCCTAACAGGGTAAAGCTCCTAAAAGGGCTAGAGGCAAACCCCTTGACCAGGTGACTCCTACCAAGGCATCATTGTAAGCTCCTAACATGGCTAGGTCTTTAATAGGGCGCATTTCATAAGAGTGCAAATACTTGTGGGTACTAATTCCCACCGTAGTTTTCCCCTCTAACCGAGGGTTTCTACGATAAAAATATTGGTGTCACTTTGTTGCATGTTTAGATGTTTATTTGGTCACTTTGTATATTGTTGCATAAGGTTTAATGTTGATGAATTTTGTTAATGTGTTGAATGAATTGTGAAAAGTTCTGATCTAATAGATTACTAATTCACCCCCCCTCTTAGTAATCTTGGACCTTATAGTATTAACAATATATATATATGTACATATGTGTATATATACACATACATAACATATATATAGATATAGATATGTGTGTGTTGTTGATTATTTGTTATGATCTTCTTCAGGTTGATTGTATTGGTAAATAACTTTAACATTTTATTTTCAACCTATTGGGATCCCATCTAGGATAATGGACACTAGAGTTAAGGAAATGAATGCAACAATAGGTTCCACTGAACTGGTAGAATTTAACTCATATCTCCTCCCTTAGTGATGGACAAGCTCAAATATTGGAATCTCTTAGTCACATAACTAGCTATGACTCATCCCATGACTTCTTTGATAATTTTTAGTAAATTGAGAAGACTTAAGAAGCTCTTAGAGATGGGACAAATCAAGCCAAGTAAGAACCCTTTTGCTTCTTCTGTTGTGTTGGTGAAGAAGGATGGAACTATGCACAAGTGTATTGATTACAAGACATTGAACAAGAAGACTATTAAGAACAGGTACCTGATTCTGCGCATAGATGACCTTATTGATGAGTTGCATGGGGCGGTCGACTTGAAATCTGGTTATCATCAAATCAGGGTCAAAGAGGACATAGAAGAAATTGCATTTAGATGACACTTTGGCCATTTTGAGATTCGTGTCATGCCTTTTAGTTTGACAAATGAACCTGTTACTTTTCAATCTTGCATGAATAAGTTGTTTAGTAAACAATTATGCAAGTTTTTGTTGATTTTCTTCGATGACATACTTATTTACAGCAGGTCATGGGAAGAGCACTTGAGACATTTGGATGAAGTGTTGAGCATTTTGGAAAGTGGATCTTTGTTTGCAAACGAGTCCAAGTGTGAGCTTGTGATGACTAAATTATTATATGTTGGGCACATAATCAATGCTCATGGAGTTTGTGTAGACCCTGAAAAAATCAAAGCTATACTTTATTGGCATCCACCTACCAACCTTAGTTGAAGGGTTTTTTTGTACCGTGTGGGTTTTACAAGAGGTTTGTCAAAGGTTTTTCAAAGGTTGCTGCCCCACTTACAAATTTGACTAAAAAGGGAGCCTTCTCTTGGTCTGAGTCAACACAATAGACCTTTGATCACTTCAAGCAATTGATGAGTTCATGTCCTATTTTAGCCATTCCAAATTTTTCTAAACCATTTGAGTTGGAATGTGATGCCTCGGGTGAGGGTATTGGAGCTGTCCTAATGCAAAACAAACACCTAATTGCCTATGAAAGTAATAAGTTAAGAGGATCTGGAAAGGGGTAATTCCATCTATGACAAATAGATGTTGGTAATAATGCATACTTTGAAGAGGTTCAGACAGTATCTTGTTGGCTCCGGTTTGTAATAAAAACAAATCATAATAGCCTATGACTTTGACATCGAATATGTCAAGGGGAAAAAGAACATGTTGGCTGATGCTCTGTCAAGAAGGCCACATTTGTGTTCAATCTCAGAGAATATGCCATACAAGCTAAATATGCCAAGAATTCACTTGCAAACAGCATTCTTGATAGCCCTTCTCAGGATAACAGGTATGAGATAAGAGAGGGAATTATTTACTACAAAGGGAGAATATTATTGGTGCCTGAAAGTAAGTTAATGAAGCAGATTTTTAAAACATTTCATGACAATCCTACAACCGGTCACCCTGGTTATTACAAGTCTTATAGGCAGATCCATGAAAAGTTTTCATGGAAAGGGATGAAGGATGACATTCTCAAGTTTGTTCGTGAATGTAATATGTGCCAACAAAATAGAAATGAACATACTTACCCTGCTGGTTTACTGCAGACCATACCAATTCTTACTCAGAAGTGGGAGAGTATCTCAATGGATTTCATTATAGGACTTCCCAAGGTGCAAGGGAAGGATTGTATCTATATGGTAGTGGACAGATTGACCAAGTTTGCTCATTTATTTGCTATTTCAGCAAGGTATACAGCAATACAAGTGGCAGATTTATTCTTCAGAGAAGTATTTAGACTTCATGGAACACCAACGACCATCATTAGTGACAGGAACAGCAAGTTTATGAGCTTGTTTTGGCAGGAGTTATTCAAATTGTGTGGCGCCGAGTTAATTCCTAGCACTAGTCACCACCCTCAGACGGATGGTCAAACCGAGACTGTCAACAAATGGGTGGAAGGTTACCTACACAACTATGTCTCAAAGCTGCAAAAAGTGTGGGTTAAGTGGTTGCATTTGGAGGATTTTTGCTACAAATCCACCTATTACATGTCCATCAAGATGTCTCCTTCCATGGCTTTGTACAGTTATGAGACTCCCAGCTTCAATGATATGTTATTTGGAGATAGTAGAGGCCTAGAGCTAGAGATATTTTGCAGGAGAGCCAAGATATTATGAAGTCTCTGAGGGATAACATACAACATGCACAGAATTAGAAGTTGTATGCTGATCAGCACCATATTGAGCGGGAATTTGACGTAGGAGACGTGGTATATCTAAGATTGCAGCCTTATAGACAGTCCACTCTCAAGAAGAGTGGAGTTGAGAAGCTCAAGCCTAGATTTTATGGCCCATTCAGAATTGACAGGGGGGTTGGAGAGGTTGCTTATGAGCTGGAGTTACCAGCTAGCAGCAAAATGCACAACACTTTTCACATATCTCGCCTTAAAAAGGCACTTGGGCATAATGTAATACCTTCAGTAGAGTTGCCCCTTTTGGATGAGGAAGGCAAATTGATACTGTTATCTGAGGCAATGATTGATTTCAGAGAGTGTATTGTCAGGAGAAGAGTTATCACTTAATATCTAGTGAAATGGAAGAACTTACCAGTGGAGGAAGCTACATGGGAGAATGAGCAAATTTTGCAGCATCTAGAATTGTGATTGCTTGAGGACAAGCAATCTTGGGGAGGGAGGACTGTAATGTCCCCTCTTTGCACTCGATCAAATGGGTTAATCCATTAAGCCTATTTCTAAGTCCCGGTAGGCTAATTAATTTGGGTTAAGGGATTTTGTGTCCTAGTTGAGTTAGTGCAAGAGTTTCCGAAACTTCTCGGGCAACATTTCTATTTTTAGCAAGGAGTTATTTAGAGTACTTACTATTTATAGTAAGTCAGTGGGCCACCAGGTTTTTAGTAGTACGGAGCTCCTATCTATATATATCTTTGGTGAGCTAAAGGGTTTCGAAGAAATATTTGATTTATTGGCCTTATTAATCTTTTAAATGTTGTTTTTTAAGTCTCTCGGAAAAAGACATGTCCTAGTCAGACAATATTGTTTTAAAAAAGAGGCCAATGTATTTCCTAGACATAAGGCTAATATCATGCCTTGAAAGTGGATGCCTAAGGTGAAAGGAAAAAATTATTTCAAAAAAAACACAATTTAAAATGCGAGGGTGTATGTCTAGGAAGGGAGATTTAAGGAGTTTAAAATAAAATTAAAAGAAACCTAAAAGAGGCATGGAGTTTTAGAGAGAAAATGATTTTTAAACTTGTGTTGCCCTAATCCTCTCCCTTTCTTGTTTAAAAGAACATTTTGGTTCTCATTTGACCATCTTATTTTGGCTACATAACGAAGTGTTGCTGGAGCATTTTTGGGAAGGGCAATCTGCAGGTTTGAGGACAAATACCCTCAGTTGGGTCACCAGTTTCGATGGTGAAAGACCCACTCAAGCTGGTTATCGTTAGAAGAACAGAGTTTTGAAGTTTTTGGTGTGTGGTTTGGTGTGTGAAGATGAAGATTTCCAATGTGTTTTGAAGTGGGTTTGCAGATTTTCAGTGTGTTGTGTTGGGTTTAGGAATGTTTATTGGTTTGTTGCGATTGGGCGTGTGTTAAGAGTGTTCAAACGCCTTTTTCAGGGTCTGATTTACACATTTCTGGAAATCACTGGCAGCGTGAAGTGTCTGAATGTTGTGAGCTTGGAGGCCTTTGACATCATCTCCAGACATTAGAGATTGCTGATTTAATCTCTGGTTAATGAAGACTGAACGTGGGTGACTTATCAAGCAATATATTTATCTTTGAAGGGTGTTTTTCAACGTCTGATCTTGATTATTAAAACTCTAATTACAGTGATTTAATGTTTCTGGATATTGTTTGGAAAAAAACATATGTCTGAAGTGTTGAACGTCATTACTTGCAAC
This sequence comes from Thuja plicata, assembly GCA_018584345.1. Classification (NCBI taxonomy): domain Eukaryota; kingdom Viridiplantae; phylum Streptophyta; class Pinopsida; order Cupressales; family Cupressaceae; genus Thuja; species Thuja plicata. Next base: position 409,699 of record MU226746.1, on the reverse strand, counting down.
TTTTGTTATTTCATATTGTTATGTAATGTTTAAGGAGTGTAGGCCCAGCCACTTCTTCTTAAAAATCTGCATTTAGTTTTCTTAAATCTCCTATTCATAGCTCGCATTTGTGTGGAGCGGATTACCCCCACTTTAGAGATTTTCTGTTAAGAGCTAGCTTCACATTAATTGCATGTATCTGAAGCTAACATTGGAATCCATCCTGCTTAGTTCATGCATGTTTTGGTGTAAAATCATAAATCAAAAGGAAAAAAAAATCAGGGGTGTTCATTACAATACGCAAGTTGGTTCAGCATGAACTAATTGAGCTTGTCTACTGTCCCATAGAACATCAAATCACTGACATACTCACGACACCCCATGCTCATGACCAGTTACAGAACCTTTTTGAGTTCTCCCCAATTTTTATTATGGGGAGAGAACAAATAGCCCACATTTGTTTTGCAATCCTCATTGTTCATTGTGGAAGAGACTAAAAGAATAATGAACATTGTTAATTATAATTTAGTCAATCAGCAGTTGATTGTTAGTATACAGTTAGTTATATCACAGGTTTGCATTCAATTTTCATTTCTTCCTTATAAAAGTACTTTCCTTCCACAAATAAATCCATGAAGAAGTTGTGAGCCTTGCACATTTTTTCTTGAATTATATTTGTGTAAATCATTTTTTTTGTCTGCTCTGAATTCTTTAAGAACATGCATGATCTCGCTGCCTATAAAAACAATAACTCACCCGATGACATGTTTTGCCACAATAGGTGCATGCCAAGGAAGTGAAATTGGAGATGGATACTGACCAGTGAGGAGGAGGGTGTGCGCACCGCCACAGGCAATGGAGGAAGGGGAGGAGCAGAGGCTCAGTGTGGGCTCCCATCGCGACTGGAGCGACCCCAACCCCAATCGCCCAAAGTCACCGTTGCCCCAAAGCGCTGCCCATCTCTTTTTATTTTCGCCACTGCTACTGCCTATCCCACGCCCCCAATGCACCAACTCACGACACCTCACGAATCCTCTGCTCCACATTTTCTATTCTTTACTCTCTACCCTCTGCACTGTGTTCGTAAAAGCAAAAGCTTGGCCATTAGACCAAGTGTTCACCTTATAAGCCTCTCTCAAAGCAATCGGTATGTAATAATCGAAGGTACTCAAGAGGGGCAACGTCTACGCAGCAACCAAAAATAACTTTTATTATAATTATTAATTTAATTAAACATTGAAATACTATGAATACAATGTTTTTTAATTAATTAATAATTACAGTAAATAGGACATTTTGGGTGCTATATAGACAATAGTTCAAAGAGGTTAACAGTGATCTTTCAAAGTATGGAAAGATAACAATTAGTACTTGCACTTAAAAAAAATTATAATGGCTATATTTATAGTAAGATGTATGTTAAATAATATATTGAAGGGTATAAATGAAGAAATAGTGATAAGAATATATAGTATATTATAATAAACATAAATCAATAGTTGAGATCCTCTTCATAAGTCTTTCAGAATCCTTCATAATACAATGTATTTTTTTATATTATAAGAAGACAACTAACTTTTGACATAGGCTAACATAAATAAATTTGATTTTGATTATTGAAATGTCTTCTTTGTTAAGGGTTGGGATAATGATTACATATAGAATTCAGGTTAAGATTACTATTAAGATCATGGGTAAGGTTACGATTAGGGTTAAAGTTAAAATTAAACTTAGAGCTAGGGTTTGGTTAAGATTAAGCTTAGAGTTATGGCTAGGAAGTGATTCAGGGTTAGTGTTAGGTTTATGCTTTGAATTAGGTTCGAGGGTTGGAAATAAGGTTAAGGTTAATAATAGGGTCGAGATTATGATCATAGTTAGAATTGCATATTGGACCATAATCTTAATCATATATGAACCCTAATATAACTTGCTTTAACTCTAATCCTAATACTAATTGAACCCTAACCATAACACTATCTCTAACACTAATTTAAATCTTAGTAACACCAACTCCAATTCTAATAAAGCTCCAATGCTAAGCATAACCATAACTCTAATTCAATTGTAACATGGTCTTATCTTAGAATGGTAATCCTATACTTGACTTCTAACACTAACTCTAACCATAATTGAGCCCTCATACTAATCCTAATCCTGCATATTATTTAATCTTGATATATATTATTTTCATATTTATATTAGATTAAGGATTGTAATTTAATTCACAAAAAATGATAATCCACATATTTTAATAAAATAATTTTATAAATGTTCTAGTCAATTTTTATTACAAAATAATTTTCAATCAATTGATGAGCTAAAGGGTCTCTATAATGAATGGTTCATAAGGCATAACACTTGTTGAAGGTTTTGCAAATGTGGTTGCAAGCTAAGTGGGTTTAACCTTGAAGGAAACTTCACGGTTAAGTGCACTTGAGTTGGAGTAGTACTGAGATGGGTGACCTCCTAGGAAGGCCCAATGCTTCACCTCTGTGAGCATCACCTAAATACAAAGTGGATTGAAGTTGTTCTCTTAACACACACTACTAATAAGTAGATTTCTACATTCATTCTTAATTATACTTATGTTAGTATGGTGTTCCGCTCTCCATCATCACAAATAATAGTCGTCCCTTTACAAAACATGATGTTTGCAAACTTTACAAGAAATTCCATATCCAACACCATTTCTCAACACCATACTACCTCCGAGGTAACGGCTAGTTTGAGGCCTTTAAGAAAACCATCTTGAAAATCCTTACGAAGACAGTCAACAAATTGGTCGTGATTGGCACATTCATCTTAACCCCACCTTGTGGACCTATCATATGAGTCTTCACACTCTCGTGGATGCTACTCCATATGCCCTTGTCTGTGCTTTTGAATTTATCTTACCCATCAAGGTCAAGTTACCTTCTTTGTAGGTCTCTTTATGCAAACTTATCAATGATGAAGACTAAAGAAACTCTCACTTTCTTGAGTTAGAATTGCTAGAAAAATGAAGATAGAATGCTTTCAACCATCTTAAAGCTTGTCACAATACATGTACAAAAGTTACAATCACAGAGTTAAACCACACACATTTGAGGCTGATGATCTTTTCCTAAAACAAAATCCCATAAATTAACAAGATCGAGAGAAAAAGGGCAAGTTTGAACCTAATTGGATCAGTCCATGCATTATCACTACCACATATGGATTGGGAGCATATCAATTGGCTACCCTCGAGGGTGATGCACTATATGATCCAATCAATAGTGTTCACTTTCGGTGATTCTATGCCTAAGAATTTTAGTGAATCCCCTTAAAGTCTTCAAAAAAAATACTAAAAATATTTTTAAAAAAGTCCTAAAAAATACAAAAAAATATTAAATGTCCTAAGAAAAAGTAAAGATAAATAATATGTCCTGTGGTGAAAACCACTTTGATGGCGCCTTGGACAATCACCATGGTGAAAATTGGGCTACTGGCGCCATGTTAGGGACTTTGTTCCTCCTTCCTTTAGATTCTACTTGGTATTTTTATTTACATTATCCTTCCATATCATAATAAACCTTTTCACCCTCACCATGGCTTGTGGATTGCTTCACATCACTTGTGTACACATGCTTTTCTATATAGTTAGAGGAACTTTACCTTTTGGCATTTGTCAATTCACTCATAATTTATAATAAAGTTTCACCTACATTGTCAATTTGTGGCATTCCATCTTTTGCTCCACAATAATAACATCAGCAACTTTGGACTTCAACAAAATTATGACATGACGAGACTAACAATGGGCAGACATAACTACATCCCTATCAACCTATCAAATTATTCACATAAACTATGAAAGAAACATTTTTTCATCTAGTATGATGGTTGTTTGTTTGAGGTCTTTGATTTCTTTTGATTTTATCTTTGGTGACATGTCTTTTAGTTTCTCTAGGATTTCTCTGCCTAGAGATTTTATCTCTAGGATGTCTTTGACTAGAGAGATGGTGATGGGACATGTTCACCAGTTTTCTATATGTGGATATTCCCTAGTAACATGTTGACTTGTCTTAGGAAATGATTGTTGAAGACCATCGAGGAAGAATGGGTCGCATGTGAATAGGAGAAACCTTTAAATGCCTTATGTGTCTTCCTTTATGAAATTTGTATATTGATTCATTTGGATCTAATCCATAGCTAGATGTGATCATCATTTTTCCATAATAATCTCAATGATGATATAGCTCTTAAAAAGCCCAAGAAACCCTTCCGTCTTACTTATCCCTCTTCACATCCTTTCATCCCTCCACTCACTCCTTCTTACTCATGATGGTATCCCTAAGCTAAATGATTGAATATTATAACTTACCAAAAACATAAGATCATCCTTGAATTAATTGCATATACTGCAAAAACACATCTTAGTCCTGCATATAACATCACATCCTGCATACATCATAGGTCAACATTTATCATATGCATCATGATCTCATTATAGAAAATCTCATATTGCATTATCTACTCATCACATTTAGTCATACGATAGTTAGTCCCATATGCATACAAAATTTCAAGTAACAACATACACATTATAATCATGTCATTGATCACATCATAAGGCATCATATAGAATCATAAGTCTATGATCATCCAGCTAAGGTGCATCACATTGAATCATATAGAAACATGCATGTAAAAACCATTACATATACATTGCATCACATAGGAACATTACATCAAATAAGAATCATAAAACTTGTTGGTTGTATTCCCTGTTTGTAGTTTTCCCTATAAAGTTTTTGAAATTTCCAGTCATTCTATGCCCAAAAGGTTGAAAGTCGTGTCTGAAATTGCTTATATATCTCTGCAAATAAATGTTTTAGCCCTAAACCTTGTCAAAAATGCCAAAAAACCCTAAGGTCCTAGGTCATCTCTGCTCAAAAATGTCAAAAAAAAAACCTAATTCTTTGAAAAACCTTCTATTTTGAAGTTACTTTATCATAACTTAGAAATCATTTAAAGCATGTGTTATATTTTATAGTCGCGAAGTCTCTTTATAAAATCTGAATATTCTTTTGCCTTAAGAGACTTAGTGATTTCCCTTTAGTCAGGTTATCTCTGTAGAAAAGGAATATGCCTTCAGTTATTTGGAGACTTAGAGACAACCCTCAAATCAAAAGGAAATCTAACGGTGGTCGGATTGTCTCTAGATGAGATCATGGTAAATGATTTTTTATGGGGACTTTGAGTTTACTCGGTCGCGTTATCTCCAAAAGTGATCTGAGGTTATGAGTTAAGTTGAAAAGTTAAAGTTTCACTATAGTCGCTTTGTCTCTAAATGAAATGTGAGTTAAGACAAAAGACACGAGACTCAGCGACAACCATTGATCAGAAGTTAAATCTTACGGTAGTCAGGAGGTCTCCATATTAACCCTGCAGTTCCAAAATTATCAAGCGACATTGAGTTTGTATAGTCGCGAAGTCTCCTGAACAAACTAAGGTTAAAGTTGAGTTTCAAAGTTTATGTTGTCGCGGAGTCTCAGTATAAAGTGTGAGTTAAGTTAAAAATCAAGAGATCTAGTGACAACCCTCAGATCAAAAGGAAATCTAATGGTGGTCATCAAATCGCTAGGGGAATTCAAAAATTCAAAGTTTTTGCAGTGATTTGGAGACAAGGTTTATGTTGAGACACGTGTTCAAAAGGTATGCATTAGTTATAAGTTATTCAGTCCCATGGATTCCAAATAGCATCTGGCAACTTGGAGATGATAGTCGCATTATCTCATGATATATTAGGGTTTGCTTTGAAGATCATGAGACTTGGCGTAAACCATTGGATGCAAATAAAAGAAGATCTACAGTAGTCGGATGATCACCAGATAAAGTTTGAAAAGTCAAGATCATTCAGTGATAAAGAGATAAAGGTGCAGTCGCCAAGTCTCTGAATGGAAACCAAAGGGTTTAAAAGGAGTTATAAAAGGCTTTAGTTTCTGATTCTCATGAAGTAACCATAGTTGAGGGATTTTCCTAGCGATAAGGAGACATGCGGTCATGAGTGATGACATATAGTTGATTGAATGTTTGATAATGTTAAGTTGAAGATAATGCAAGACATTAAATCGGTTAATGGTTTGTATTGTCATTGATGTCAACTTGATATCATCTTTACGGTCATGTATACAATGCCAAAGACTTCATAGAATTAATGGAACAAAGATTATGCTTTCAGCAATGCATAAAAGTCAAGTATTCACTAAGTGACAGATAACACCGACGGAGTGCACACCATCGGTAAAAGAAAAGAACCAAAGTCACAGTGATACTTGACGAGCAGAAGACAGTGTTTCCCGATGGAGCAAAATCACAAGATACCCGACAAGCTGAGAACAAAGTTACCCGACGAGTAAAATCCAATGATGTCCGACGGACGAAGATCCCGAATTTGACTGGAGTCACACTGATGGAACTGGTAGTTGTCACCAACGACTAACTGCAGAGTTGACCGACAGAATAGAGAGTTCAGAAAATGACAAAATATCTAGCTGGCAAAAGCTAAAAGATAGACTTAACTAGTTGTTTCCATTTTTTTATTCGACCAGAGTTAAGTAATTGATTTAAAGAAGATTTGTACAGTTGGCATAAAGATAACTACAAGATAAATCAATAGTTATGCTTTAAATCAGATTGGCTAGATTATTTTTCACGCCAAGAATCAAGAATCAAGAATCAAGAATCAAGAAACGGTGAATATCATGTCTATATAAGAGAGAAGCATAATTCATTTTTTGCAATCACAATCATGGGGGTGAATAGAAAGAGGATGCTGAAGAGAAACTGATGAAGGATAAATTCATACAGTCATGATCAATCAAGCTGAGGGAGAGCTAAAAAATTTTGCAGACACCGACAAACAGTGAAGCACAACATCACAAAGTAGAAAGTGTGGAGCATAAAGAATTGAATTGATACATTGATCAAAGAGGCAATGTACTTAAATAGATCTAAAAATCTACAATTCAAGTTGCATTAGAAATAGGTCATTATGTTTCAGTTTAACCATTGAAGCATCAAGTCTCTTAATAGAGCAGGACTTAACAATCTTCTATATATTGAGGTACATCCCAAGGAGTGACAAAAAGGTTGATTCATGAAATTAGCACTAGATTTGCCTAAAGCCTATTGATAGTCTAAGAAGGAGGCTGATTCAAGGATGGTAGCAAACTGAGTTGCCCGATACTAAGTGACAACCTCTATGTATAAAATGCTCTAACAAGGTCACACCTAACAATGTGTTTGTAACCTTTAACAAGGTTGGCTCCTAACAGGGCTCACTTCAGAAGAGTGAAAATTTGGGGTACCGGTCCCAGTGGTTTTTTCCTTAACAGGGTTTCCATGTTAAAATCCATGTGTTATGTGTGTATGGTTTATTACTTTACTGTTTTACATTTCACATATGCATTTCTGGATTTATCGGTATACACTACATATTTACTAAGTGTCGGTAAATAAGTTTTACTGCTTATCAGTAATCAAGGAGAAGAAGGTCAGAAAAGGAAAACCGATAGACAGTTAATTATTATAAATTATTTCATGGCATACATCTTGTAAGGGACATAATAATCTGAGGTTTATTTGATTGGTGGTTAGAATAAAGAAAAGTGTCACCAGAAAGGTAACCAGAGTTAAATTTGTGACTTTTCTTCAGCGCCAAGAGGTACAGTTGCCATCCAATGGGAAGTAAGAGGTAAATGCCACATTGGAAAAAGTAGCTGAGTCGTATTCATGATAGCCAATCAGATTGGATTTTGATACTTTGTCAAATATAATAAGGGTTTTTAACAGAAAGCCAATCATTCAAATTTGATTTCCTGTCATTTTGAGTAACTATGGCTAGAAAGAAAATTAATTTCATGGCACAAGGAATTGAAGCCAAAAATGACTGAATTTGCAAATAAATAATTTGCGCATTGATGATTCTAAGATAAATAGAGGTTTCAGTTAATCATTTCACTTCACCAGCATTCAAGTTTCCAGAGAATAATATTTTACATGTGATCAACATTTTCTGAGAAGAATAAGATTTCCAAGTAGTGAGTGTTCAAAGGAGTGATTATCTGGTCTAGAATTCAAAAAGCAGTATAATTGGTGGTCTTTGCAGTGTTTAGAAGTTTGAATCATAGAGAAATTTGCAGCTAGTGGTGAGGGTTTGCAGGAGTTTGTTTCAATATCGATGAAAAAGGTGTGATCAAAACATAAAGAAAAATGAGTCAAGCACTGAGTGTAGCTTCGACCAGTGGGAGAAGTGGTGATGCCAAAGATGATACAAAAGGAAAAAAAAAATTATTCAGATGAATTCCTCACATTGCTGCCAGGTTCAAGCCAGAACAGAAAGATAAGTGTTGATATCCTCACTGATGATTTGAGTTTTATTAGAGATGCAAAAACCCCAAGCTCATCTGGTTATTCCTTGTTCAATTACTTTTTAATAATAGTGATGAGGCTATTCCAGTTTCAAACCCATGGACCCGTGGATTAGCCAGGTTAATAGTTCCTGACATCTTTGTAGATGTTGATTTTATTTTAGAATTGGCTAGTAGGTATGATGTCCTCACTAAGATAATCAAAAAGGTCGGTGGAAAGCCCTTAGTAACCTTAGACATGAATTCAGTCATGAAGGATTTCAATGTGTACTATCCCATGACCACTGAGATAAACTTGAAGAGTTTAGAGAATAGGTATTTCAGAGAGTCTGGCATTGTAGCCAAATTGGTCAAGGAGCATCATGTACCAAGGAAAATGAAGAACTACATAGCACCCATCCCAGGGAACACCCCATACTAATACAAGTACCTAAACTTCTATATGAAGTACATCTCCTATGCATTATGCAGAGTATTGGGAAAGGATGGAGGAGTAGAGAGAATTACTTCAGACATTCTGATGATGGTCCTAGATATGCAGAGCCCTCATACCACTTCCAACTATGATTATATCTAGTATATCATAGATCAAATGCACCAGGGGTTTGTTGATATACAGAACAAGAAGGACCATCCTAGATTTATGCATTATTCCATTCTTATGCATTTAATCTTATACTACAACTTCCCCATTATGAATTGTCAATGTTTAAGGCCACAAAGGTTTCATCAAGGCCAGCCCAAGCCCATTCAATTTTGGTTGAGAGTGTGGAATTACACTTCCAGGGAGCAGGATTTTTGTGCTTTTGAGAATTGGATAGTTTATCCAATACTTAAGTGTTTAGGTGTGAACAAGACCAGGCTGCCAATAAAGGTGCTACAGCTATTGAGGCCATGCCAGTGTGTGGACAAATGGCCAGGAGATCATAATTGGGGAGACTTCTTCTATGAGAAGAATTATACTTTGATAAGGGTGTATGGTTGCACTTAACCACCCCACATTCTCCCATTCTATGTGCTACCCATAATTGCAGCAATAGAATTCATTAGACAACTGATTTTGACAGACAAGGAACACTTATCTCCTCATAGAAAGGGTACCTTTACCCCAAGAAAATTTAAGATATTCAACTTCATAATTGGCGAGAAGGCAGAATATCTGATAAATAAATGGATAAGCCACTACAGAATGAATGTTGCCTTGTGTAGATTTGAAGACACAGAGGGGTTTATATTAAGTTCTAAGAAGATCTTGACTCCTACCATTCCCTTTGACCAAGAACATGATAAATTCATGGAGGAGGACCTCATCAGAAATATGATGGATGATGAGGAGGTTGATCAAAGTGAAAATAAGTTCAATGAACTAATGGACTTAGAGAGACAAGCAAAAATAAAGGGCATTAATTTTGGGGTTTTCTTCCAAGACTTGCCATATTTGAAGAGGCTAGATGCCATGATAAAGTCACACACTCTCTTATGCAACCAATTAGAAGATGCACTTGTAGTGTTAGAGAAGGGGCACAAAGGACACTAATCATCAGAGTATGAGGATGATAGTGAAAGAGGGTACTCAGTACCTAGTGCCCCTCCAATGGATCAACCATTGATTGAAGGAAAGCCAACAGAAGAAGTAGAGGGAGAACAAGGAGAAAATATAATTGACCTAACATAGGTCCCTGAGGAAGAGGTTAAAAATGAGCCCCCACCAAAAGGACAAAAGTTTGAAACAGGGGAGCCATCTCATGAGAGGAAGAAAGAGAAGAAAAAAGATAGAATTGCTACCCTTATCACAGGAGACAGGCCTTATGACCATGAGCTTAGAAAGAAAATGAGGTAGGGTAAAAAGCTACAAAAGGATAGTGAAGAGGAAGTTGAATTGCCTCTTCTAACTTGCACTGATGAAAGAGTGCTACATCAACAACAATTTTAAATGATGATAATTTAATAAAAACTAAGGAATTCAAGGACTTCCTTATTTGGAACAAGCAAAAATAGGTGAGTACAAAGTTGCAATTGGCAAGAGGTGACCTAGTAACCAAGGAGGCTTTGCAAGAGTTACAGGACTACGATCCTGAATCAGAACAACTAACTCCTAAAGAAGCCAGACAACTGGTAAAATCCAGTGGTATATTATTGGTAGAAGGATGGGATTTATCCTCGACCTTCATAATAGACCAAATAAGGAAGTATTCTGATGTTAAATTGTCATCAGAAGTCTAATTTTGTGAGATGATCAAGGGATTTGGATATAATCCAAAATCCCAAGCACTGGCAATGTGGAGTTTAGCTCCAAAATATCAAAAACCATCTGTGTTGGATATACAGGAAAAAATGGAAGGGGACAAGATCATTTGGTCTGTCCAAAACATAGGGGACTCAGAGATCTCTCAAGTGCTCACACATTTTGCACAATTAAATGAGGCTAAGATTGCCCCATTATCTAAGAGGTTCGACACATTGGCTAGTGAAACAAGTTCCATTGTTAAGGATAGAGAATTGTGTCTTATCAAGCTCAACTCACAAGATAAATTGATTAATGAATTGACACAAAAAATTTTATAAAATCCTAAGGTTGCCCCTATTGAACCTAAAGAGGTAATGGATCCTAAGATCCAGACAGAGCAAACAGAGTATGATGTAGTGGAAACAGGGCAAGCAGTCAAAGAGCGCAATGAAGTTATATTAGGTGTACTGACAGAGATTTTGCAGCATAGAATAAAGGTAATAAAAGATAAAGATGATGTTGTGTATGATGCATATGGTAATTTTCTAGGCCTCCAAGCTGAGGTTAATAATTTTGTTGCAATTTTGAATCCCTATTATGCTACCTGGTCAGTAAGAACAAGTATATTTGAGAGGTTAGGATCTTTGCAACCACTGAGATCAGATCTGCCAGAGATAGTAGTCCAAGTGGCAGGGGAGATAGAATAATTAGGGTTTACTTTATCATTTTTTAAGGGTAAATTAAATAATATTGAGGCCAGAATGCAAATGTTTGGGCCTGATTATAATAAATTTGTGCCATCAATAAGGGCAGAGGACAAACAGATTAAGCCATTGGGAGCATGGATCTCATAGTTTGATAATGTAATGCCTAGTAAAGAGGTATATATCTCTGGCAAAGGTAAGTTGGATATGGAGAGGTATAATGAAATTTTGGATGAAGCCTTTAAGGCAGAGACAAACTTCAATAGATTTGTAATAGATGTCAAGAATATTACAGATGCTAGGTGGGACAGATTAAAGACAAAGCTTGAAAATATTCAGAACTTTAATTGGCCAACTGATGCAGAAGTCACAACATGGGATATAATGACAAAACCAAAGAAAAGGAAGGTTGTTGACATTGATTTAGACATCTTGGATACAGAGTAGAGGACACATGGAACCTGTTCTTTGAGCACAAGAAGGTTAGCAATCTTAAATACTAGTGTAAGTTATCCTATATTGGTGATCACTAGATCTCATTACAAATATCAGATGCTATCTTGGATATATACAGACAAAGGTGCCGACATCCACAAGAAGACAAGAAGCAAATCAGATCTTATTCTTCAGTTTTGTCCTTCCATCGCTTAGAGTTTTCCTATCTTTTGTGTTTTCTAGATTTTAGGGTTAGGTCTTTTAAACCATCCAAAGCTTGTTGCATCCTTATCTTAAGGATTCCAAGATGATTTAGGCCTATAAATAGAGCTCTTGTATCATTTTGTAAGAGAGTTGGAAGTTAATGAAATAGAATTACAAGGCAGACTACTAAAATTTGTCTAAGCCTTTGTACTATTTGTTTATCTGAATGTATTTGAAGCTTTAAGACATTAATACAAATATTTTGCAATCTCGTTTCTTCATCTTGTTTGTCTCTTTTCATTTATTTTAAAGTTATTGTATGTTTATTTGTAAGGCACTTAGACATATATTGATCACACGGTGGTTGTGCAGTCATTTGTGAGCTCCTTCAAAGAAGGATTAATTATTTCAAGTGACTCCAGAGCGCTTAGCATTAGTTTAAGGATCTGATGACAAAGTAGTAGAAAGAGCATAATCCGTAAGACATTTTATCTTTGTTGCAAGTATTTTATTGATCACCTTATTGTGGAGTTATACCAGATATTGAATCATATCCCAAGGATTAGGCACTGGTTTATAGTTGGCTAAGTAATTGTTCATTATCCAACTAATATTTTAATTTATTAAATCATTCACATTTCAAATATACATTTCATTCAAGTAATTGTGTTTAAGGAATACATTTTAGTTTGTTTATTCCTTTAAGAGAGAATCAAATAGGTTATCCCTCCTGAGGTTCATAAGAACTGAAAAAGGAAGAAGGATGAGAATCCTTATTGCATTACTACTTGTTGTTGTCAAAATACCAGTATGGATCATTAAGATCTGTATCAGGATCTTCATAGTCATTCACATAGTCATTTACTTATTAATCCATTAAAATGTATTTCAGCAAATTAGTAAGAAGATAATTCACTTAAAAGATATTGTCATTCATTAATCATCCATAGGTAATACCTTCCTGAGTCAGTGGATCTCAAAAAAGGAGGAGGTAATAGTTTCCCCAGATGTTATCTAATTTTCTCATTAATTAGCCTTTCTCTTGCATAAAATAGGAGTTTGCATTCAAATATACTAGTATACTGTCACATTAAAGTTGTTCTGCAAGAAAAAGAGCTAACAAAACCCACGAGGCATGCATATGGAATCCATCAATAAAGTCTTGAAAATATATCTCTCAAAATCATATAAGTGTTAGAATACAATGATGTTAATATACAAAATGTTTACTATCAAGCTCCAAAATACATCATCTTCTCTCAAATATTGCTATATCTCACTAATTCATAGGGAACCAAAAAAACTATAATGTATTGCCCCTATTACGATCTACTAATTCTAAGCCTCTCTAAGATCCTGATGGTCTCTCCCCTCTTATACCTAGTGCTAGTGGTGATTTTCCCCATGGTCCCATGACTCCTCCACTAGTTGAGAGAGTCTAACATGATATCACATAAGAGCTATATGCAAAACTCCCCATCCTCTATTATGGTGGCATAATAGGTACTCATACACTTGTTTCTAGTAGAATATCTCATGCCTAACCCTAATCACATCTTTGACAAAGGCCCTATTCAAAGGTACTACTTTCCATGCCTTCTAGAACATGGCCTCCACTTTCCCAAACCTATCAATGGCCACATCCCTCTCCTCTATAATTGTCCCTAGCCTTTTTTATAGCTCCATCAGTGGTGAATAGCTCACTAATACATTTGAGGTCAATTTTTGACCTTTAATTTCAACCAAGGCCATTTTTTGGCTTGTTAGATTCAATTTTTTTTGTTTATGAGCCCGATTTGGTCAAAATATTGACCGAATTTGGCTTTTAATGTTTATGAGCCCTATTTGGTCAAAAGTTCGACCAATTCGGGCTCATAAACAAAAATAAAAAAGGTTCAAGATCATTTGATCACTCTTTAGGTAATGTGAGCAGGAGGTTTGGGCATGCGGGAGCTAGTTGAGGTGAGTGTATTTTTGCTATAGGTTCTTCCATATTTACCCTTACCTTGACATTTCCCTTGAATCATTTGTTGTAGGTTCTTCCACTACATTGACATTTTAACATGTTTTTGGGAAACATTAATCCATTTTCCCCTAAACAGGTATCCACTCCTTATATACCTCTGTGTTTTTGTCTTTCATAGCTCTATTTGGTATTTTACAACTCATTTTTGGGCAAAATTCTTGTCCATTCACGCGGCTAGGGTCTCATTTCATTTCATTCATGCGGCTAGGGTTTTTGTCTTTCATAGCTTTATTTCATTCTTGTCAATGATGAATCAGAAATATGCATCCATTCATTCATCTTTACCACACCAAGGAAAAAAATAACATGCTACAAGAACATTCACTGTTGCATCCATTCTTGTCAGTGTGCGAAAAAGTCTTACTGATCTTTGTTTCTGCTAGTTGATTTAATGAAATTGTAGACGTGAGAGTATTACTGATAAAAATATCCTTAATGTTTAATGAAATGTCTAACAACTGATATATATATATATATAAATATATGTCAAAGTCTTTTTATTTGTGAATATATATATATATACATATATATATATATATACATATATATACATATACATATATATACA
>MU226746.1:309411-320648 GCA_018584345.1 Thuja plicata | reverse complement strand
CTTTACAGGAGTGAGTTACCTTAAAATCGTCTCTGACTATACGTATGATTGAATGTAATTGACTCTATTCCCAATTTGGCATCAGGCACTGATCTTATTTCATTTGTAATTGGCATTTTGTTCTTTCTGTAATCTATACATTATATTTTTTGTCTTCTTTACAAAGCATTCAATTAGGTTTTAATAGTATTTTAGGCTTCAGTTTAGATATCAAACTATTTAGCAGTTAGGAGATCAAGTCATTATCCTCCAAATATTGTTAACCCCTTTTGGAGGACTTGCTTTTGTTTGTGCACATGTTTGTGCAGTTAGGAAGCACCTTTTTAGGCCTACCAGCCTTGGCTCGATTGAGTCAGAATTGCAGAGGCATTTATTTATGCTTGTCAGTTGGCCTCAAAACGATCCAGCATTTTTGAGCACCAACAGGTGGCACAAGGTAGCATGCATTAAATAATAGATAAGGTATTCACTATTTACTATTATGTATTAACCAGTTCATTGAAAAACAAAAATGAGCATTCTCAATCTCTAAAAAGCACAATTGTTTACATTTTTTAAATATTTTTCATAGTACAACCTTAAATCAATAAAGGTAAAAAATTTTGAGCTTCAAGAAGTCATGATGAATTACTTAGCCCTGATGAACTTTCTTGAGAAAATTCAAGTTCATCTTTCATTGTTAAGGATACTTCTATCTTTGCCATCCATTGACTACAAGATGAGATTATGGAACTTAATGCTCCCAATTAAGTTATGAAATTTTTAAAATTGGAGGTGGAAAACTTTACTAACAAGCAAACTAAGGTTCTATCTAAATATAAATATGTTAAAAGAAAAAGGTCTTCATAGAAGTTTAAATTTGTGTTGTTATGACACCTATGCTAGTTTTGGCAACAAACATAGGCTTATCTTAGCATAAACTTTGTCATGTTTTAGCTTGTAGAAGAGAAAATATAATGTGATTATATGGATTTTCATATCAATTTTAGCTTGTAGTAGAGAAAATATAATGTGATTATATGGATTTTCATATCAATTTGATTAGATTGATTTACTCCTTATTCTCTTCTCGCAGGTGAAAGCTCTGAAAAAGAATCAGATGAGGAAACTGAATCTAGTATGATATTTTTATGCCTAATAAATCCTCCTAATTGTTTTGTCAACCAAAGACAAGTGAATAATTTTTTAAACTTTTGCTCCTTACCAGTTCTTTTTTAGTTAGTTTGTTGAGCATCAGATGGTGTGGAAAATAGGGAATTTTTATATTATTCTTATGCTTCTTTATTGCATGTACCACTTACATCCAGAGCCTAAGGCTAAAACTGTTAAGGAAATGACATATGAGTGGGAGCTTCTAAATGATGTCAAGGTAGTCTAGCTTCGGAATAGTCTTGGCAGTCAAGGCAGTCACCGATGAAGAATATTCCAACTTCTACCATTCACTTTCAAAGGTTTGTGAATTGCAACTTTAAAGTTTGGTTAGTCTATTTTCAGAACATTATGAATGTGTTTGCTAGGATGATAATAAAAGGGTCTTTAACAATAGACTTGAAGAGCATGGATAAGACATCAAAAGGATTTTAAGCCATAGTGTTTTGAATGCTAAATCATTTAACAATCCTGATTTTTTTGGTTTTTAATAATGTTAGCACTCATACTTGGACAAAATGATTTGTAGTATTACTATTAGATTGTCAACTTCAAATGATAGTTTTCCTTAGTAATAGAAACAATTTGGTCAAAACTGCAAGTATATGGATAGCTAGACACATCATTTGAAATTAGGTAAAGACATATTCAGTTATTCACATTTTCACATTTCTATAGGCTTGGGCAACATGTGGAAATACACTTATTGTAGTCATTGAACTACTCTGTCTAGGAATTCATTGAATGTTGATGTACTAAAGGATATATTTAATGTAGATGCTAACTCAGAAATAGATTGGAAGAAAAAGGGCAAGTACACCAAATTCTGGAATGAGCTTGAAAAATCTATCAAGTTAGGTATAATCGAGGATGCATCAAACATAAACAGGCTTGCAAAGCTTCTGAGACTTGAAAGGTGACTGTCACTTCCCATTTTGAAAGCATATGATTTGTTTTCTTGATTTGTGGATGAGTACCTTACTAAGGTGTTACTCTATATTTCCAATCATTAAAATTTTCATGCTACTCATTTATACTGGTATTCTCTGTTTGTTTTAATAGCACAAAATATGGCGATAAACTTACATCGCTCGACTAGTATATATCAAGAATGAAGAAGGATCAGAAAGATATTTACTGCATTACTAGTACTAATAAGGAGCAACTTGAGAATTTTCCATTCCTTGAGAAGCTGAGGAAGAAAAACTACGAGGTTTGTGATTTAACTTTTAGTTTTTGTGAGTGTAGGTTGAATGTTATCATGATGGCAATGGTTGGAGGACCCTGTATTCAGTAGTTGTTGGCAAGAAATCCTTCTTAGTTGTTGTTGTTTTATAAGGTTTGTCTTAATTCCAATAGGTTGTAGTTTCATTTTATAGATGCGTAAGTCAAAGGGGGCTTACAATAATAAATCATGTAATGTTGTTTTGAATACGAAGAACACTAGTATATTCAAATTTCATTATTTAATTATGAAAATCTATTAAAATGTTTGCAGTTGCCTCATTTAACAACTAGTAACCAACATCAAATAAGTTCATAATAAACTAATATGCTAATAGTAAAGTAACATAACAAAATACATAGCCATATATTAATGCAAAGTAACACCTGAAGATAAATATCTAGACTGATCACCAACCAAGATGTCGTTGGTGATTACTCTGGATATTTATCTTCAAGTTTTTTTTTTAACATTCCATTTTGGTCAAAATTTTGATGGATTTTGGTTGAAACCCTCACCAAGACTGGTCTACATATCAACCATTCTATGTCAAAATTTAGCGGCGTGGGTTTGGCATCTTGGTCGGATGGGCCAAACATTTCGACCGACATTGGTCAAAATTTAGGGTCATGGGTTTGGCATCCTGGTCAGATGGGCCAAACATTTTGACCAACATTGGTCAAAATTTATCATCATGGGTTTGGCATCCTAGTCGGATGGGCCAAACATTTCGATCGACATTGGTCGCAAATTCGACGAAAAGACTTGTTGCTTGCAGATGTCAATTTTGACCAAGATTGGCATGGAATATTCAAATTTAACAATGAGGTGTCTAAATTTTGACTAGAAAAATAGCGACAAGACCATTTGTGGATCATTTGACCATTCTGGGTAGAACATTTGACCAATTTTCATTGAAAAAAGGTGCCAATTCTACTAGTGGCTCCATCACCAGCGGGGACCACCTTATGTCATCTTTGCGGGGTGATCCCCCATTAGCCTCTTCCTCTATTATTAAATAAATATTCTTATTTATTTATCTAATTTACTAAGTCTTTTCTATCCTAAAATTAAATAAATTCCTATTTATTCAATTTCCCATTTACCATCTCTTTTTCTCCTATTTATGGAATAAATACCTTTATTTATTTTATAAATTCACTAATTATTTTCTTTCCAATCCTACCAATCACCTCCACTCACATGGATCAACTCCACAAATTTTGAGCTTGTAACAAATGACACATGTCTCATTATTTGACTTTTCCACCTTCACATGTCTAGATTCAATGCATCTTGTGATGTGTTACCAAACATAAATATCCTCTACCTACCACTTCATCCCATCCACTTATTTCATTATGCCTCTTAATCTTCTTTAATCAAAATATTCTCTACCTAATTCTCATTATCCTTCACATTATTATTACCTACTCTCTAATCCCAACCACTCTCCTATCAACTCCTAATCATAGCCTTTGACTTGTGTGGGAAATCTACACAACAAGATTTTCTCCTTTCATTTGGACATCTTATGATATATTGCTAACACACTATTTCATACTTGAAGTTTTGGAGAACTTATGTCCATGCATACTTGTGATCTTTGAGATCCCATAGCTATCAACTTCCCACTATGATTACCATATCATTGCCTTTGTATTATCATTTTTAAAATATTTGCATCAATCAACCAATCTCCATTATCCCATAGCCTCTTGTGCATGTGTTTAGAAATTTGAGAGAACCAACATTTCATATACAAGATCTTAAAAGATAGAAGGACAACAAATTCAAGCATCTCTTGGGTGCATGATATACTTATTTCGGTTTATTTCACGTTTTATGCATTCTTGAGGAAGTTCTCTATTTGGTGATGTTGGTTTCAGTCTGTGTACCTAGGGCTTATGGTTGGCTTACTAGATTCACATGCTAGGTTGTCCAATTTCCACCATTGCCAACAATATAATATTTTTATTATAGCAATAAATAATTAAAAAAAATATATACAATAAAAAGAAATATAATATAGAAGAATAATATAAGATACTATAATAATAAAAATATTCTATTGTACTAATTAAAATTATATAAGTATTATATTATATTTTATTAAAGGTAAAACATGTTTGAATGGGACCCAAAACCTAATACAATGATTTTTGTTACTACAAAATGCTACTAAAAGGTAGAACATATATAGATTGCAACCAACCAACATCAAGACACAAGAAAGCTTTGAAGGGTGCCTATAACCATTTACAAAAAAAATGAAGGATGAACTAAAGAGATGGAAACTAAACCCATTTTGAGCTTTCTGATCACCACGAACATCCTTACAAAATAATGAGAGGCATGGATCTTTCTCCTATGCACAACCATCCAAGAAATATGATCTTGCAAAGGTATAGAGAAAGGGGAGGCAAGAGGACAAACCATTAAGGGTTGAGAAGGTAGAGAGATTGAGGTAGCTCAACCAAAATTGAGTCCTCATTCTTTTTGGATACAATAGGCTCAAAAGATGAGAAACCGACAACTATTATTGATGAAAAACCAATAGTAAGTGGCAAACCAAAATCAAATGTCAAACTTGTAGTGGCCAAGAACAAATCCTTATGCTTGTTGGAAATAGGCACTACAGTAAAATTTGAACACACTTATTCCTCACTAAGACCATCATTAGAAGTAACATTAAAAACCAAATCCTCATCCCCAAAATCATTCTCAATATTATAAAACTCTCCCATAGTAAGATGCTCACAAAGGGTGTTTCTCCACCATGTTGCATCACTACGACAAGATTTTTGATAATTGCAGCCAAACGACCAATAGAAAAACATCTCCTATAATGAAAAGGAAGACCCTCATAATCAAGAATCAAAGACCATAGTCTATCCCCAACCATCAAGACAACTTATTCACAAAGACCTTGGAGATATCAATATCCACAAGAATGTAGACAAAAGTAGGATGATCATAGATAAGAGAATGAGTATTAGTCATAACAAACTTTCCAATAGCATATCCAATATATTCAAAGCAAGACTTAGCCCAAAGCTGGAGAGAAAAATTAGAAGTCTAAACCCGAATAGGGAAAAACTAATAGGTTAAGAGGGTTAAAGGAATGGAACCAAGGCCTAAGAGAAAGCAAGTGTTTTCCCCACAACTGAACACAACCTTCCAACACTTAAGCATTGTCATTCTTATATTGAAAAGCAACTACAAAAAGGTCCCTAATGGAAGGATAAAGTTCAATCCTATTATTGATAATGGGCCTTCAAGACTCCAAAACCCATTTTCTAAAATTAGTAATGAAATGCCAAAAACTATTGAACCTACAAATAAAAGAAAACTGGGAGAAGCATTCTTCTTTCAACAACACCTTCTTCCCATAAATAATTGTAGGGGAAGAAGAAGAAGAACACAAGAGTTTAACCCTATGAGAGGGTTGAGTAGGATTAGAAGAAGGGTTTTTACCACTAGAAGAACCAATAACCTTAGCATAGGAAAGAGATTAGGAAAGAGATGTAAAGAAATAAGGAGCATTCACATGTAGAAAACTAAACCCTAAAGGTGGGAAATCAATCACCACAGGGATAGTACCAATCACAGGTAGAGAACTAGTAGGTAACAAACCTAAAGATGATGAACCAACGACCATTGAAAGTGAACTAGAAACAAGCAAAAAACCATAAGAAAATGACAAAGCTATAACATATAGGGGACCTAAAACCAATAGGATAGCAACAAACAATTCCCAGCAACAACATACAACACACCAGTAGCAGAACCTACAAGGTTTTTAATAGAGAGCTAGAAAACCATTTCTTTAATTGTTTTCTTTATAATATTCTTTATATTATTATATTATTACACCAAAGGTGTTCCTTATTTGAAATGAATCAAGCTAACTTTAACAATCAACGACGTGTAATGTTGCATAAGGGATGTAAGAAGATACAAATCATCCAATCCATTCATTCTTGCCAACCAACAATCATAGATTTTTCCTTATTTTTTGCTGTCAAATTTTCCTGCTAGGCACCATTGATGATACAAAAAAAAACTGCTCATTGTGTATATATTGACTTTATTCCACTTTAGTTTCATGTGTTGTACTCCATCCAAGCCAGTCAACCATAGTCATAGGTTTTTTTCTTTTGTTTTTTCACCATTTGTAGAGAGAGGCGGTCCATTTTATAAACTATCAAAGTGTTTGAATTATTGAAATTTCAT
This sequence comes from Thuja plicata, assembly GCA_018584345.1. Lineage (NCBI taxonomy): Eukaryota > Viridiplantae > Streptophyta > Pinopsida > Cupressales > Cupressaceae > Thuja > Thuja plicata. The sequence continues at coordinate 314,038 of MU226746.1, read as the reverse complement.
TTTCAAGTAGCATGCCAAAATTAATTATCAAAATTCAACTTGGATCACATTGTCCAATATTTACAAGCAACACTCTAAAATGGTGACAAAGTCTTGATATGCTTTAAGTAAAACAAAGGGCAACCTGAAGTGAATTGATATGTTGTAAACATCGCTATGAAATTTATACTATCTATGAAGCATAAAAAATTATGTTAACGTAATACTCTATTTAATTTTAAATTAGAGAATATAATTTTAAAACATTTGACAAACAATTAATTTAGTCATTTAAATTATATTATTAAATTTATAATAAATATACAAAATCATAATATTTAATTAAAAATATAATTTTATATCAGTTAAAATTTTAAATAAATAAATAATATTGCATTTTATTACAAAATTATTTTTAAATTTTTAATAAAGATATTTATTTCATTAATCAAAATTTATAAGATTATATAAAATAAAATATACTATCTTGTAATTTTAAGGAAAAATTTTATGAATAAATTAAAATAATTAATATTTAAATTAAAATAATAAAAAAATAATACACTTAATAGGGAAAATTAATGATATACAAAAAAATATAATTCCTTCTATAAAAAACCATTTAACTAATTTTTACAAATAAATGATCCAATTGATGATATTAAAATACAAAATTAATATAAGAGTACAATGTTACATTGAAATGCTATTAAATTTAATAGTTAATTTCCTATTAATTATTATTATTATTTTTGACAAAAGGTATTTAAGCTGTATATATTAATAGATAATAAGTAGTTCACAAATTACAAAATTTTGAAGTATTGGCTCTTACTAGCTAGCAATGAAACATGAAAGTTTGCAGATAAAATTTAACTACCCTAGTTTGTTTCTTTTCATAGACTCTAACCAGACTCTAATATGAAAACCATGTACATACATAAACAAACCCCTTTGCACTAACTAAGATTTGTACATTGACTAAGCCCCCTTTTAACAAAAATGACATGAAAAGACAGAACCAATGGCTATTTTACTCATCCATTACTTCAACTGGACCTCATTTTCACCCTAGTGATCTTGAAATTCACCCAATATAGGATGCAAAGGTAGTGTTGAGATTTGACAAGTTAGCATGGTGATGATGAAGGGAGGAACTGGTATTATTTGGTACATTTACCATTGGAGCGATTGGTATGTCTTGAGTGGTGGAATGGGTGTTGCAATTGGAATTGGCTCTTATGATCAATCAATGTTCAAGAGACTATTCACTTTCCTTCATAGTCTCTCTACTAGTTCTTCATCAATCACTATAATCTTCCTGTCAAAGGCTTGTTGTAGGTACCTGTAGTTTTGCATCTCTAACGCATTCTTGATGGCATCATAGACCTAAACAAATGCACATCCATTCAACAAGAAGTGACATGGGAAAAGACCACCAATTTGACCTTAACCTCTCCAAAAATCATATGTTTGCACCACTGTGAGAAACTTGTTTATCTTGCAGAAATACCTTGTTCACTACTTTCTCAACAATCATTTGAAGCAATGGTAGTGACTGCAACAAATCAAAAGCTTTAGAGAGAAAGATGGAAATAATTTGCAGACAAAGCAATGACTCTTTTCACACTCTTTCTGAACTGGAAGCAACAACTCTTGAATATTTGATTTAAATGTTTGTCACAATTTTTTTCTAAGATTGACAACTCCCATCATTAATAGGTACCCATATTCTATAATTACACATAAGGTATTCCATGTGTGTTATATGGTAAGCCTTGCAAGGTCGAACACTGCTACAAATTTTACCCTTTTCTTCTTCTGAAGAATGATGTGGATGCATAGCCATGAATTCAAAACCCTTTGGAAAATGATGAAAGAGCTTGAATAAAATGTAGACAACCCTGGGGCTAGAATTAAATGGCCCTCTACATGCTTGACAGAGATGGAAATATTCAATGTTTCATTAATTCCTTGTGTTCCATAAAGCAATGCAAAACCTTGCACATTTTAATCCATCCGAGGAATAATGTGTATGGCCTAATACCTTCATTCATTCAGAAAAAGTTAGAAAATAAAACACACGTTCTTTGCTTTCTTAAATGGACTCTTTCAAGTTTTGGAGATAATCTTTCACATGTGCCACAAGGGAGGTGAGTGCAATGCCAACTTGGAAAATTAATGCATTGTGATCCAAGGTTGATCTCATCATGATTATACTTTTTTTAGCACTAAATTTAATCCCATCACGAATAAAATTGCTTATGTCAAAGATCATATCATCAAATAATATGATTAGCCTTGCCTTAGATTATATGACGTCATGGTAGCTTGGTGGAGTTTTTGTTTTAGTTATCTCTAGGTACAATTTCACTTTCCATTACTTCTGCTAAATTTGGAAACTCCTTAGTTATGTTATCATTCTTTAATATGACCACTTCCTCTTGTTATCATTCTTTGACATGACCACTTCCTCTTGTTGGCACCCCATGTTTGCCAATTGATCTGCCAACATATTCCCTTCTTAATATGTGTGTGAGATCTAGTAGAAATCAAATTATCTAGCAGACCCTAAACATTATGTAACACATATTTCAATTTCCAATTATGATAAGATCTTTCTTTGCACATTTTTATAATTATTAATGAGTCACCTTCTATATGATTGTTTGATATTTGTAAACTCCTAAAAATTTTTAGACCATGAAGAAGTGCCAATGAATCTGTTAAATTGTCTGTGCCTGATGGAAGAGCACTTGATTTAGCTATTTTCAAAACCCCACAAAAGTCCCGAATACAAACCCCTACACTGGAGACCCTCAGATTTCCTCTCAAAGCACCATAGAAGTTCAATTTATAGATCCCTACAAGTATAGGTTTCCATTTAATTCTACCTTTATCAATTTTGTTCTTAGGAGGTTGCTTCAAAGCACCTTCGAATGTTAAGCTCATATTTTTCCAACTCTTTAAAATATTATCATCCCATGTCATGAAGAGTGAACTACATTTTTTGTGATTTTTGACCAATGCATTAGTTTCTTTTGAAATTGATTTGTCAATAACTCCTTGGACAACTTGAATCGAAGTAGATACTTTTCTAAAAATATGTTTATTTCTCTCCCACCAGATAGACGATAATATTGTGGCTGGTATTAGATGTCAGATGTATGGAAAGAAAGAGGAATTGTATAACATTGGCCAAGCTTGAAAAATATCCAAAACTATCTTTGGAAAAGGAGAAAAATAACCTATTTTGTGCAATATGAATTTCCAACATTATGGGCATATGGACATTGTAATAATAAATGGTCAACATCTTCAAACTCTTCACCACATTAAACATATTTAAAGGGATCTACAAATCCTAATCTTGTGAGTCCATCACTTGTTAGTACTCTTTTTCATAGAACTAACCATACAAAACTCCCTTTTTGGCATAATCATGTTGTTCCAATAAAATGAGTATGCTTACGATTGCATTTGTACATATATATTTAGAATTTCTTTATAGCCTTACTTGACTATGTAATTACCATCCTTGGAAGGTGCCCAAATTACTCTATCATATTTCCAAGAGAAAAAAAAATACTCTTTCTACTAATATATTATGCAATACTTCCTTTTGAACCATCAATATTTGTGTATCAAAAAACACTTTCTAGTTGACTCTTATTGTTTCTATCTCAACTGAAAAAACATAGTCAATCACTCTAATATCCCATAATTGAGATAATACTAGTATGACTGATTGTAGTTTTGGGATATCCTTCAGAGGAGGTACCCATTCGAAGAATCATTCCAAAAATTGACATCAACTACGGTATGTACTTCCCATTAGATGTATGAGGTGACCAATTTCCAAAATGACATCATAAAATTCCACAATGAGATCCATTTGGATGATTGGATGTTATGAATGTTCTAATCATATTTTGAGAGTCAAGATACTTTTATTGCATTATCCTATACCACTTTGAATAAAATTTAGTATCCATTTGCCAAATTATTTTTCCCCCAACAGCCATGTTATGCTTGGAGATGTTGTGCAAACCTACTCCACCTTTAGATTTATTCAATGAAATTTCATCAAGAGATATTAGACAAATTTTTTCACATCATTCACGTTCCCCTTCCACAAGAAATTCCTAGCAATATTTTTTTATCTAATTAACAACTGATTTTGGGACCTTGAGAACAGTTATGAAGTAGTTAGGAATTGCTGATAAAATTGTCTTGATTAAAAAAATGCAGCATGACAATGATAAAGATATAGATTTCATAGCCAAGACTCTAAACTTAATCCTTTATATAACCTTAGACCAATAGGATAACTTATTTGAACCCATAAAGAAAGGAATCCCTAAGTAAGTGCACAGTATTTCTGACATCTAGAAACCTGCGATCTGAAATTTTTTTCCTTCTTATAGCCACCTGTAACACCCCAAAATTGACACCTTACAATTCTAATCAGTTTTGGTGCATTTTCTCATCATCTAAGTCCTATTGTACTAGACAAATTCTCTTCCTAATTGACTTTAATTGACTTAGTCTCAAATGCAGAAAACCTGAATTTGCATAAATCTCACACTATATTTAATTCCTAAATTTTCAAAGTTTATTAGCTAAAAATCCCTATGATTAATTAATT
>MU226746.1:271158-304724 GCA_018584345.1 Thuja plicata | reverse complement strand
GATTCCCAAGTCTATCTTAAAAGACTTGAACAAAAAGGAAAAGTTAGAGTTGGCATCCAAGCTTCCAAAGGCTTCCACTTCATCTTCTTTCACACATTGTCCATCTTCCAACTCTATTTTGGGTCCTGATGTCCGAAAATCCATTACCTTGAATACTTCCTTCATATTGGGTACTTATGTACCAAGATCCCTACCCATTCATACATCAAAAACTCAATCCATACACTACCCTTCAAAGAGTGTGTTGATGTTAATCTTGTCACCTACTCTCCTTCCATATTGGGTCCTTACATTCCTTCTTTTTCTCTCACCCAGTCCATTGCATAAAATCTTGGCTTCCATCTTCCTTATCCTTCATTTCATCACCCTATCAACATATTTGAGCATACTTTCAGTGGCCTTGGCCTATTATAGCATATCTTTTAGAGGATCACTATCCAAAGAGCAAGAAGCTTAAGTTCCTCCATAAAATAAAAAAGATGAAAAAAAAAGAAAGAAAAAAAAAGAAAAAGTGCCTTGGTGAAAACCTGGTAAACAGGCACCTTGGTAGCAAAAGTAAAGATAAATCAATCTGTCCTATGGTGAAAACCACTTCTTGTGGCGCCTTGGATAAGTACCATGATGAAAACCTGGCAAACATGCATCATGCATAATTCCTCCTACTTGCACTCTTCACTTGGGGGCAATTTCCTTCCATGTCATCTTCTCCCATTATATCTTACATCCAGCTAGCCTATGAGCATCCATGTTCCTTGCGGTGATCTTGACAAGGTTGAGCCTATCCATGAACATCATGCCTGTTGACATTCATTATCCTTTTCATCAGTCTATTCACTAGCTCTCATCCATGATACCCTATCATGATCTTGCTTATCCCAAGCCTATCTTCCTATCTCTGTGCATTTGTGTCATAATCCCAAAACATTCACTTATACCTCCATCAACCTTTATCCTGATCATAACAACATCCTATCCTATGAAATTGACCCCTTGGTCTTGATCAAAATTAAAAAACAAGTTCTTCAAAGTCTCTTGACATGTCCACTCTTTTGGACCACATGCTTTTTATGACATCAGGTCATCATCCTACATGCTATACAACATTGCTCCATGAGCTTACATTGCTATATATTTTTTTCCCTAGCTTGGGTAATCTTGGAGAGAGTGTCCTTGAGGGTCGCATTCACCCTCTTCATCCATCATTGGCTATTCATCTCATACATCAGCTTTCCAATCCATCTGCAATGTCCTACACCTTGTTAGACAATGGGAGGCAATTCAAGAACAAGGATCTAACAAGATTATGCACCAAGGTCAGAATTACTCAGTACTGGTCTTCTATCTATTATACCTAGGGTAATGGACAAGTGAAAGCTTCAAATAAGACTATTCTCAAGATCTTACACCGCACAGTACACAAATCTGGATGAGACTGGCATCTCCTAATTAATCCGTCTTTATGGTATTACCACACTAGTATACAGACATCAACAGGGGCCACACCCTTTGCTCTAGTTTATGGTGCAGATGCAATGCTTCCTATTGAGGTTGAGATTCCTACCTTGCTAGTCTCTCTGAAGGGCCTCATTATTGATGATGATATCAGAATATCTCGCCTACAAGAGCTTGAACTATTGGATGAACATCAAAAAGTGGCATTCGATCATCTTTGAGCATATCAAAAGAGAATATCTAAAAACTACAATAAGAAGGTTAGATGAAGGGAATTCGAAATGGGTGATCTCGTCCTAAGAGAGAACCCCAAGAATCAACAGCAGTGGGTCTAGAAAGGAAAATTTAAACCAAACTGACTTGGTCTGTATGTTATTACTGTAGTATTTGGGTTTGGCGCTTACCAGCTCTCTACCACAAAGGGGGAACAACTAAAAGAGCCTATCAACGCTCTTCATTCTAAGAAGTTCTACAGTTAAGATGTCTTCTGAATGCTCATGTACATACTCTATTCTGAGAAAATCCTAAAAAATGCAAAATGTCTTGAAAAATGATCATCTTAGTGAAAACCTGGAAAATAGGCACTTTGATGTATCTATTATCCTGGTGGAAACCTGGTAAATAGGTGCCTTGATAATACCAAAAAAATCAAAAAATACAAAAAAATCAGAAAAAAAGAAAAAGAAAAAAAAATTGAAAAAATGGAAAATACAAAAAAAGAGAAAAAGAGAAAAATGTGCCATTGTTTGAAAACCTGGTAAACAGGCATCATGGTAGCAAAAATAGATTTTTTTCCAAGATGGTGAAAACCTGGTAAACAAGTGCCTCTTGTTCTGCAATGCTCTATCCATCGCAACATCCCTTGGCTTTCTCGCAATTTGCTCTCCTTCTTTCCTGCTTTAGTTTTCTCGCTCATGCATTCGCTCTCAGTTATTTTTGAGATTTTTGTTCGACTTCACATGGATTGAAACTAGTCACACTCGGGGGCATCTTCCTGGTCTAGGGGTCATTATCCTATCTTTTGGAGTCTCTCTCCTCTTCGCATCAGTCACCAGTGGTTCTCACTAAGTCCGCCTGTTGATGCCTAGATCTCACATCGATCTTTATGCTTGAGAATATTTCTTGCATCAGTCACTAGTGATTCTCACTGTGTCTGCCTACTGTCACTATATTACTAAGATTTCTCACATCGACTCGCTATCTGCATTTTTGACATCAATCTGTTCATTACTTGGTTGCATGGCTCCCCACTTTGATCACATCTTTGGTTTACACTCGAGTCAGTAATCTTGTTAGTTCTAAAGGACAAATCTATACTGGCACAAACTAGTGTTTCTCAACACCCCATAAATAGTGTTTTTCAACACTCTCTTTGGACACATCTATGTTTTTTAATACACATTGGATACATCGCAACGTAAACATCTCTCGATAGTAGTCAAACACATTGCACTCACAAGCACAACGGTTTTTTCAACACCCCAAACATAGGCACATTCATAAAATTTGAAACATGTTGAGCTATGATTGACTCTTTCTTTGTATGTTGTCTATTATCATGAATTTTATTGATATTTTCTTTGTTTATTGTTTGTGGGTGTGGTTTCGATGATCCGACAGTGTCAAATAAATAGGGTGTATGTGATAAGATCTCCTGCATTAAGGTGGGAAAGCATTACATCCCTTGATCTTGTTTATTTGTATGCCAAGGGGAGGTTGGAACTATTTCCTTGACTGATATGGCTCTATTCGTTTACTTATGTACTCTTACTGTATCAAACTAGAAACAATGTTCAGGTCATCTTGGCTTTTGTGCCCTGGTGCTTATGTTTGTTTCCTACATTTTATCTGATGAAATTCATATACACATCCTCATGGTCATAGTGGCACCAGTAAGGATTGTATTGACTCTGATGTTCCAAAATACTCGATGATGATAATTATGCGATGAGTCCAACAACCAATTCCTAGGGTTGCATTTAGTTTAGGCTTGCATTTGCATTTTAAGCTTGCATAGCAACACTTTTGGTGCTCTCTTTATTGTCTTCTCATTCTTTGAAGGTTCTCATCTTTTGTCCTAGATTCCTCTTGACTACACAAGTGTCAGGTCCTGAATCAATTTTCATGATTGAAATCAAAATCTGACACTCCTAAGTAGCTCAAAATCATGTTTTAAAATTTTGGGACCGACGTGCTCCAACGCTTGTGCAGTTGGCTTTCTAACGTCACTTTCTTGTCAGAATCATCTCTCATCATCATTTTCTCAGCTTCTGCAACCTTTTCATAAAAGTCAACTCTAGTCAATTTTGGTCAACTATGGTCAAACCTAATCAACAAGACCTCCCGATCGCTCTAAATCGATTATGCCTTCTCTTGATCTATTTGTGATTCTTCTGGATCTTCGATATTAGTTCTATCTGTGATTTCTCACTCTCAATCATCATTATGATGTGTCACCTTTCAATTTCAGTCCCGAGGGGGCAGGATGATTTCATCATTGAATCTTTTCACATCATTCTCGAGTCAGTCTGATCTGAATCAAAAGTCCCCTTCGCTAGGGGCATCTCATCACTTGGGGCATATTCAGTTTTTTGTACCTTATGGTCAAAATTGGATATTCTATGATCTTGAATCTCCTAGGGCATCTTGATGCCTCACATCTTGTCATCTTATCATATATCTTTCTAGGTATCTGAGCAATCTAACTCAGATCCTCAAGGATCAAGCTTAGTTCTGGAGATGACTCTTGAAATCTCATTAGGTATTGGGGCAATCTAACCCCAATTCCTAAAATTTATGCTTCATTCTAAAGATGGCTCTCAAAATCTCTTTAGACCATTATCTAGGAAACCTAACCTAGATCTCGGAGGGATAACCTTCATATTGGGGCAGTCTAACCTTGATTCTAGAGATAGTCCTAAATCTTCATCAGCTATCAGTGGACATTGGGGCAATCTAACCCCGATTCTGATCTTCTCTCAAGTGGTATTTGGACCGTTGTCTTCGAAATCTAACTTAGAATTTGGAGAATCATGCTTCATTCTGAAGGTGGTTCTACTTCTCGATCTGATCAGTGTCTTGGCAACCTAACCTAGACTTCCAAAATCTTCATCTTCACATCAGACTATTCTTTGAATCAACGCGTTGCTCACACATCAATTCAAAGAGGGGCAAAATGTAACACCCCAAAATTGACACCTTACAATTCTAATCAATTTTGGTGCATTTTCTCATCATTGAAGTCCTATTGTACTAGGCAAATTCTCTTCCTAATTGACTTTAATTGACTTAGTCTCAAATGCAGAAAACCTGAATTTGCAGAAATCTCACATTATATTTAATTCCTAAGTTTTCAAGGTTTATTAGCTAAAAATCCCTATGATTAATTAATTTAATTCTAAATTCCTAAGTGCTTTTAAATTAAATTAATTCCACCCCCTTTAGCTAATACACATAAAAAAGGAATTGAATAGTTATTTAATTTTTTGAATAGATTATCCTCAAAAAGAATTCCATAATTCCATGTGAAAAGCCACTCATGTGGCAATAATTCATTTCTTTAATTAAATAATTCATCATTTTGTCTCACCTTCCTCCATGGAGATGAAGAGTTAGCCGTTTCTTTCCAAGAAACTCTTCATCCTCTTTCCAGGTTTTTCTATATTATGGACTTCCTTTTCTTCATTTGAGAGGAGCAATTTTAGAGTATCTAAACTATAGCAAATTCTTATCTCAATTTTCTCATGTTTTCAATCATTTATTGCATAATTAGCATGATTTCATTTAGATTAATGGAATTTTGCATCTTAATTTAGCTTGCTTATGTATCAAATATCTTAATTCTATTCTTTCTTTCAAGCTTCTTAGAATAAAATATGCACTTTCATTCTTAGATTGTAATGACATTTCTCATATATAATAGTTTCAATTTCATTTTTTCATGCTTTCAAATCCTCCATTTTAGCAATGATCATGGTTGTTGGCTCTCATTATAAGAGTAATTGAAAAACCCCAACTAAATAGGAGGCAACAGGTCGATTCAATCAAATTTGTGGAATGGACAATTCATGTTCATTTTCGCAAATTCAATGATTGAGCAATGACCATATTGTGTTTGTGCCTGATTTAGAGGTCCCTTTCAAGCACACACATTGCCTTGGAATTGAATACATAGATCTTGGAATTTTTTGCATTTATCTTTTTCCCTAACACTAATAAATATATATCCAATATCTCTTTAATCCTTTTGGATTTTGGAAGATATGGTTTTCCAAATAATAAGGTATCATTTGCAAAAAAAAGTATGTGTAAATGAAATTTCTATTTGAGGAATGTGTACACCTAGCCATAAGCCCTGATTATGCCTCTCCACTATTGACCCACACAATGCCTCTTCCATAATTATGAAGAGGAATGAGATTATGGATCCCCTTTCTATACTCCCTAAGTGGCATTGAAATAGCCTAAAGGTTTTTCATTGATTATAACTAAAAAATTTACCCCTAATAAGTATGACAATATATATTTACACCATTTACAAGAAAAAGCCAAATTTATCCAAGACTTTAATTAGAAAACTCTAATTTACTTTTTCATAGGTTTTCATCATATCAAGTTTTACAATGAAAGAATAAAGTTTATTAGTTTTAATGGAATGAAGTACTTCATGTACAACTAATGCACCTTCAAATGCTTCTCTACCAGGAACAAAATCTCCTTTCTCATGGGAGATAACTTTCAGAATAAGGTGTTGCACTTGAAGATAGATTACCTTGGTGAATATTTTGTAAATCGTATTGCATTTTTGAAATAGGTCTGAAATCAATAAATGACTTAGGCTGCTTTGTTTTTGGAAAAATTTCAATATTTGTTACATTGAAACTTTTTAACATCGTTCCATTCCTTCATGATTCTTCCAACACTAGGAGCAAGTCAAAACCCAATACATCCCAACATTTTTGAAAAAAGAGAGTTGTAAATTCGTTTGACCCTGAAGCTTTGTCTGGAGAAAGTGAAAAAACTAACTTCCTCACTTCTTCTAATGTGAAAGGTTTCATCAAGCCTTCATTATATTCCTGATTAATTATGTTTGGAATTGTTGATAGAAAAACTTAGTCTTCTCGATTTATATGATTTTGTTAATTATCATTTGGAGCTAAAAAATTCTTAAAAAAATGAACCCCTTCTTCCTAAATCTCTTGTACATTGGTGATTTGTTTTACTAATATAGGATCTTGAATTGAGAACACGGTTTGAGTAGCTCTTTTGATTTTAGATGAGGCATGAAAGTAGCTTGTATTACGGTCTCCTTCCCTAAGGCATAATTCCCTAGACTTTTGTCACCAATATATTTCTTCTCTTTTGCTTAGTTCTTCTCATAATTGTTGTACTCCTCCTGTTTGACATATGTAGCTGAATCCAGGCCATGTTAGATAATATTTTCATGCATAGTGGCTAGATCCTTTTCTACCTCATCTTTTTGAACAAAAATGTTATTAAAAACTTGTGCATTCTAGGTTTTGATTTGGCTTTTAACACAGACCAATGTTTTATAGAACTGAAATTTTTTTGTGTCTCTTTAGAATGGAGTGGTTATCCACCATTGGTGAAGAAGGGGGAGAAAATGTGGGTGTATAAACCATATTTTTTAAAACTTAAACAAGGGCTTGTACATTTCCCTGGAGTTTAAGCCTAACATTTCAAATGAAATTCCATAACGACCTGAACATAAAAGTGGTAAGATTTTTTAGACCAGGTTGAATGTTTAATGTTGAATCTTGTTTTATGAGACTAAAAATCTATCTAGATGCTCTACAATTTGCAAAAAGTCCTTCCTTTGACTCATCCATGTAAAATTACCCTTGAGTGAAAAAATATCCTTCAATGCATTATCCGAATGAAAAAGCTAAAGTCTTCCATTGTTTTGTGTGGTGAAGAAATTCCTCCTTACTTCTCATGTAATGACACTATCACAATAAAGTATCCTGCCAATATATATTTTTCATTACCAAGATCTTGAATGATATTTGTCAAGACTTCCCATAGCTTAATCTTATCATGTGTGATTGTTGGCCCATAAACATTGAAAAGTTTAAAATTTAGATCAAAATTTACCATGGCCATTAGTTGTCAATTACTGGCTCTATCATTTACCTCAACAAATATTTCTTTAGATTCCATAATGAAATCAGACCATTTGAAGCCCCTTGAGTTGGAACATGAAGTGATTTCTATTTTCTCCATTTCATGACTGAAGTCTCATATATTTATTTTGATGTTCTGGTCTCTTGTAGTAGAACAATATCTACTTCACAAACATCTAATTGACATTTGATTTGGGACAATTTGTTAGAGGCATTAATACCTATGAAATTCCAAGATACCACCCTCACTGTGTTCCAGGAGAGAAAAAAACCCCTTCTATCTTTTAGTTACTAAGAGTCTTCCATCTAAACTAGTGTACACTCTTGCATCTATCTAATCCTTTAATTTGAAAACCTTACGATTTCTCCCTCTTTTTCCTGAGGTTTTATTGTTTGACATATGATAAGAGGGTTTCTGTGATAATGATAGTGATTGTGAAAAATCAAACTTAGATACTAATTGTGCATCAATATCCATGTTGTTTTCTTTAGGCTCTTATTGAATTTAATAGGTATTTTTTGTAGATTTTCTTGTGAGGGCATAAATTATATCCTTCTTCAAGTAGTATATCTTCTGATATCTCATCAAATAGATTAGAACTTGCTAAGAAAAGAATAATTTTTCAAAAAGCACATCCAAGTTATCTATACAACCTCCCCGATTTAAGCATATTACCTTAAAGTGGTCAATATTGTCCTTCGTAGAAGTCGAATTGATTCCTTATCTAACTTTGTGTTGTTCAAAAGCTTTATGAGAGAGCACCTTCATTAGATTGAGAGAATGTTCACATACCAATGTTAGAGATATTTGAATGATATGTTTGCTAAATATCAGCTGATGAACAATAGCATCAATTTAGCTTAAAGAAACTAATGAAATGCTATTTGAATTTCCTTTCTTATTGAGAAGCAACAATTTCCTAGGTAAAGTGTCATGATTTAGAATCAAATCACTATTTTGAGGGAAGGATATCTTCTAAAGATTTCAAGCTCCTCTTGTGTTGGGTCCCCTTGCCATTTTTTTCCTTGAAAACCTTGAACTATTTTGACTACCTTGTCCTCTGTTGAGTCTTAATATTTCTTATTACAAGATATGGGTGATTGATGCAGATAATTTACATATTTTTTTCAGTCTCTGAAGGTTAGGGCACACTGATCTATTATGGCATGTGGCATGACACATAACACATATATTTTGTGTATCTTCTATACAAATTTCTTAAATCAAATTACCAAATTTAGAGGTTATATATATATTTTTTGGGAGCGTCTTAGTAGTATCCAACAACATACAAACTCTAACAGGTTTAGAAGGATCCCTAAAAAATTCCATGTTATGCTTGATAAAAATTCCTACACGATTCACCATGATTTCAACTAGATTGATCTCTCTATATTAAAGATAAAGGGACTATAACTCTACCCAAAATGGGACAAATCTAGCCTCAAACTTATGAGATTGAAAGTTTGGTGTCCATGGTTGCATACATAAGCCAAAGCCTTCAAAAACCCAAGATTTGACTTTATAAATGACATCTCTCTCAACCTTTAAGTAAAAGAGGATGAAAATTATGCCCTTTGATTGATATAGATAAAATAATTTACAAATATCCACTTTTTAAATAATGGATCCTTCAAATAACAGACCGTAAGTTTTAGTCAATGAAACCCTAATCTTTGTCCCAATCTCTTTTTGCGACATTTGAACATTTGAACGAGGTCATTTTTGCAAAAGCTTTCCATTATTTGGTAGGAACCTAATCTCCTCCTTGTTCCCTCTCTGCTTTCTTTCAATATTTGCATGGTACCCATTTTTCCCAAGATTTACATTATTCTATGAAACCCTAACCCCTACCTCTTTCCCTCCCTTTGTCTCTTGTTCCTTATGATTTGATTTGTAGTGTAGTACACATTATTTAAATAAATAATTCAAAAACCTTAGATTTTCTTTAGGTTGCCTATTGCAAAAATTATTCTTTTGCACATCTAAAGACCAATTCGCTTCACACATGTAGAAGAACTCCTACTTTTCTTTATTCATATATCTATGTGAGTGAAAAGGTACCCAGTTTGGCCTGTTAAATATATGCTTAGTGGGTCTTTCACATTTCCACATTTGATTTTGGGTCAGTGGATACCTATCCCTTCCTTAAAAGTAACCATGATTTTTCCATTTTCCTAAATGATCATGGTCATACTAATCAAATCTATCTCTATGTCAAGCCCTAACCCATGCTATGTCACCATTCTGTTGGAAATTTTAAATTTTTTTTCCTGCTTATAGTCGTTCGCCATACACATCAATATTAATTAATATCAAGAAACATTTAAAAGGACTATTTGTTCATCTCTTTCAAAAAATGGAGAAAGAGGAAAATAATATATATCTTTAGAAAAAACACACTAGACTAGGGAGAAAGAATAGAGTATGTGGTAATAACTAATTACAAAACTTAATGTATGGTAAAAAGATTGCCTATATGTTTTTTTCTTGTTAAGATATTTGTTTTATGTTTTAGGATTTATTTTAATTTAATTTATTTTGTTGGGTTTAAAAAGTAAATTTTACTTACAATCAATATTATAAGAGTAAGATTAAAAATAAAATATAATTATTTTATTTATACCTTTTTAAAAAGTTATATAAATTAAGTTTTAAAACTATATTTGTTTTATAATGTAGGGGGATTCACTTGTAATTCTTAACAAAATCATAAGAGGTGAAATGATAGCATGACATTTGAATAAGTTTATTAAAAAAATTAAATCTATCTTAGCCACCTTTGATGATTTCAAGCCAACTCATGCGAAGAGGGGTAGTAATAAGTTGACATACATTCTCTCAAATATTTCCCTATCATTAATGTTGAATAAAAGGGGAGAGATCTTTGAATATTTATGAGACATTAGGGGTGAGGATTTAGAGGTTTTATATGTCATCAGAGGACACAATAATGATGAGATGTGACGGGCAAAGTAAATGGATGCAGATATGAGCTTTAAAATAAAGTCTGTAAAAGAGAGTTTTTGTGGTATTCATTTCTTTGGTGAGTTAGAGTTGTGAAGTGGTGTTGTGAGACTGTAAACACGGAGGAAATTTTTTCATTAATAACCTTGAAGAAACAATTGTGTTTTAAGGGCCAGATAATAGAGAAACACCTGAAAGGGTTTTTTTGAATTGATGAATTATTATTTTCAAAGATAATTGATCTTGTTTTAGGGGAGGAATGTGTAATAACCACCCTTATTTTTTTCTTGAAACAAACAAAACAAGATATATCTATTACTAATTGTTAGCTTCAAGTTACATGCATGCAACTCAAATATACATTTACAAATACTCTTAATATAACAAACTAGTTGAGTGGAGGATATTCACTCCAACTCAGTTAGTACAGTAATATGAAACCACAAATAAAATGCTCTTAAAGATACACAACTTGATGAATGGGGGATGTCGACTTTAACTCATTTAGTACAATAACATGAAATAGAAAATGAGCATGCAACTATCTTATTAAACAAGGGTTTGTCACCATCACCATATTAAAGAATATTTATAATATGCAATGAACTTGGAAATACAACATAGAGATGAAACTTGAGATACCTAGATGGTAAAATTTTACTAGAAACATATATCTAACAAACCCAATTGTTGATAACTAAAAATGATGAACATGTATCAACAAATTAATAAGAAATATCACTCAAACCCTAATGTACAACTCAAGTTCCCCAAATTGGAATGACATAAATAAGTAAAATCTTACTATACTCAAAGTGACTCCCAAGTAGTATATTTTTGCTTGCAAACCTCAAACTGAAGAAGAATGGACAACCCATTCATTGATGAAGCACAACTATGATCTCCATATGAAATCACCAAGTTAATTTCCTAGATTATCTCTTTCAACAACACAAGAAATAATGTTTGCAAGGGGTTCCATCCTCACAAACCAAGAAGAAGAAGCTACAACTCCTTTCATAATCAGAAGCATAACAATATCCAAATCTCCAATAGTCCCAAAATGAGAGCTCTAGTCCTCCTTTTATAGCTTTCAACTACTTTTTCAAAAAAGAAAGTTTCTAGTTTTTCCCTATTTTTTGGGAATGATTTTTCCCCTATTTTTTAGTGAATGATTTTTTGGTTATTTTTTCACAAATGTTTTTTTTCGCTATTTTTTGCAAATTCTTTTTTTCACTATTTTTCCACAAATTCTTTTATGTTATTTTTTTGCGAATGCTTTCATTTAGTTTTTCCCCCATTTTACTTTCAAATAAAAGACCATTTTGAACTTAACACTTTATTTTAAATATTTTTCATTTACATATTCCCTTATAAAATTAATTAAAGTAACAATAAATTTTAATACTTAATTTATATTTATAAAATAATAACTTGTCATTATTTAAGCTAGTAGCTTTGGACTATATCAAACATTGGGATTAACATCAAAGCCAACTCCATAAAATGTCAACTGACTTTGTCGGTACTCATCACTAACCTACTAAAAATAATAAATATAGGAGAAAGTGCATGAAACAAATTTAAAAATGGCATTATGCTCCTTATACCCATCTGAACAATAAACTTCTTCTTTCAACACCTCCAAGATTCCCTAACCCCACTCATTAGTCTTTGGGAATCTCATGAATAGGCTGATGGTATCTTCATGCTAGACTAGCTTATGAAGGGAAAATTACAAACAACCCTCATTGATATTTATTGTCCTCAAGCACATGTATAACACTACAAACACTAGACTTATCTGGATTGAAACCAAACAATATCTCAATCTCTCATGTCAATCTCAGAGAAGAACCACCATGCTAATACTACTGCACTCTGATGACAACTAGAAAACCAAATGCTCAAACAATATATCCTCTCATGTATCTCCAAAAAGTAATCATCATCAACACCCATATTGATTAAACATGAGAGGGATGAAATCAATGCCATGTTATATATCGTACCAAGGTAACTTAGAAAAGAAAATATCAGTAAACTCACTCCCAATCATAATCGTAGGCAATAGAAATAATAATTGACACATCCAACAAGTAAAAATATTATCTCTCCTCATGAAGTCCCAAAATAAGTTGATCCACCACTATTGAGGGGCTAGAATATAAGAATTCAACATAAGGAGCCCTAAAATAAATTGAACAAGTAGTAAATCTTTGATCACCAACTAAAATTATATCACCCATGCTTAATATCCAAGTGTCAAGGGAAGATATTTGAGTATTTCAGAAAGAAAAATTGCTACAATTAACCAATCATCATCTAGAAGAATGCATACTAATGTCATGAATTGAATTCAGTGACAAATACTCTCCCAAGTGGAAGTGGAAAATAACTAAACTATTCCAAAAAGATCTCCCAAACTATTTGCATTAAAATTGGAAAGAGCTCAAAATCAATCAACCACATCCATAAAGTACTCAAATTTTGATCAGAAGAAACCATGCAACTCATACATAGGACAAGGATCAAAATCATCTATAAGATGATGGTAGAGTAGACAATGATGCTAACATGAACTACAAGGAGATTTTTAAGTTGAACCATAGCATACAAAAGTTTTATGTCCCAAACCAAATATGAGGATAAACAATGAATTTTGAATTTAAGCATGTGTGAAACACATAGGGTAACAAAAAAAACTCATAAGTTCTATTTAATGGATCAGAGAAAGAAGAGGAGCGGGAGTGGGATTTAAAATTATGAGCTTGCAGGAGGAGAGGATGAGGACAAAGATGATCATTCAAAAGGATTTTTGATGACCAATGCTTTATCTGTGGCTTGTTTTAACCATGCTTCACCTCTGTGCATGGTTTCCGGTGGCAATTGTGTGTTTGGGGTTTTGGCTCATGTGGTGTTTCTTGGTTGTGCTTCTTAGGATTTTTCCTAGAACTCATTGTGAAGGAGATGGATTATTTTGGGGCTTTCTTTTGGCCTGGTTTATGGAGCACTTTTCCTCTATGTAGGGGTGCTTTTTCCTCATTCATCTATCTTTATAGTGTGGTCTCTCTTTAGCTCTTTGGAGGCCCTAGTGGTTATGATTTTGAAGATGACTCACGTTGGGTTGAATGCTCCTGCTTGTCCCGTATTGTCTTGTGTTGTCACTCTGACCTGGTGTGTGGTGGAGCAATGCCTTCCCATGCATAAGACCCTTATGTTACATTGATCATTCAAGGTTTTTGGTCTTCTTTTTCTACATTTTTAGGCCATGTCTACCCGCATAGGAGCTTTGGCATAGTTTGTGGGGTCTTACGCTTGATGGTTTTTTATGCGGCCTTTTCCCTTCAGTGTTTGGGAATCATTCTTTTGATTTCTACTAGTTTTGTGAGATGTTGGGTGGTGGGTCTAGGTGTTCAGTTGATTGAATTGCGTGTTGCTTTTTGCGGTGTCCCCAAATGGGATATGGATTCCTCTATGATGCCTTCCCCCTTGTCGTGTGCCCTTCACAAAGGTGTTTGGTATTGGGATTGTGAGGGGATGCATTTCATGGTTGTTTCCTCAATCTAGCCCTTTTGGCCTAGTCAAGTTAATAGTAGGAGTTTTTCTCTGCTACTTAAAATGTTTGATGATCATGTTCCTCTTTTGGGGGATTGGTTGGATCCCTTTCTTTCTCTGGGGTTGGGTGTTCTTGTTTATGACCCTGTTTTGTCTGTGTGGATTTGGCCTTCTCCTATTCTAGTTGGATCCTTTCTTCTTGGGTGTGAATATAGACATGGTAACTCTCTAGTCTCTCGGAGAGTTGAGGAGGTCTCAAGATTCGTGGGACTTGTGGAAAGAGCTTTCTTTACCCCTGATATCCAGTCTATGGTGACAAGGTTTTGATGAGGAAAATTAATTTTTGTAGAAGATATTTGGGGCTTGGTTCCTTTTCTTCCCTAGGTAAGTGGTTGTTGTGGCTTGTGGAGGAGGTTACTTGTATTAGGTTCCTTGTGCAAAAGACACTCGCCTTTTTTGTGCAAAGTGTAGTTGCCTATGATTTAGTTGTGGTGTATAATGAAAATATAGGTTGATTTTATACATGTTGAAGATTCTTCTTGTAATAGGTGTTTTGGTGGGATGACATTCTATGGATATCGGTATGGAGTTTAATGGTTTTTGTATGTGTCATGATAAGTGCCTTTTTTGGCTCTCTTTTGTGTTTTTATTGAGACTATCTATTTTCAATGGTAAGGATAGTGGTGGTAATCTTTGATTTGGCTAGCCATTTGCTAAAAGTTTTCAAGGATTGTGCTGGTAGGTGGTTTTTGGTTGGTGTTTACAGATGGACTTGGAGCTGTTTTATTTTCAACCAAAAGGGTTTGGCACATTTTGTTGGATTCTTCCCACTTGACAATTCTTATGGAGGTGGATGTGTCTTTTATGGAGGTTAAGACACATTTTGTGATTTTGGAAGCTGATAACTTTATGTGGGATTTTCCTTTTTGTAGAAGTCTAGGATTGGGAAGCATTCATGGTGTTCCCTCCTTTTGAAAGATCTCTTCCTTTCCTGATATAATAGAGGTGGGCTCCTTTCATATTGAGGTGGAAAGGAGCTTTGTAGTTGGGAGGTGATCCTCCATGTAGGGAGGTGTTATTTTATCTCAGAATGATTTGGATCACTTTGGTTTCCATGGTGCCCACATTGTGGGTTTCTTGTAGTGTCATGTTAGTGGCTTCTTTTGGCACCTGCATTGTAAGCTGCTAGTTATCGCCTATTGTTAACTTTGTAACCCCTTGTTACTTTGTTGACTAGGTGCCTCTTATGACCTTGTTTGTGTCTTCTAGCACCTTTGTTTATGTGTTGTTACTTCCTTGAAAACCTCTTGGTTATGTTATTATAAGGGTCATCCCCCTTGTTTGGTTTCTTAACTAATCAAAAATATCCCCGAGCAATCATCAACTAAAAATCCTCACTACCTTGATAAAGAACAATGTATCAACTCCCTTGAATGAGAGAAACCCACAAAATGTAGTGGCTGACCTGTAGCCAAAAAGAAAGCTCAAAAGTAAAATTTTGATTTATTCTTTGCCAAGGAACGCTCCCAAGATTGACCATTTGTTCAATGTTCCAATCCTTAAAATCTCTCTCTAATCCATTTGTAGATGAATCGATAAAATCACAAGATGGTTGGTAAGGAAATAAACAACACTATCAGTTCTAAAATTGAGATCATCATCCCTCCAAAACTCTCTCCAACCATCCCCAAGATCCTCAAACACTCCTCCCTTCACCGTGGAAGGTATTTCATCAAGCATTGCTCTAAGGAATTTCCCTAGTTGAAGATCACAAGCCTCAGAATGATACTCCATGCAGGGAGGTGTTATTTTATCTCAGAATGATTTGGATCACTTTGGTTTCCATGGTGCCCACTTTGTGGATTTCTTGTAGTGTCATGTTAGTGGCTTCTTTTGGCACCTGCATTGTAAGCTGCTAGTTATGGCCTATTATTAACTTTGTAACCCCCTTGTTACTTTGTTGACTAGGTGGCTCTTGTGACCCTGATTGTGTCTTCTAGCACCTTTGTTTATGTGTTGTTGCTTCCTTGACAACCTCTTGGTTGTGTCCTTATAAGGGTCATCCCCCTTGTTTGGTTTCTTAACTAATCAAAAACATCCTCAAGAAATCATCAACTAAAAATCCTCACTACCTTGATAACGAACAATGTATCAACTCCCTTGAATGAGAGAAACCCACAAAATGTAGTGGCTGACCTGCAGCCAAAAAGAAAGCTCAAAACTAATATTTTGATTCATTCTTTGTCAAGGAATGCTCCCAAGATTGACCATTTGTTCAATGTTCCAATCCTTAAAATCTCTCTCTAATCCAGTTGTAGATGAACCAATAAAATCACAAGATGGTTGGAGAGAGTTTTGGAGGGATGATGATCTCAATTTTAGAACTCATAGTGTTGTGATTTTCTTGACACAATATTATTATTATTGAATAATTAATCAATTTCCTCTACTTTAATCAAATAATCTTTATTATTTAATTAAATATATTATTTAATTTTTTCTCATAATTAAATGATTATTTTAATTATTTAATTAATTAAGTCCTTTCTATTTAAATAAGCTCTTTAATTTATTTAATTATTCACTTTTAAAAAAAAGGAACCTCTTCAAAATAAAAAAGCTTTATTTTATTTAATAATTTCATGCACATGAGTTAACTAATTGACTTACTTAACTCATTTCCTATTTCTTCTCTTATGCACTTTAGTTAAATAATCTTTATTATTTAATTAAAATAATTTTCTTGATTCTGTTCCACCATAACTAAATAATTATTTTAATTATTTAATTTTTTAATGTTCCTCTAGTTATTATTATTATTATTATTATTATTGTTGTTGTTGTTGTTATTATTATTATAAGGCTGCAACCATGAATTATATTAATATTTATAAAAGAGTACATGATCTTCGTTCACTACGGGCACTGGTAGGAAAGAACAGATAAGAAAACCTCTAGTCTAGCTCGGGACCAAGGTCCAAACAAATAAAAAATATATTATAATATGAAGGCATACCCTCATTTACAAACTACTCTATTTCTGAATCTTTGAAGGACTTTCCTTAGTAGATTTAAATTACAAAATAATGCTAATGGATACAATAATCTTCTCCTGGATAGTTAATGAATTACCTTCTCATATATTCTTCTTTATATATTTCTTTGTCATAAGCTCCTCTCGCAATTTTATGATAACCTATACCTATCCTGCACTTTTGTTAACCAAATATATACAAATATATACAAATACACAATATCATATTATCTGATATCTGGTACTTACCTTTAATTAGAACACAATATTTGGGTCTATAATTTAGAGAAATAAGTATTCTAAAAAACATCAATCCTTTAATCTAAATGAACTTTTATTAATTGATCCCTATATTCAAAGTGACAGAGTGCATCCTTTTGAATTTAAAACTATCTTATAGCCTTTCCTTCAATGACTACATTATCTTTAAAGGTCACTGGTAAACTTAAAATTCACCCGAAAATCGTAGATTTTAAACTGCCTATGAACTATATACCTTTTTTAGGTTTAACAAAACCTTAGTTAACTCTATTAATCAATTTATATCCATACCTCCTAAGTGTCTATGAGTGTACATATCAGAATATTTGTATATAATTATTTAATATATCATTACCTCAAGTACTTTCAATTAATCTTAGATCTAATTGTGAAACATCTATAATTTCATAGATGTAAGGATTCTTCTAGGCTTCTAGGATACATATCCTCCTGTACTTCTCTATGCTTTCAAAATATATATGTAGTTGTATATCTATTTATATAAATAAAATCTTGTTTAGTATATCTATTAATCCAAATCTATATTTCATCCCTTCCCAAGGGACCCATATTATTATTTCACATAGAGGCCACATAGTGTTAATTTAGTTAAGAGCGTTATTTAAGGCTTCATTTTCTAAGTCAGATATATAAAACATCCAAACATTTTAAGATAAGAATAGTAATGTCAAACTCGAATACTTATTGAGAATAACCTTACTTGAACCTCCTCATATTATCTACTTCTTTCTTTCATAGAAGATTATGCTGCTAGAGCTTCCTTTCCTCAACCATCCTTGTATCATCCATGAAAGGTTATGCTACTGGGGATTCCCATCCTCAAATCATCCCATAGATTGTATGAGATGACTTCAAGATAAGAGATCTCCAGTTTCTACCCATATTTCACTCTAACTTCTAGCCTTACCTCAATAAATATAACTACACCTTTAGCTACATGTACTACTTTCAATTGTACGAAAGAAGATTCATTAATACTGACAAAATAAGTTAGAGTGCTACCTTAATTTAGAGTATTCTACCTAAAGCTTTGTCATACTTTTCTCATAATCTACCACATGCCTTTAAAACTAATTCACAGATATTCCTTCCGCTTTCCACTAATAAGAAATATTCAAGTACATACATATAGATAAAAATTCTATATAATAATGATGAAGGGCTACCGATTACCCATCTGAAGAAAATATATCATATAGAATACAATTTTTGTTTTGTGCCAAGAATATGAAGTTAAACTAATCTAGGGTATGGTTCCACTCATTCAAAAAACTTCATCATCAAGTATAAAATCTAAATAAACAACTAAATTATACTCTTTCTATCTATATTATCCATCATATATACTTAATTGCCAGATTCTCATATTAGAGCCAACTATCTAACCAGTGCATCAGAGTAGTAGACAATATGGATTTGAATTTTTTGTGTATATATATATATATATATATATATATATATATATATATATATATAAACACATCTCATCCAAGATTTATCCTATTCCTACTTAATCTTGTTAAATTTACATCATATTATGAGATACTCTGCCCCACTATGCTTAGCATACTACTAAATTACCTCTGTTAGAGCACATTCTTTATCAACATAAAGTCATTAAACCCATTCTGTATCTTTCTAAAATAGAAAAAAATTTAAAAACCTCTTTCCTCTATAGAACTGACCCTAATATTAATGATAACTAGATATAATCTTAGATCTACTACTTCAACTAGATTATGGCATAAAATTACCAAGATAAGAGTTACTACAGAGTCTTTCCTATTTTTGTCTAATTAAACTAAGTATATCTTGTTAGGAATAATAGTCCACAAACACAACTGAGGGGGGGGGGGGATGAGTCAGTTGTGAGATAGATTATTAAACATTAAACTTTATAAACAAAAAAATTAATCCAAATGATAACACATTAAATACAAACACCATAACACAATCCTTTGTTATCGAGGAAACCCTCTTAAAGGTAAAACCCCGATGGGAATTATCACCCACAAATAATGTTCTAAGAGTACAATATCCCTATTAAAAGATTTATCCCTATTAGGAGCTTATTGATGCATTAAAATACACAATCCTTGTTAAAGGACATGCCCTGTTAGGATTCAAGAGTAACAATGGACTCACTGCCCAGACACACTGCCTAAAGAAGGTTAAATCCACCCTCAAGATTCACTATCCAAAATATAAATGTATAGAGCTATACAATCTAGTGAACTGTCGGATATCAACTATATTTTCTTGATCAGTTCCAATGAAGTAATACCATCACAACCTTGCTTCACATCCAACAGACACAAGCTCACAACTTCCACAATTTCACTCTCACTTTTCATACATACACTTTTCAAAAAGAAAATCTCTCTCATAAATACCCTATTACAATGATCAATTAGGTCAGTCAATTAGGCTTTCCCAATATACAAATAATTATTTAACCCCTTTCTAAGATACACACAGTACTTATACCAAGTAAACATCAATTATAATTCATCAAATATCATCTAATATCCATAAACCACACTCATAATCCATAATACACGCTACATCTCTGAAGTCGGCCCCAAATAGGTATCCTCTAGAACACACACCACAATGATGTGACCAAGAGTCCTGAAACCCAAGAATCATAAAAACATTCCTTAAAATGTCTTCTTAAATCCCTTAATCTTGCATAACCTGAATCCATATCATTCGTAAGTTATACTCAAAACACATAGACTAACTCTGTCAAAGATCATTGTCATCGTCTAGTACCCAGTTTTCACTAAAACATCTATAACTCATCTAGTAGACAATATTAAGCTATGTGAACTTAGGAATAAGATCACAACATATCCCTGTACACATCACCATCTTCACTCATTCTAAATCAACCATACAATACCTATACACTTTTGCCAGTCATCAAGCAAAAGTAATAACCAGTCTATTCTGCCTCCATATAAACATATGTTGACATCAGTGACAAAACATGAATGCCAACAACATCGTCAACAACCAATTCCAACAATCTCCCCCTTTGGCATTGGTGACAACATATGGGAAAATCCATCAACCCAAAAGTACTCTCCCAATACAATATTCTCAATATCCTCATCACAACTCTCCCTAAAGCAGTAGGGATTTTGCCATAGAACCTCTCCCCTTTTACAACAATGGCAAAGGGTGGCATAACTCTTCTTCTTTTCTTTGCAAGGTGTAGCTTTTTAAAATCTTTATGTGTCCAACAACCAGGTGTAAAATCACCCAAATATGTTCTATAATGTTCTTGCAATCACTCCCCCTAAGGATTAGATCCATACATCAAGTCTAGAAAATGATACAGCTCTGAAAGCTTACTGGACTGATGCATTCTTGCATGAATTAATTACCACAAGGAGGGGCTCTCACCCCAAGCATGCTTCTTAGATACTCAAAAGCATCTTTTGGCAAAGGTTTTGTAAATATATCTTCTATTTGTCCCATTATGTTGATATAATCCAATCTAATCTCCTTCTTTGCTACCTTATCTCTCAAGAAATGATACTTAATGGAAATACGTTTAGTCTTTGAATGCATTACTAGATTCTTTGACATATTGAATGTACTAGTTTTATCACAATGGATAACCACTCACCCATCAAAAGTTATACCAATGTCCTTCAACATTTGTTTCATCCAAACAATATGTTTGAAATTTATAGAAGCAACAACATACTCAGATTCAACAGTAGACTAAGCTATACAATCCTTCTTTTTACTTAGCCAAGAAACTAATCTTTTCCCAAGAAAGAATGCACCACCACTTGTGATTTTTTTTTCATCAATATTTCCTACCCAATCAACATTAGTATAAGCATATAAATCAAAATCATCATATTTCTTATACCACAAGCCATAATCTAGTGTTCCTTTCAGATATCTAAATATTCTTTTCAAAGCAGTAAGGTGTGTCTCTTTAGGATCTTCTTGATATCTTACCACAATTCCAGATGCATTAGCAATATTTGGTCGGGTGTGAGTCAGATATTGTAAGCCTCCAATCACAGATCTATACTTTGTCTGAAAAACACTATGAGTTCCATTAGTATTAGTAAGTTTGTGACTAGTAACCATAGGTGTTCCAATAGGTTTACAATCTTCCATTCCAAACTTTTTCAATATTTCTTTAAGAGACTTTGTTTGAGAAATAAAAATATCACTATTGTTCTGATTAATTTTCAATCCAAGGAAAAATTTCATCTCACCAATCATTGACATCTCAAATTCATTTTCCATTTCTTTAGAGAAATTTTTACTCATTTCATATTTTCCTCCAAAAATGATATCATCAACAAAAACTTCTAGTATTAGAATTCCATCTCTACTAGTTCTTAAGTAAAAATTGCTATCCGCATTACCTTTTCTAAAGCCAATATGAAGTAGATACCTATCCAATCTTGCATACCATGCTCTTGGTTCTTATTTTATTCCATACAAATCTTTCTTCAACTTGCAAACCATGTCCTCATCTTTTGTCAAAGGAAATCCATTAGGTTGCTCAATATATACTTCCTCTTCTAGATCTCCATTCAGATATGCATATTTTACATCCATATGATATACTTTGAAGTCTTTGTGTGTAGCATAAGCAAGAAATGATCTTACTTCTTCCAATCTAGCAATAGGAGAAAATGTTTCTTCAAAGTCTATGCCTTCTTGTTGCAAGTAGCCTTTACAAAACAATCTTGCCTTATTTCTTACAATAATTCCCTCTTCATTCATCTTGTTTCTAAAAATCCACTTAGTTCCTATAACATTCTTATCTTTAGGTCTAGGAACCAGTTCCCAAGTGTTATTCTTCTTTATTTGTTATAATTCTTCCTGCATAGCTTTAGTCCAAGTAACATCTCTACATGCCTCATTAGTAGATTTTGGTTCAACTTGAGAAATCAAACAAATTTCATCTCTTAATCTTGATCTTGTCATCATTCCTCTATTCACATCTCCAATAATTTTATCTTTAGGATGTTTTTTCTTTACATACCTCAGACTCTTAGGAATTTTAGTAGGATCATTTGAGTCATCTTGACATACCTTGATCTCACAGTCAATCTCAAAAGGTTCTTCTTGATCTGCAGTAACCTCCTTGATCTATATAGTCTGATTACAGTCATATATTCTCTCTTGAATCTAGAAATTTTCATCTATCCTTACATTATCACTTTCAATCATATTCCTCAATCTCAGATTGAAACATTTATAAGCTTTTCTTTTAGTGGAATAACCAAGGAAGATCCCTTCATCACTTCTAGCATCAAACTTTCCCATTTCATCATCTCTTTTGATATAGTATTTACTACCAAATATTCTAAAATATTTCACATTAGGAGTATGATTAAGCCATAATTCATAAGGAGTCTTACTTGTACCTTCTCTTATATAAATTCTATTCAAAGTATACACAGTAGTACCAACAACTTCTCTCCAATGAACATGTGATACATTTCCTTCCAACAACATAGTTCTTGCAACATCTAATATTGTTCTATTTCTTCACTCTGCTATCCCATTCTATTGTGGTGTCCTAGGAGCAGATGTCTTTATGTATATTCCATGCTCTTTGCAGTAGGTATTGAGAAAATCTTAAGTAAACTTACCACCTCTATATAATATCAAACATTTTATCTTCAATCCAGACTCATTCTCAACTTTATCTTTAAAGATTTTAATTTTGTCAAAGACCTCAGCTTTTTCTCTAAGAAATGAAACCCACATCATTCTAGGAAAGTCATCAAAAAAAAGTATGAAATATCTTTCACTGGAATAAAATCTTGTTCTTGTAGGACCACACATATTTGTATGCACTAGATCCAACTTCCCTTTTACTGAGTAAGATTTGCTTTTAAAATTGCTTTTAGTTTGCTTCCCCATTACACATTCTCTACACACGGTGTTAGATGGTTTCACAATATTTGGTAGGTATCTAACTGCATTAGTCATACTTGACTTCATAATATTATCAAAATTAACATGACAAAATCTTCTATGCCATAACCAATTATTATATACCTTCACAATAAAACAAGAAGCCCCAGATGTATTTAATTCAAATACATTACCTCTGTATTTAGTACAAGATGTGATGAAGTCTCCTAACTTACTTCTGATAGAGAATTTCCCATCAATGAATTTTAATTGATAACCTTTGTCCACTAGTTGTCCAACACTCAACAAATTATGCTTAAGTCCGTCAACAAGTAATACATTGTCAGTATTGGTCTTTCCATCCAAAGAAATAGATCCAACTCCAATGATAAGCTTTGGAGTATTATTATCACCAAATATCACAACATCACCATCACACTTATTTAGTTTAACAAACTTATTTATATCTTCTACTCATATGGTGTGAACAACCACTGTCTATGACCCATTCAAATTTCTTTTCAACATGTGACACTAAGGATCTTTCTTCATAAATTTTTTTATCATCCTTGATAGAAAAAAAATCCAATCTCATCATAATCAATAGCATCATCATCAAAAAAACCTTCAATAGCTTAGTAACATTCCTTATCCTTTGAATACTCAGGTTTATAAAACTTAGATTTATGTTTTGGAACCCTTGTAGGACATCTAGATGCAAAATGACATATCTTAATGCATGTAAAACATTTCAGAGGTAAATTTCCTTCAAACTTACCCTTGCCTCTATTTTCTCTTCTAGCAACCAGGGCCACAATTTCATCTAACTTTATTTATTCTTCCTATATCTGTTCCCATTCATCAACATATTCACCAAGATATTCTCTCAAGTCACTATTGCTGGTGCTTGCAATTCCTGATAAAGTCTTTTTATTTTTATGCACAGTCACCTTGAATGCTGTCTCAACTATAGGTAATAAATCTCCCAGCTCTGTGGGCTCAAAAGTAGTTAATTTTGCAATAAAAATATCTCTATTAAAGTTCATGTCAATGGTATGATCTCTTCTATAGCTTGCACTTTAAATAGGTGTCAAAGAACTAAGAATTTTTTTGATCACTTATGCCTCATTGTATGTGCCTCCAGAGTTTGTGATCTCAATAACAACCTCAGTAAATCTCTGTACATATGCTCTAATATTTTTATCATCTTTCATTTTCAAATTTTCCATCCTTTTCTTCTAGTTCTGTAACTTCATTTGCTTAGTAAACTTATCTCCTTCATATAGTGCTTCAAATCTTGTCCAAATGTCATGTGCAAAATCCAAATCTTTAACCTTAGTGAATTCACCTTTAGAGAGTGCACTAATCAACACTTCCCTTGCAACCATGTTATATTAAAATATCTTCTTTTCTTCATTAGTAGCCTTATATAGTTCATCCTCAGCCTTCATCTATACATCCTTCTTTGTAATCATCCAGTAGTTGACTCCCAAGCATAGCAAATGTGTTCTCATCTTGTTCTTCCAACTATCAAAGTTTTCAAGATCAAACTTCAGACTATCCTTCCTATATAATTTCATCTTCAGGATCACCTCAAGCTGTTAATATTTCTCTCTAAGTACCAGTAGCTCTGATACCAATTGTTAGGAATAACAGTCCATAACCACAACTGAGTGGGGGGGGCGGAATCAATTGTGAGAAATATTATTAAATGTTAAACTTTATAAACAAAAAATTTAATCCAAATGATAACGCAATAAATACAAACACCATAACACAATCCTTTTTTATCAAGGAAACCCTGTTAAAGGTAGGGATAACTTTAAGAAACCCCCTCTTAGGAAAAAGTGTAAAATCCTGGCGAATCACACATTAATTTAGGGGAAATTTTTTCTTGATGATGGCAAATTTTGTTTCCAAATTAGCAAAATAATATAAAGGCGAAGTCAAATTTTTCCCTGCCCAATGAAAATTCCATAAAATCCTGGTGAATAATACATTAATGTAAGGAAAATATATATTGTGTTAGGCAAATTTTTTTCTTTTGATGTAAATACATTATAATATATGAGGCGAATGATTTTTTGTTGAAGGGTAAAAAAATAATTGTGCTGGCGAATTTTATGTGCCTTTTGAAAAAATATATAGTTTTTTGGCTAATCTATCGTTAAGTATAAGAAAAATACATATTTGATTGGAAATTTTCAAAAGATGGGACTTGTCAATGCGTCATGTGGGTCAATGCCAACTTATAACTTGTTTGCAGATTAAACACATGTTGGTATCCATAAGCACAAAAATTTGCATCGACACACAACCTAACAGTAACATCCATCATTTTATAATGTTAAATGTCTTATTTGAGACTGTTTGATGATCCTAGATGAATGGTTGAAGTTTAATTAATCTGCACCATAACTATTATCTAATTAATGCAACCTCATGTAATGATATCGTTATTTACACGTATCAAGTCTTACATCTATTTAGGTGGATGGTTGATAATGTATCAATGTTTTCGTTAATAAAAGAAATGTTTTATCACTGACACTAAATTTGGCTATTTCTAATTTCACACACTTGTGCTTTTAATATGAAATATTTACAGAATTTTGAAGGACAAATGAATTAATTAGGTTAGAGAAAGAATTAAGGGCTATTTATAGATGATCTACACTTCCTTCTTCGTCAATTCTAGTGCTTGAAAGATTGCCTCTGGTTTTGGTATTTAGGTTGTATTAGTATAATTTTAGATATTGTGGTAGTTTTTTTTTGAAGATGGACACTCCTATCCATTTGATAAGCATGTCTGTAGAGAAATAGAGGGCCTTTTTGGGCCCAGTCTCAAACCAAACCCTTGAATCAGTTTGCAAGGAGTTTTGAGCCTTCACAAATGATGTTGCGAGGATGGTGCTGGGCCATCAATTTTTAGAAAATGTCGATAGGTACTGAGCTAACACGGACATTACATCCTATTTTTTGGCATCTCTTTTTGACCTTAGGGGAGAGAAGGTGGATATGCTCCTTCTGTTAAGGAAGCTATTCAAGCCTAAATTCCTGGGTGATGTTGTTGAGGTTTCTGTTTATGCAAAATTAGGGGTGGGGATCCCTTGGGTAAGTGATATACGCAATATTTTCGAGTCAGACAAAGATGTGGCCATTCAACCTTTTCTTTTGAACCTGGATGTTCAGCAGTTGATGCGCCATAGGAAATGGGCATAAATTGGTAGGGATTTTCTTTGCAAATGGTTTTGTTGGATGACTTGGTGGACTATGGATGGTTGTATGAATTTGCAGAGCTTGTCGTCTCTAGAAAGTTCTACTTAGATGGAGGGGAAAATCCTTAGTGTTGTGTCCCTATGGCCTCCACCTAAAAATTTTGAAATTTTCACTATAGTAGGTTGTGTCTTTAAAGTTTTGTAAGGACTTCAAGTGAAAGTCTCCAAGTTTGAAATTCCAAATTTCTGAGAAATTCTGAATATTGTAAATTTATAGAAAATATTAATGAAAAGTTTGCAACTTCATTTCAGTTTGTTTTTATGGATTTAATTGTAAAATGTGTATGTGTGAGTCGTGACATATGTGATTTTATAATTTTTGAAATTGAAAATAAACCAAACAAATGTTAAATTGTTAATGTATGATAGCATGTTATTTATTTAACAGTAATATAACTTAACTTTTGCATGTATCATGTCACATGTGTGACTGTGCAATGGCTGAATTGTGAAATTTTAAAGTAGTTATTCTTTAAACTAAAACTAAAATCTAAAATTAGCAAATACCAAATGGCAATTCATAAAACATCTAATAATTACAATTTCTAGACTACCAGTCACATCAAGTTAATATCGCCTCTTTGGTAGCGGAGTTGTCCGCCGTCACTGGAAACTGCGAGTGGTATGTACATTTGGCAACTGCATGTGGTATGTACATTGTATTATCAACTATGAGCATTGATATCATCGACACGTACCTTAAACCTATTTATTTAGAACCCTAATTTGTAAACTTATTATTTGAGACCGTTGATTGATGTAGATCAATGGCTACAATTTTATCTCGGGCACAGTTTCTTGAAATGAATGTCTTGTTAGAGTGAAAGTGACATTCTTTAGTCATCAGGCAATTCACATGATTTCCAAAATTGTACTAGTACAAACTATAGTTATTAGTATAGTGACCACTCACTATATTAGTAATTTCCCACACTCATGCATTAATGGGAATGATTTACCTAACAATATCAAAGATATAGATTCACAGGGCTATTAATAGACATTCTTTCTTGCTACTTCATCAATTTCAATTTGCTTTTGCCTTTCAACCTCGGCCCTCAAATTTCAATTTTCTGTGTAGTTTGAAGATTTAGGTTTTAAGTTTAGGCAGAGATGGACACACCAATAAGGTTGAGAACAACATCGATTGATGAGAAAAAGCCCTTTTTGGGCAGGATACTAGATGAAGTACTCACTTCCATTTGCAAGGAAGTGGGCTCTTTCATTAAAAATGTTGTGTTGATGGTGCTCGGCCATGAGTTCATTCACAACGAGAAGAGATACCGCGTTAGCACAGACATTACGTCCCACTTCCTGGCGTCTCTTCTCAACCTCAGAGGAGAGAAGGTAGACATACTTATGTTGCTGTAGAATGCTTTCAAGGATCAATTTTTTGTGGACGACGTTCAAGTTGTTGTCTTCGCAGAACCGGGGTTGGGTATCCCTCGAGCTGATGAAATTGAAAAGCTTATCCAATGAGGCAGCAATGTGGAAAGGAAACCCTTCCTATTGAACCTTAATGAAAGGTAGTTGACGCGGCATCAAAAGTGGGCGTGGCTAGGGAGGGACTTCCTACAGAAGTGGTTTCACCTCAACGACTTCAAGGAGACAAACTACAACTGGCTCGATAAATTTGGGGAGATTATCCTCAACAGACAATTCTTCTCAGACAGGGATGGAGATGAAGATCCTTAGTGTTTATGTTCTTGAAATGGATTTCCGCATTTTGATTGTTTTTTTGTTTTTTCTTATATGATCAACCAATGCCCTTGTGGCAACATATTTTGTAACTATTTGGATACTTCCCATTTTGTGGGTAAACATACTTCCCATTTTGTAGGTGCTTACGGAGTGACTATAGTCTAAAGTTAACTGTAAAACTCTATAATTATAAAGTATATTATAATATTAGTGATGTAAATTTTTGAAATAATTAATGAAAATTTTTCTGTTCAACTCTTAATAATTATTGTAATTTTTCTACCTTCCTCTGCAAATGAGACTCGTATCAGTGTGTGAGATAATAGATTATCTGCATAATATTGTTTAATTGCAATTTTAAAAAGAAATCTAAAGACTTCATATTGTTTGATTGAAATTTTGTAAAGAAATCTAAAGACCTTAGACCTTAGACTTTACTTTTGATAAATAATAAATTATATGCCCAATGCCCATTCAGTGAATCGTGATTCACATTGCCATATCAATGTGTGAATCTGTGATATCATATAATATATATTATAATTTATGAACCAAAAAAATGTAACAATGTTTAATGTATGTGTGTGATTTATTTAAGAGTATTAACTTAATTTTTCCATGTCAATGAAAAATGTAATTATCATTATGTGGCATGTGTGCAACTGCGAATGTGGAATTGTAAAAGTTTAAGCCTTTTATAAATTATGGTTAGTAATCAATTAGTAAATAATTAGAGTATTAGATAGTTATCTGTGATTGCGATATTTTAAATTTAATTAGTTATTTTTATATTAGACAGTTTCAATATTTAATCTTATTTAAATTTAATAAATTTGTGGCGTATGGTGTTACGTGTAACTGTATTTTTGGAGACCGTTGGATGAGCAGAGATAAAAAATGTATGATTTATTTTGGGTTGAAAGGGAAAAGAAATCCCATTTCTACAATCCTATTCCAAAATCATGACACTTGTACACTCATTCAATCGGACAACACGTGGTGACGTGACCACTCACACAATCAGTGTCATCCAATAAATATAATTCAAAGTAAATAACGGGACCCGCCACACATGATAGTGACTGGGAGCGACTGTTGGATGAGTAGAGATCAATGATTACGACACATGGTGTATTTCAGGCCGAAAGGGAAAATAAATCTCATTTTTGCAATCCTATTCCAAAATCAAAACACGTGTACACTCATTCAATCAGATGACACGTGACCACTCACACAATCAGTGTCATCTGATAGATATAATTCAAAGTAAATAAATGGGACCCGCCATAATTAAAAATGATGGTGACTACCACCGACCATTGGATGAGCACAAATCAACAATGTATGTTGTATTTTAGGCTGAAATGGAAAAGAAATCCCATTTCAACAATCCTATTCTGAAATAACGACATGTGTACACTCATTCAATCGGTGTCACTTGATGACGAGTGATGACCGAAAGACCGCAAGATAAAGGAATATTAAAAGAAACCAATGACCATTAACACGAGTGACAGTAAAAGTTAACATGAGTGATAAGTCATGACTGACAATTCGGTACTACTCACTATTGTACAATTTTAAGCTAAGTTTTTATATTTTCAGTTCTTACTAGTATTATGTATTGGCAAATAGGAGATTCAGAAAGGGGTTACGGGTAACGGCTTCTAGGTTGAGGAATGAGGAATGCAACAGTCTCTCAGCTCTCTACCCACTCACAGTCTGCACAAATTGAATTTCCAGGTAAAATCTTGAACACCCATGTCCCACCCTTTAAATTTTTTAAATCTAGAGGTTTACTGTTTAGATTGTAATCATAGAATTAGGGTTGAATTTTCAAACACATTTGTAAATTATAGCTATCAATAGTATACCACTGTCCACGATGGGAAAAACAAATACCAAGAGTATGAGTAAAGGGTAAAGAAAGAAAACAAAGATAATAGACTTCCATAAATTGGTTAAAACACCAGGTTTCATTGATGAATTCCATCACATTTTTGATCCTGTTATCCATGGAAATAAGGGAATCATGGAAATTAGATTTGCACTTGAAAATAAGTGTAAAGATCCAATGAAGGATTCAAAATTTTGTCCATTTAACAACACGTTAAAGGCAAAGACAAATAAAATTGCACTATGGGTTGTTGGGTCAGCGCGCATGGTGTTACCTCAAGTATTCCCTTGTCCAGAAATTGTCATGCTCTGCGCCCAAAATTATGATGAAAATAGAAAAGAAATTGTCAATAAATATACTCAGGAGGAAATTTTGTCGATAACAGAGACTAAATTTGCTAGTATATTGGACCTAGGGTTTGAAGCACAAAAATCAAATGGGCACATTGACCTAGGAAAGCTGGCAGAGACTTATTAAAATTTAGATGCAAAAAGGAAAGATTCATATATCAAAGGAATAACAAGTAGTTCTAGTCTGGATCCAGATCATAAGCCTCCTTATGATTATGATATTTTTGTGCAATGGGTTCAGGATAGTATTTCCATGCTAGCATTTTTTTTGGGATTGGATAGTAACAAAGAAGTGGGTGCCAGCATTCTTGAAATGATTTTTTAGATTCATTGTGAAAAAGAACTAGTAAAATATAATTTTATTGAGCACACTGTTCATTGCATGCAAGAAAAATTGCTAATGATTAAAATAGGTTCATAGAAGACATTTAGGTTCATAACCTACTTTTGCTATCTTCTTTTAGCAAAGCATCATGCAATATTTTAGACAAACAAGCTTCAACGTCAGGTCCAAAATGCACTATATGAATGAACACCTTAGATAAGGATGAGTGATAAAAGAAGGAACTATAACAATTTTGTAGACTTCTTTTTTTCACCTATGTATCATAAAATTATAGGCACTCCATTGCCTAGATTTCCTGTGACTTGTAGAGATTGCATCCAACTCGAAAGTCAAATACAATTGGCTAAATGGTACTTCATGGAAGACTACACTGTGTTAAGGTTTTACAATTTAGTGGTAGAACCCTACAAACTTCCAATACATATTACAGAGAGGGTTTTTTCATTGGAATATGTTCGGAAGATGGAGAGCACAAATGTACTCTTTAATGGTTAGCAAAAGAAAATGATATTTCCTTCCTTGCCTTTCTCATTGGGAGGGTTCACATTTGAGAGAAGAGGATTCAAAGTGGCAGAGGATTTTTTTTTCTTTTCAATTTTTCACTTTGCTGTTGACAATCACGGGTAGTATGATCCACTAAACATAATTGGATCAAAGCTTAGAGCTAATGGGAGCTCCACAAGCAAATGTCAACATGAAAGTATGCCATTGATAGAAAAATTTAAAAACATGGAGTCCTGGGGTGAGGTCAAAAAAGAGATGGAGAAATATGCCACTGAAAATAATATTTCAATACAGGAATTGTCGTCACAAATTATTGCATTGCACAAGCAGAAAGTAAAAGTGCAGCAAAAGACATCCTATAATTTCTACTAGCAAGCTGCTCAACCATCTACTAAAACTATTTTAAACAAAATAATGCTTCAATGTGAAGATGATAATTGGACTGCAACCAAAATTAAAGATTTTTGGGAAATGAGGAAGAATGTCGGCGAGCCAAAGACCTCTGCAGATCTTTATGATCCGGATGAGGATGAAATATTTAGTGATTTATGGAATGCAGAGCATCCTGGTCAAGCACATCATAGTGATTATGATGATCAAGATACTGGTTTTGATTGGTGCGATTCTGTGACAATTTCTACTGGAGTCAGTGTGTCCATAAAAGAAAAATATGGCAAAGGGGCAGAGTTGGTAGAAAAAATGGGTTTTCTAGGTAGGGGTGGTCTAGTTCCCATAGGAGAAGGGAATTAGTATCTACTTGCCACACCTGCTCCACCAAAAATGGTAGTTGACCAGTAATTGGAATTTCATCAGAAAAAGGTACTACTCAGTCTCATACCCTTGCACCTTCATTTGTTCCAGCTTCAAATCCAGTTCCACCTTTTCCAAGCACTCAGATTCAATGTAATTCAAGTGACACTACCATTGGTGGGGATGGCATGATTAGTACCAGTGGTCCAAAAATGACATTACAACTGGACACAAAATAAGTGGATCCCAGAGATCAAGGCAGTGTAAAGAAGAAAAAGGTTATGACAACAATGCCAATGGTGTCTGTGACTGTGAGTCCAACAATTGCCACACCTTCAGGACAAAACCCTTCGAACAATCCAAATACTCCACTTGTAATGGGTCAAGGTGTTACTGCTACTAATCCTTATGGTTCAATTATTAGAACCATAGGTGGAAGCTCGTACATAGCTACAATTTCTATTTCACCTTTCAAACATTCAATTGTGTTAGAAAACCCTGATTTTCGTTACAATGATTTTGTAACGAACTTTGAACAAACAAAAAATAGGAATAGAAAAAATACTAAGACATTGAAGAGGGATGCAGTTGCTATAGCTCATGATGCAGAACCTACATCGAATAGGTTATTTCCCACATATGACCCAAAAAAAGAAATGATGGAGTTCATGGTTGTTATGCCCCTAGCTAGAGATAACAATCCACCAGAGAGTCAAATAGATCCATCTGAATTTCAAGTTAGCACCCTCCAAATGGATTTATCAAAACTTAAAAATGTGGACAAGATAAATGTGTCAAAAATGACCAACCAAGTTGTCTACAGTTCAGTGATGAAGTTGGAGAGAGAAAATGGAAAGCTTCAGGGAAGAATAGAAAAGTTACAGGCAAACCTAGAAAATGAAAAGGCAAAGGAGAAAGCATCAGATAACAGGTGCAAATAATTAGAGAAAATGATAAAAAATTCATCCTCTAAAGAAGCAATTGTTCAGAAAGAACATATGGAGGCAAAACTAAAATTTGTGAGGGAAAAATTGGAAGAGAGCAATAAAAATCTAGAGGATGAAAAAGCCTCTTCAGTAAAATTATATAAAATCTTGGAGAGTGCGGCACAAGTAAACAATAAATTAAAGAAATAATTGGAGGATGAGAGGGTAAAATCAAAATAGTGGGAAGAGAAAGAAAATGAGTGGGAAGAGGAAGCAGAGAAAATAAAAAAAATAGAGTGAACACCAGTTGTCAGAATTGAGAGAAGACCTAAAGAAGGAAAAGAAAAGACAATTAAAACTTACGAAAATAGCTTGAATGACCAAATGAAAAATACAGTCAAGAAAATAAAAAGAGACCTTTGGGGGAAAATAAAGGTGACTGGTGATAGGTTGTGTGATTGGTTTGAATT
>MU226746.1:249271-270647 GCA_018584345.1 Thuja plicata | reverse complement strand
TAAACAAACTGGCAGAATCATCTTGATGTAATAAAAAATAGTATGTGAAAGTACTTTCAGTTTCAATCATCTCTATATTATTTATCTATTGGCTTGAATTGAGTTAAAAGTAACAAGTTTGAACTTTATTTTTTTAATAGGATCAATGTAGTAGATGCTATAATGCTATTGCTAATTTACTAAATCGACCTGTCAATTGCAGAAATGTATAGTTGTAGAGATGGTGTACTGGTCTTGACTCTTACTGATTTTGATTTTGATTTTGAGACTTCACATTAGGAAAATTGACTTGAAGCTATTGTTTCTCCCTTGTTTCTATAAAAGGGAATTCTGGGTCATTTGCTAAGGGTAATGAAATTGAAATTGGGTATTGACTCTTGAGTCATTGCCAATTCACTTTTACAAATAGAATCACAGAGTTGTGTTTTAATTCTTACTACTATTAATGAATGAGTTGTTCCATTGTGTCATATTTGCAAATAAATTAATGAGAATCTCTATTTCTAAGAATTTTATCATATGAATTGCTATGTTTTCAAAAAAATTAAAAAATCTTTAAGAATTGTACCATATGAGCTGAATAATGCAAAAGATAACCATTATTAATTGTAGAATTCATGAGATTATCAACCACATTCATGTTTTTGAATTTTGACATTGGAATATGATATTATGCATGATTGATGAATGATGATGAGATACTTAAACTGACAGTAGAATACAAAAAAAAAATTAATAAATACCTAGGACCTGCTACTTCTACAAAGGTTCAAGCTGCCACATCATCTCATTATCAAGATCCTCAGATTCATCACCATCAACTTCATAACCTCCTTGGTTCTTCGATATGTTTTATGCACTCTGCATACCTCCGCTTAACTCAAGTTCAATGCTAGCATTACCAGTACTAGTACATGAGTCAATGATAGTCACATCATTGTCTCTGGCACTCCCACTTTGGTTTGAAATGTTGCCTAGCCCTCTTTTGTGACATTTATTCCTCCACAATTTTAGTGCCTTGTCATAAGGAAAAGTATGAACTTCATACCTGAATGTATAGAGCCTCAAGCAATTTTCCAAATTCTTGTCTAGTTTATTTCTTAGCTTTGACTTTAGGAATCCCAAAGCACTGAAAAATCTCTCATCCTCCACCGACCCCAGTATCATGGTCAGACATAAATCAGCAAGCTTGAAAAATTCTGATATTAAATCAATCAACATTTTGCTCTCAGCTATATATTTCCAAAGCCTTGTTGCCGATCCATCTTCATGGGGATTCTCCGTAATATTATATTGTTCCCTCATTGTCTGTGAAAAATAGCTTGATTGTTCTCTCAAACGAGATTCATCTAAAATTCCATTTAGATTTACTCCATTTAACTCTATGATTTTGCAAAAATGATCTATCAAAGTTAGAAGCTTATTTTGATAATCCTTTGAATTTTTCATTACTCCAATATCAAGGAAACACAATAGACATGGATTCAAGTAGTTTGATTGGAGAGAATATTACTCTAATCTTTGAGGAAAGATCATAGGCAATGTGCTTCACAGAAGTAGTTACAGACTCAACGATCTTGGTAAAGTCTTCCCTTTTAACACTTGATACTCGCTTCATATTCTTCCTTCCTAGTTCCTCAGACTTGACCCTGGCATAGTAGTACATTGGTATCTCAATTCTGCGTACTTCTGCACATAACTCCCCATTTACACCGATCTTTAAAAAGTTGTCAGGATTGTCCAAATCTGTGATTTTAAGCCAATTGGCAAATTTTACATCATCACATGATCGATAGAGATTATCTAGCATCATGCATGTCAATTTATGAAGTGCAATATATTCTACAATATAAATTGCTCTTTGCTGGGCCTTTTCATTATATTTCTCATTTCCTCTAGCAGGGGGAGAATACCTGCTAATGTTAAGAGTGTCTCTACATTAGATAACCTTCATAGCAGCTCAAGAAATTTGGGTAGCCCTGCTTCTTCATGACTTGAGTTCATTAGACCAAGTAAAGATTGATATTCTGAAAACACTCGATGCGCTGGTCCATCCAAAGAGATCCATCTAGTATCATTATCCTTCAGAAGCTTGTTCCCATCGGTTAGTCCTTCATCAAAGTGTTGAAATTCCCTCAATCATTTTAGACTTTGACAGAAGTATTGGTAGAGCTCTTTGATTAAAACTTCAATATTTTGTACTTGACCATGCTTGCTAACAACTCCAAAAGCTAGATTCATTCTTTGGTCCATGCAGTGAATGGGAGTAATGTAAGGCGCACTAGAAGATTGTATGTTTGTGCAAAGACCACCCCTATAGCCTTGCATTACTGGACCTCCATCCTCTCCAACACACACCAACTTATTGGCAATCATCATGTCATTCATACCTCCATATTTGATTAGAGATCTATTTCCTAGTTCAAATAGATTTTTATCTGTCGCATTATCCTTCATTTTAGCAACACTTAGTAGATGAGGTTGGCAGACAAAATTGTGTATAGTATAAACATGTATGCATACCCATGAAGTATTATCTACTACTGTAACCTCGTCTAAAGACAATGCAATAAAATTTGACTCTTTAATTTTTGCCTTTAGATCCTCTTTTTCAACATCGGCAAGACAACTTGCCCATTCCCATCCACTATTTACTGACCAATGGCTGTTAGGATAGTTAGGAACTTTCAAAAAGTGTAATAAAGCACTCAATTATGGGTAGTATGTCATAGGACGCCCTCTGCTCAAAATATTAAAAACAACACTTAACTGAACAACTTTTCCCATTAGTTCTACTTCCAATGCTTTTCCAAAACAAGCTTCAATAGAGCCTTTAACTTGAGCAGTCTTCATCTGTATATTCAGCTTAAATTCCTATAATTTTGCATTCCTAACATGCAGAGATTCATCCTTTGTTTTCCATCTTATCATTGATTTTTCAACTCCATCTATGGTTTTCTTTTCATAAACTTTACCCATATGCTTCTCTATGGTGTTGATTTTTAACTGCAACCTCTTTTCCTTCTTATTTATCTTGGTGCGAATCTTACATCTACATTCTACCGAAGGTTGAAATTTAATTGGATTGTCCACTGGTTCAATGAATGGATACTTTGACACCCATTCTATTTGAAAATTTCTCGACAACTCCCACTTCTGATCTTTTTTTGAATTATTTTTTCTTTTCTTTTTCCCTGCACCATCATCATCTCTGACATTCTCAATCTCATCCAACTCAATTATATCATTATGGCTACTCTAGCTATTTAACTGAAAATCCTCTTCAAGTTCATTGTGATATGAGATATCAGGTTCTCCTACCTCTTCAATATGTCATGTAGTTTCAGGTTGTGAATCTTCAAAATCTACTTGTGATGAAGCAACTTTCCAGTTTTGGATAGGAATATTTCCAACACCATGACCAAAGTATGATGATAAGGTTCTGCATTTTTCTGGCCTCTCTTGGCTTTCCCCACTTCCAGGAGCCTTACCCTTATTCTTGTTACCCTTATTTTTGTTTGACATCTCCATTCTCCAAGGACTTCCACTGCAAAAAAAAAATGTTAAATTGTTGAAGAAGTGATAATAGACTATAATATATATAAATATGATTCTAGATTTATTGGCCCTAAAATCATGTTCAAGGTCTCCCTGGTCACCAGTGTTCACTAACTGGTTACCACTAAATAATAATGAACTTAAAATTACAGAGTCGCAGAATAAGTATCACTTACCTTTGCCTCAAATTAAATTGCAGTCGCTACTCGCCAATGCAGTATGTAGTTGCACTCAACAGTCTTAAAATTTTCTATCGATCAAATGTTTTTATACTATCCTTATTTGGAAAATTTAGCAGGAGGTATTAGGTCAAGGTATACAAATTTGGCAAAGCCCACGTAATTTTAACACATCTTTTGTTATTTGCGAGGCGATTATGGGTTGTCCAATACGAAGGTATGATTAATAAAGTTGGAAAATTTGGGTCGGGTTGAGACACACATCCACAAAATGCCAGGTGAATTTGGGACAGCCTATAAATATAAATGTATAAAACTATTGGCGAATATAGGCCATCCATTTGGGTCGCGTATAAATTATAGGCAAATTTTCAAAATTTACAGGGACCAAAAATTAGATTCCATTGGCGATGATGTTTAAGAAAAGTAGAAAATTAAATAAAGTGATGGGCGATGGGCCTGGGCATTGGTCCCAATATTAATAATTGTCGGTCAATAGGGTCAACCTTATATATGAAATTTTTTTTCCAATTCCATGCTCATCGACATGCGACATTCGCCAATTGGTGAATAATCGCCACTAAAGATTTCGCTGGTTAAAGGTAAAAGGATGGTGGCAATTAGCACCCATATATAATGTATTGAGAGTATAGTATCCCTGTTAAAATATTTAGCATTGTTAGGATCTTATTGATGCATTACATCACACAGTCCTTGTTAAAGGACAGACCCTATTAGGAGTCAAGAGTAACAGTGGGCTCACTGCCCAGGTACACTTCCTAAAAAAGGTTAAATCCACCCTTAGGACTCACTGTCCAAAATACAAATGTATAGAGATATACAATCCAGTGAACTGTCTAATAGAAATTGTCTTTGCTTGATTAGTTCTAATGAAGTAATACCATCATAACCTCTACTTCACATCCAACAGACACAAGCTCGCAACTTCCACAATTTCATTCTCACTTTGCATACATACACTTTTCAAAAAGAAAAGCTCTCTTTTATATACCCTATTACAATGATTAATTAGGTCATCCAATTAGGCTTTCCTAATATACAAATAATTATTTAACCCCTTGATAAGATACACAGGGTACCTATAACAATTAAAAATCAATTACAATTCATCAAATATAATCGAATATCTATAATCCACACTCGCAATCTGTAATACATGCTACATCTATGAAGTTGACCCCAAATAGGTCTCCTCCAGAATAGGTGCCACATATGATGTCACCAAGATTCCTAAAACCCAAGAATCATAACAAACATTCCTTAACATGTCTTCTTCCATCCCTTAAGCTTGCATAACCTGAATCCATATCTCTTGTAAGTTATACTCAAAACATAGAGACTAACTCTATCAAAGGTCACTGTCACCGTTGAGTACACAGTCTTCACTAAAACATATGTAACCCATCTAGTAGAAAATATTAAGCCATGCGAACTTAGGAATATGACCACAACATATCCCTGTACACATCACCATCTTCACTCATTTTGAATCAACCATAGAGTACCCATACACTTGTATCAGGCATCAAGAAATAGTAATAACCAATTTTTTCTACCTTCATAGAAACATATGTTGACATAAGTGAAAAAACATGAATGCCAAAAATATTATCAACAACCAACTCCAACATATCTTATCAAAATACTCAAAATATCTAATAGGTAATTTTGAAGCTTAAGGGAAATATAACCTATTTCTTTCTAAATGCAGTATGGAAAACCACCTCCTCCTCATCCTCATCTGAGTCACTTATATACGTTTACCTCTTACATTTTCCTTTCACTTCTTTGAAGCCTTTTGTTGTTCTCTGAACTATTTCTAGTGGGAAGAGTTGTAGATCCTCTAGCGTCGTGTTCCCAAAGTATGCTTCCACCTCAATACCTCCGACATCTAGGTATTCTTTTACCCATTTTACATCTTCTGTAGGCCTAACTTTGAACCAATTCAAGAGGAATGCAATATTCCTCTCAACCACTTCGAGATGATTGTCAAATACCTTCCTATCTTTGAAGACTAGGATAGGTCTCCTGATACAATTTATCTTGTTCATGTTGGTGCTCAAATCAACAGATTGAATTTCCTATGGACTTGCCAATCCAATAGTTGGAAACCCAAGTGATTTGGCCAACTAACAAGGTTTTAACCAAATTAGGTTTGAAAACACCTGTAATTCTAGCTCTGTAGGACCAAGACTGGTAGGCCTACTCCTTGAACTTATCCTTTGAGTTCCAAGGCTTTTTATAGTAGATAATGGATCTTGAACACTCCCTTCCTCCAAATTGTGGCAAAGAAATTGAAAGAACTCTTGAACTAAAAGTTGTTAATCACAAATGCTAACTAAAAATATCAATGTATTAAGAATGTTTGTGTGTATGTAAATAAAATAATAGTGTAGATGGAAAAATTATCACAAAACTGTGAATAATGAATTAAATGACCAAAATCCAACATGAATGCAGATTAGTGCCTAATTTCTTCACGTGTAATAGAGTCAATATCATCCAATCCTTTGTGCAACCTCAGAGATAGTTTTACTAGAAAACTATCACTTCAAAGGTGTTATGGAATGAATATTCAACCTTAAAATGAATTCAAAGATTTCTCAATAGGATATTACTTTCTCAAATGATAGACTAATTGACTGAGGCCTCAATCAACAAGATTTTAACCATGCAAGATGAGAAAACCAAATGAGAATAATAATAATGAACCAAATTAGGAAGCATACACATCAAACTATCACTTTTAAGAAGTTCAAATTGGTTTATCCTAGGGACTGATTGTAAATAAAAATATATCTATTTCCATAGGTGAAAGAAAAAGGTCTACTTATCTTATTAAATTTGAAAAAATGGTACAATTAATCCATGTTGTAGTTGTT
Source organism: Thuja plicata (assembly GCA_018584345.1). NCBI lineage: Eukaryota > Viridiplantae > Streptophyta > Pinopsida > Cupressales > Cupressaceae > Thuja > Thuja plicata. Next base: position 264,007 of record MU226746.1, on the reverse strand, counting down.
GATCAAAACTAATCCAATCTGACTATAATAATAGTATTATCCTAAGATACCCCCCCGCGTATTAATCATGGTATCCTTATTTATATCAGGTTCAAAGGATGCAAACAAGCTTCAGATCAACATGATGGTTCATCTGCTAAAACTAATCCCTAAGATCAACAACTAAACAACCACAATTACAATAAAAGAATGATTAATAATTGTTAAAAGTATAGTTGTCAAATAAGAGATAATAATGATTAAATAGTCCATTTATAATTTTTTAAAGATATCTAATTTCTCTATAACTTCCGTGGTCTGGAGATCTTCATGTTTCATCTAGGTCATGTTATTTCTTGTTAACCACCTTTGAAACCCTGCATGCAGAATAATGTCGACGTATCAAACGATAATAAAACCCTCTGTCGACAAGGAAAAATTAAAATAATAATAATAAAAAATGTAATGACAAATGAAATCCTAATCAGTGATTCCATTTGGGCATTTTTTCCTTTATATCCATCTGAGACACATGGCATTCAGTCGCACTTTTGCGGTAGATAAAAATTGTGCATCTTTTCATTGCAAGTGAACATCGATCGTAGATCATACATGAACCACACCGTAGATATTCATCTTTCATCGCTTAGTATTTCATTGGGGCCAGGACACATGTCGATCAGGTGTAATGGCTTAGATGATAGATTTCATGTGGTGTTTCCGTAAGTAATTATGCTACTTATCTGATCAAAAAGTACTTGTCTTCTCTTTAATTCAATCTCTGACTTTAGCTTTAACTAGATTTTGACCTTGGGTTTACAAATGTCTTTAGTCTCCAAGTCATGATATCTTTTCCTTGACCTCAGGTTTCATGCAAGACTCAATGACTACCGTAGATCAAAACCAAGCTTTGAACGAGATCAACGATCCTCATTAAGTCTCTATGTGAGAAAGGCATATTCGGTTCTCTTACAAGACTACACGACCAAAGGATTTCTCCCAGTCGCTAAAGTGTAAAGGATATTTGATTTTGATCTGGTGATAACGCGACAACCATAAGATTTTCTCTGTATCCACGACCTAGATTTAATCTTTGAATCTTTAACTTGACCCCGATATCATTTGGCGATCACGCGACTGAGGCAAAAGGATAACCTAAATCCTTTACTCTAAGTTTGATCAAGAGATTACGCAACTGAATGATTTTGAAGTCGCAAGAAGATTTCATTAACCTGTAGTTTTTCAAGAGACTTCACGGCGATCGTTGGATCAAAGGAGGATTATAACAGGATCGACAGCGAGTGTGTAATCACTCAATCTTAAGAGCATATCCCTTTTGATCACGTGATTACGTGACCAAGACAGTTTCCAAAGGTGCCAAGAAAAAGAGAATATTCCCTACCAAAAGATTTTAAAATGAATAAGAGGTCACGGGAAAGATAAACAATAGCTAGAAATATGAATTCAAATATAAACAAGTGATAGAAATAATAGGAAAGACTTAAGCAGAAAGAATAAAAGATATAAGATAATAAAAAAAATAAGAGCATAAACATATTGAAAAATGTAGAGGATACTTCCCTTAACCATTATTAATGCAAATTTGATCTACAAATTTGGGTCACACCAGTGGCTCTTTCTGGGGATGTGCATTCATACCTGAACATGATAAGAATCCTAGCTATCTCTGGAAAAGCAGACCATTAGCACAACAAAAAACTACAATACATATTATACAAATAAGGAAGAAAAACTCACCTTTGAAATATTTCAGGAAAAGAAAGGTTTAAGATACTGACCATGTACAGGAAGTTCATGAGGATAACCTTCCAGATCTTGTAAAAGATAAGAATTCTCACCTTCCTTACCAATGATAATGAAAGGGCCTACCCACAAAGCTTCAAATTTCCCATGTTTGCCTTTGTCTTGATCCTTTACATTCCATCTCAAAACTAGATCTCCTTCCTGGAATTTCGTTTTTGTGGTCTTCTTGTCAAACAAAACATTCACTTTCCATTGTAATTCCCGGTTTCTTTCTTGAGCCCGATTCCTCATTTCATCCAATTTTGCAAGCTGAAATTTTTTTTCTTCCATGAAATCCACTCCCTCCCACTACTCTTTATTCATAAACTTGTATACTGGTAACAAATTATTCAATGGTAAATGAGATTTCTTTCCATAAACAAGCTCATATGGTGCATATCCAGTAGATTTCTTAATTGTAATTCTGTCTACCCAAAGTGCAAGAGGTAATTTTGAATCCCATGCTCGCTTGTTATTACTCAACATTCTTTTGATGATCTTCATTATGTTCTTATTGCTAGATTCTACTTGGCTATTTCCCCAAGGATGATAAGGGGATGAATAAGAAATATTTATCCCATAATTCTCATGAAATTTGGTGAATTCTGCAGATCTAAAACACATCGCATTATCACAAAATTTTTTATGAGGAACACCAAATCTTGTCAGTATATTTTTAGTCAAGAACTTAATCACCACTTTACTAGTAGCTTGTCTAGTAGGTATAGCTTCTACCCACTTAGTGAAATAATCAATGGCCACCAAGATCTATTTATACCCACCACTAGAGGTATCAGTAATTTCTCCTATGAAGTCTATTCCCTACATTTTAAATGGTTCCTCAGTAGACATAGGATTTAGAGGTAATGCACCATTGTATCTTAGTTTTCCTGAGAATTTTTGATATGCTTCACATTTGTGAACATACACATGGCAATCCTTAAACAGACAAGGCCAATAATATCCTACATTTAATATCTTATGAGCAGTGGTTTTCTCTGAAAAATGTCCTCCACATTGTCCATTATGGAGATACTTGAGCACCTCCTTTGATTGATACTTATCCAGACAAAAAAGGAGTATACCATCAATGTTTTTCTAGTATAAATCACCTTGGATTAAGACATACTTAGATGCCTAAAATTTCAATGTCCTTTTCTGGTTATCAGTTAGATTGTCTGGACATTTCATATGTTTCAATAAATACACTATGTTAGTGTACCAAGGGTATCTTTCAATACTAGTACAAGTTTAACTTAACTCCATTTGTTTAATCTGTAATGCATCCATATTAGATTCTGCCATTATCCTTGCTAATCCTTGTCCTCTGATAATTCTAGTGATCTGAATCTCTATATCAAACTCCTAAATTTGATTTACCCATCTGCATCTTCTCGTAGTAACCTCTGATTGTCTGAATATATCCTTTATTGTAGCATTAGGAACATAAGCTACTATTTTTTCTCCTACCAAATAAGGCCTGAAATATTTCACTGCTTTCACATGTGCATAAGCTTTCTTTTCATTAATATCATAATTCAATTTAGAATCTTGAAGAGTTTAATTGAAAAATGCTACTGGTTGTTCATACCCTTCATTATTCTTTTGTAACAAGACAACAACAATGGTGTGATATGAGGCAAAGGAAAATAATTGAAAAGACTTATCATAATTTAGAGATTTAAGGATAGGGGATTCCTTGATTGCCTTTTTGATTTTTACAAATGCTTCCAAGGCTTGGTTTGTCCACTTCAAATCTGCACCTTTCTTCAACATTATTGCAATTGGTTTAATTATTTCTGAGAAATTAGGAACAAACCTCCTCACGAAGTTTATCTGTCCAAAAAAGGACTGAATCTTTTTAACATTCTTTGGGATCTCAATTTTATCAATTTCTGAAATTCTCTCAGGATCTATTCTTACCCCATCTTTGGATAATATATGTCCTAATAATTTCCCTTCAATGACAATAAAAATACATTTCTTTGGGTTCAATGATATCCCATATTCAAGAGATCTCTGAAAAATTTGTTCCAAATGTTTGCAATGATCTTCTGCTTTCTTTGAATAAGTAGTCAAATCATCTTGATATAACATCATAGCCACATCAGTAAAATCTTCAAAGGCAACATCCATTTCCCTCTGGAAAGTAGCTCCTGCATTGGTGAGTCCAAAAGGCATTCTAGCATATACGTAGGTACCCCATGGTGTAGTAAATGTTGTTTTATATTGTTCTTCTTCTTTAACCTTTGCCTGGTTATACCCTGATAAACCATCCATCATTGAGAATAATTCATTCCCTATAACCTTTTGCAATAATGCTTCCATGTTTGGGAGTGCATAATTATCTTTTAATGATTATATATTTAGATTCCTAAAATCTACACAAATTCTAATATCACCATTCTTTTTTTCTGATAGGCACCAGATTAGAAACCCATGTTGAGTGTCTGATTGTATTGATTATACCAACATCCCTCATCTTAATTAATTCATCTTTCATCTTGGGAGCCAAAGTAGGGTTTATTGGTCTTTGCCTTTGTCTGAATGTTTTGGCATTAGGCTTCAATGGTATTTCATGTTGAAAAAGATCCTCTCGGTAAGCCTTAAGGTCATTATAAGACCAGGAAAATACATGCCTATATTTTCTTAGCAATCTAAAGATATCAGCTCTGATCTTGGGGGTTAAATTTTTACTCACAAATAATTCTCTTGGGGTCTCTTCATTTCCCAAATTTATCCTTTCCAAGTCATCCATTTTGACATCAGTGTTCATCTTGTCTAATCTTGAGTCCTTGCTGTCAACCAATCTTTCCATCTCTATGAGACCTTTTGGGACTTTATTTGTTTTGAGATGAATAATTTCTTGTCCAAACAATACTTCTTTTCCATCCTCTGTCTCAACATGAGCATTCAAGTCTATCAATTGATCTTCATACTCCTGTTCACATGCTAAAAATTTGATTATATCTCTGTCATCTTCGAACACTTGCCAGTTCTTGATGTTGTCAGGTATAGCAGGTCTGGTTTTAATCTCAACTTGAACAATGTCCTCACAGGGAATATCATTGTTCTTTAATGCCAAGTTAGTCATAAAATCTGCAAGAATATTTTTTGATCTTTCTATCCAGTTAATAGAGAAAGCAGCAAAAAATTCCATAGAATCCCAAACCTCATTTCTATATCTTTTAAGGAGGGGATGCTTAGTAACAAACTTACTTTTAACTTGAGAAACAATTAACTCAGAATCTCCAAAGACACTTAAACACTTTATTCCACGTTTACTAGCTATTTTTAAACCAAGGAGAAGACCTTCATACTCTTCAACATTATTAGTACATTCAAAATCAAGTAAAAAGGAATATTTAAATGTTTTCTTATTAGGAGCACATAAAATGACACCTGCCCCATTACCATCCCTGCAACAAGCACCATCAAAATACATTTTCCAAATAGTATTATCATTTACTTCTGCATGTATTTTGATAGGTTCAGTATCATGCATAACATCTTTTGAAATACTTACCTGAAATTTTTTCATATTAGAATGGTAGAAATGTGTAATCAAATTTGGATCCATAGCCTCAAGAATGTATGGATTTTGAGACTCCTATTAATTCTTATATTCCTGCCATTCATTGTTTCTCCTGAGCAATGTCTTTGTATTTTAGCCCTTTTGGATCAACTCCTCGATTAGGTTTACCTTGTTCTGAATTTACAATCCTATTTCTCAACTTTTAATTGCTCCTTGCTTCTTCCACTGTAGCTATTGTGTATGCCCTCTTCTCCTCTTCTGTTGTTTCTTGTAATCTTGGATTATTTTTTTGATGATTCCCATATTGATATACTCTATTTAGGTTATCCATGCAATAGTACTCATCTGAAGATATATAATCATCATATCCCCACATAGGATCCGTTGACAAATTATTTACTACAGGTTGTTGATCATTATTGTGCTCTTCATCCTCTTTCCATTTATGGGCAACAACACAATGTTCATAAGAATGTGGCAGTTTGCAATCTTCGCACCAAAGATAATTTTCCACAAAATGATTATTTTTCCTCAATGGATCAGGGGTGTGTAATTATTTGTTCACTGGTTTCCCATTCTTCCATTCTGTATTATAAGACATATCTTACAATTTATATATGTCATCTTTGTATGGTACCCAACTATTCTGGTTGTACTTAAAATTGTCTCTTCCATTATTCACTTGGAGACCTTTCACCATATTCATAATTTTATCTATTCTATCCTCCTCTTTGTGTTGCTTAGGCTCTTTTGGATTGAATAAACCGGTGTCTTCCCTCTTAGCAATTATACCTGATGCCTTCCTATCCTTTTCAATCATTATAGAAATCTTAAGAGCATATGCTAGAGTAGAAGGCTTATGAGATCTGATTTCATAATTTGTCTTGCTATCAAAGGCACTCATATAGAAATTAATCAAAAAATAATCAACAGGCTGAACATCTCTTGGAATCCTATTTAGGACCTTATTGAATCTTTTATCAAATTCAGCCACAGATTCATTTTGATTCTTCTTCATAATTTTCAACTCATGTGAAGAAAAATAAGTATCATTATGATCACCAATTGGTTCACAAATTCATCCCAAGTAGATATGGATCTATCTGGTAAACTTCTGAACCATTCTGCTACATCTTCTATGAGGGATTGAACAAAAGTTTTCATGTATACATCCTCATTGAATTCATCAAATTCTTGCATAACATTCTTTAAATTTACACAATGCACTTCAGCCCATTCTGACCCATTCCCTGAAAATTTTGGAATTGCACTCCTTAATTCATTTTTAAGTCATTAGGATATCCCCTTATGCCATAAAAATCTATTTGTCTCTATTTTTCAAAAACCATTGGGGCTCTATAATTGTTCACTTTTTGATTCATAGCTCCATGCATTTGATTATGATGATTTACATCATGAAATCTCTGATTGTTAGTTCTTGGTCTAGAATTTGATTTCATATTATAGTCTCTTGGGCCATAATTTTGATCCCTATTATTATGATATCCATCATATACCCTTTTATTATTTTGATGTCTATGTTTATCACGTTGGTCAAATGAGTTAGGGTTCATTCTATCATTGTGGGTATGATGTTCTCCATTGTTCCATTTTCTCCACCGATCTCTTGTTTCCCAATCATTGTTATTTTTCTCAAGTCTTCCTCTATTGTTAGATTCAAACAAGGGGTTGGTATGATCATTATTAAACATAGGCCCATTATTATTCTTATGAGGAGGATTGTAAAATTTATTTCTATCATCTTTAGGAACTGCTTCCTTTCTTGGTGATCTCTCTCTCTCTCTCTCTCTCTCTCTCTCTATCCCCATTTTCCTTAGTACATCCTCTAGTTTCCTTTTAAGAGCCATGGCCATTTCTTCATTTTTTGGTCCTGTATTAGCCATCTCACAAAACAAAGCATCCCATTTGTTAATTCTGTTTTCCTTTTCAAGCATCTCCTGATATGGACTATGTTGGGAATCATGTCATCCTCTATTACCTTGGTAGAAAGGATTACAATTTTCATCACTACTCTCATGACTTGAATGACCTAAATTAGGGAATTGTTCACAAGCATACTTTTTATCATCCTTATCAGGGTATATCATACGAGGTACATAAGGCATCTTCACACTTGGAGTCCTGCTCTTCTTTATGCTTAAATCTAATTCAAGATGGTCTAGATGAAAAGATATCCTACCCCACATGAAAGATTAATAACCTAAATATAATACCAAAATTATTACCAATTTAAGATTGTAGAGTCGCCACCTTCTTTTTAGAAGGAAAATAATTAATAAAATCTTTTGGATTTTGTTTCCCCAATAGAGTTTAACCTCAATTACCAGAAACTCTAAGAATTATTCTTTAATATGATTACTCCCCTGCAAAGTCGCCAATCTATTGGTGCTCAAATCAACAGATTGGATTTCCTATGGACTTGCCAATCCAATAGTGGGAAACCCAAGTGATTTGGCCAACTAACAAGGTTTTAACCAAATTAGGTTTGAACCCCTCTGCAATTCTGGCTCTATAGAACCAAGGCTGGTAGGCCTACCCCTTAAACTTATTCTTCAAGTTCCAAGGATTTTTATAGCAGATAATGGATTCTGAACACTCCCTACCTCCAAAATGTGGCAAAGCAATTGAAAGATAACTTGAACTAAAAGTTGTTAATCACAAATGCTAACTAAAAATATCAATGTATTAAGAATGTTAATGTGTATGTAAATAAAAGAATAGTGCAGATGGAAAAATTATCACAAAACTGTGAATAATGAATTAAATGACCAAAATCCAACATGAATGTAGATCAGTGCCTAATTTCTTCATGGGCAATAGAGTCAGTATCATCCAATCCTTTGTGAAACCTCAGAGATAGTTTACTAGAAAACTATCACTTCAAAGGCATTATGGAATGAATATGCAACCTTAAAATGAATTCAAAGATATCTCAATAGGATATTACTTTCTCAAATGACAAACTAATCAAATGAGGCCTCAATCAACAAGATTTTTAACCATGCAAGATGAGAAAACCAACTGAGAATAATAATAATGAACCACATTAGGAAGCATATACATCAAACTATCACTTTGAAGAAGTTCAAATTGGTTTATCCCAGGGACTAATTGTAAACGAAAAGATATCTATTCCCACAAGTGAAGAAAAAGGTCTACTTATCATATTAAATTTGAAAAAAATGATACAATTAATCCATGTTGTAGTTGTTGATCAAAACTAATCCAATCTGACTATAATAATAGTATTATCCTAAGACACCCCCCACGTATTAATCATGGTATCCTTATTTATATCAGGTTCAAAGGATGCAAACAAGATTTAGATCAACATGATGGTTCATCTGCTAAAACTAATCCCTAAGATCAACAACTAAACAACCATAATTACAATAAAAGAATGATTAATCATTCTTAAAAGAATAGTTATTGAATAAGAGATAATAATGATTAAATAGTCCATTTATAATTTGTTAAAGATCTCTGATTTCTCTATAAGTTCCGCGGTCTACAGATCTTTATGTTTCATCTAGGTCATGTTATTTCTTGTTAACCACCTTTGAAACCCTGCATGCAGAACAATGTCGACGTATCAAAAATAATAAAACCCTCAGTCGACAAGGAAAAATTAAAATAATAATAATAAAACATGTAATGACAAATGAAATCCTAATCAGTGATGCCATTTGGGTATTTTTTCCTTTATATCCATCTGACACACGTGGCATTTAGTTACACTTTCACGATAGATAAAAATCATGCATCTTTTCATCGTGAGTAAATGTCGATTGTAGATTAGATGTGAACTGCACCGTAGATCTTCATCTTTCATTGCTTAGTCTTTCAATGGGGCTGGGACACATGTCGATTAGGCATAATGGCTTAGATGATAGATTTTGGGTGGTTTTTCCTTAAGCAATTACGCTGATCGTCCGATCAAAAGGAACTTATATGCTCTTTAATTCAGTCTATGACTTTAGCTTTAACCAAATTTTGACCTTGGATTTACAAATGTCTTTAGTCTCCAAGTCGTGATATCTTTTCCTTGACCTTAGGTTTCATACGAGACTCAGCAACTACCGTAGATCAAAACTAAGCTTTGAATGAGATCAACGATCCTCATTAAGTCACTATGTGCCAAAGGCATATTCATTTCTCTTATGAGACTATGTGACCAAAGGATGTCACCTAGTCGCTGAAGTGTAATGGATATTCAATTTTGATCTAGAGATAACACGACAACCATAAGATTTTCTCTATATCCACGACCCATATTTAATCTTTGAATCTTTATTAACCCCGATATCATTTGGCGATCATGCTACTGAGGAAAAAGGATAACTTGAATCCTTTACTCTGAGTTTGATCAAGAGATTACGCGACTGAATGATTTTGAAGTCATGAGAAGATTTCATTAACCCATGGTTTGTCAAGAGACTTCGCGTCGATTGTTGGATCAAAGGAGGATTATAACAGGATCAAAGATGAGCGTGTAATGACTCAATCTTAAGAGCATATTCATTTTTATCATGAGATTACATGACCAAGATGGTTTCCAAAGGCACCAAGAAAAATAGTATATTCCCTACCAAAATATTTTAAAATGAATAAGAGGTCACGGGAAAGATAAACAACGGCTAGAAATATGAATTCAAATATAAATAAGCCGACAGACATAACAAAAAAGACTTAAGAAGAAATAATAAAAGATATAAGATAATATGAAAAATAAGAGCATAAACATATTGAAAAATGCAGAGGATACTTCCCTTAACCATTCTTAATGAAAATTTGATCTACAAATTTGGGTAACATCAGTTTGTCAGGGAACCCATTGGACTCTCCATAGAATCCTCTGGCTATGGAATAATTAGGTCTCCATTCACACTGTTGACTACCAACATTAGGCCATTGCAGTATTTTTATTCAACAATTTCTAAGCACAACGATATCACCTCTTCTTTTGGTACCTTTACCATTAGACGGATTGTGGTGAATGTCCATACAATGTTGCGGTTGAATCTATACACATATTTACTATTGTAGAAATCATCTACCATAATATTCTCAACTGCCCTCCTCCCCAAATCATCTACAATAACCAATTTATCCTACCTTTCCACTTTTATATCTCTTCTAAAAGCCATTAGTGTATTCTCTGCTAAGCATATCAACTTAACATTTGTCTCCATGATTTAAGAGCTACAAGATCATATGTCATCATAAGGGGTCTGATATATACCAAATTAAAAGCAACTTGTAGCATATGGCAATCAAGCCCAGATTTTTAACTTGTGTTAGTCACCCTAACTCATGCCTATAATAATGACTAAAAAGATGTGCCCATTTAATGGATAAATTATATGTAAAATAAGGACGATGTTGAGTATAGATACACACAATCCATTCAAATTAGCAATAATGTCTTATACTTGATTTTTCATAAAGGGAGTACCTCTGTTAACTAAATTCTTTATAGTCTTAAATGTTCCATATAATTCTTTAAATGAATATTTAAGTTGAAAGATTTAGAGAAATATATACATTAATATATATTCACTATTTATATTTGAATCTTTTTATAATTTTCTTTAGATATTACTCTCTCACTTGTTTTATATATGTCCTAGATTTAAATTCTTATACAAAAAGTATATGAAGATCCTACCAAAGAAATAAAATTTAAGGTTGTCTATAAATTCATGCATCTATATACATTTTAATGTATATTGTCTAATATAGAATTGATATTTTCTGCAATAAATGTTAAATTGAAATCTTGATTCATATTCCCTTCTATCAATATCTCAAGTATTTATTTCAATAATATAAATCCTAACAAATATTATATATAAACATAGAAAAATTCAATCAGGTATATAAATTTGAAGAGTAAGAAAATCTCTTCTCATCCTAATCCACTCTTAAGCCTATATCATCTTCCATGATATATCTATCTACCTAGTTAGGATCTGGCGAATTTCTCTAGTGTGTCAATATAATAAGAAGTCAAAGTTATTTTTGATCATTGGAGTTTCTTCAATATATCTATCCCAGTCTTCAAACTCTAATATTGGATAAGTAGGAACATTCCTAAGATTGAGAGTGAAGGGATTATAATACCTTGGTTTTGAAATTTTCTTGTCTTCTCTAATGCTATCTATAACTTTGTTCAAGTCCTTCAAATATTTATTCTTAAAGAGCCTCCTGCATAATCTTCCTATTGTGTTTTTGTCTAGGTATACTTGTATTGTAGAAGCAATGAACATGTCTAGGATGTCAGAGTTGAATCTATATCTATTATTATTTTCAACGAGTTTTCTTCCCAGGACCTTGTAAACTACTTTGACCATGATATCATAAGTTATCATCATCATCTTCTTGAATCTATTTATTGTTATTACTCCTTCGAAGGCAAATTGAGATTTCGTGCATTTGAGATTAATTGGGGTTGCCATGAAAGATAATTCCTAAGTCATTAATCACTCCTCCTAATGCTTCTAATTGAAATTCTTTTATAACCTAGAACTTAGGTTCTAGGGGAATTTAGATCAATTCATAATAATGATGACATGTAACTGATTGAATGCTTGATAATGTTAAGTTGAAGATGATGCAAGACATTAAATCAGTTAATGGTTTGTATTTTAATTGATGTCAACTTGATATCATTTGTATGGTCATATAAATAATGCCAAAGAATTCAGAGAATCAATGGAACAGAGGTTATGCCTTCAGCAATGCATAAAAGTCAAGTATTCACCAAGTGACAGACTACACCGGCGGAGTGCACACCATCGGTAAATACAGAGATAAAGTCACAGTGATACCCAATAAGAAGACGACAATGTTTTCTAATGAGAAAGATCCAATGATTCCTGATGGACGGAGATCCTGAAGCTAATTGAAGTTGTACCGATGGAACTGGCAGTTGTCACCGGTGACGAACTGCAGAATTGACTGATAGAATTGAGAGATCAGAAAATGACAAAATATCTAGCTGGCAGAGCTTAAAGATAGAATTAACTGGTTGTTTGATTTGTTTTATTCAACCATAGTTAAGCAATTGATTTATATAGCTGGCAAGAAGATAGCTACGAGATAAATCAGGAGTTAAAGCCGTAAATCAATTTGGCTGGATTGTTTTTCACACCAAGAATCAAGAATCAAGAACCAAGAATTAAGGAATATCATGTCTATATAAGAGACAAGTTTAATGCATTTTAAAAAAGAACTCAGATACACGGGGAGTGAAGTAAGAGAAGATACTAAAGAGAAACTGATGAAGGTTAAACTTCATGCAGTCTTGATCAATCAAGCTAAGGGAGAGCTAAAGAATTATGCAGACACCGACACACAGTGAAGCACAACATCACAGAGCAGAAAGAATGAAGAAAAAAGGAATAGAATTGATACATTGATTAGAAAGGTATTGTGCATAAATAGATCTGAATATCTGCAATTCAAAGTTTCATTAGAAATAGGTCATTGTGTTTCAGTTTAACCATTGAAGCATTAAGTCTCTTAATAGAGTAGGACTTAACAATCTTTTGTAATTGAGGTATATCCTAATAGATTACCAGAAGGTTGACTCATGATAGTAGCATCAGTCTTACCTAAAGCCTATTGAAAGTCTAAGAAGGAGGCTGATTCAAGGATGGTAATAAGATTAGCATAAAGCCTATTGACAGTCATGAGACTGATTCAAGGATGGTAGCGTAGATGCCAGCTACTTAGTGACAATCTATGTATAAAAATCCTCTAACAAGGTCACACTTAATAGTGTGTTTGTAACCTTTAATAGGGTTGGCTCCTAATAGGGCTCACTTTAGAAGAGTAAAAATTTGGGGTACCGGTCCCAGTTGTTTTTCCCTTAATAGGGTTTCCACATTAAAATCCTTGTGTTATGTGTGTATGGTTTATTACTTTAATGTTTTACATTTCACATATTCATTTATGGATTGACTGGTATACTCTACATGTTTACTGAGTATTGGTAAATAAGTTTTACTACTTATCGGTTATCAAGGAGAAGGACAGACTAGGTAAACCAACAAGCAGTTATTTATTTCAAGTATTTCAAAGGCATACATCTTGTAGGGACTTAATAATCTGAGGTGTATTAATTGGTGGATTAAAGTTTAAAAGGATAAATTTTTGAAGCCACTGATTCACCCCCCCCTCTTAGTTATTACTAACAATTGGTATCAGATCTTGTGTGATTAGAAGGAAGGTTTCAAGACCTAAGTAAAGATCACAAGATGAATAGACAAGATGTGCCCAAGTTGAATAAGGATAATTTTTCTTCATGGAAAAGTAGAATAAAGATTCACTTATCAGGTATTGGCAATGATATTATTCAATACTTAGATACTACATATGTGTTTCCTACAGGACCATTGACAGTAGATCAATTGAGAGTAAAGCATGAACATAACTGCATGGTTATAGAGCTTTCATCCTCACTCTCTGATGCTGAATTTGAGGATGTCAAAGATTGAAAAAATGCAAAGACAACATTGGACAAGTTAAAACTTGTACATGGAGGTGATGCAAATGTTCTGAGAGCTAAGGCAGAAAGCCTTAGAGGAAAGTTTGATGATCTCAGAATGAAAGAAGGTGAAAACATCACACAGTACAACACAAGAATAAAATAAGTAGTCAATGCTATATGAGGCGTTGGAGGTACACTTGAAGAGGAGACAGTGGTAAGTAAAATCCTAAGAACCTTATTTCCTATATATTCTATTAGAGTCTCTGCTATTCAAGAAATGAGAGTAGTAGAAAATAATACAATCACTCTTGATAGCCTAATTGGTAGACTGATTTCATTTGAGATGAATGATTTTGATAATAGTGTCTTACCAAGTTTAGAGTCTGCATTCAAGTATTCTATGAGAATAAGAAAATCTAGTCAGAGACACTCATCTAAAAGAGACAATGAAAGTGAAAGTGAGGAAGAAGATCTAGATGAAATTGAAGCAATCATGGCAAGAAGAATGCTAAGAGGCAAAGGTATATACAAAGGAAAGTTACCACTTGTATGTTTCAATTGTAAAGAGATTGGACACTTTGTTGCTAGATGTCCTAACAAAAGAAAAGATGATAGAAGTGATAATAGATCTTTTGAGAATAAATCTGACAGAGGTGATAACAAAGATTACAGAGGTTACCGATGATCAAAAAGAAGTGATACCTGAGATTATAAGGATAAAGGCAAAAAGGCTAGCTATCTAGCTGCTTGCAAAGATAAAGATACTGACACTAAACCGGATGATGATATTGAGATAGTATTTGTAGCTGTGAAGGATGATTTAGATGAAGATGAAAGGTATGAAGAAACTGCACTCATATCTAAGATTAGTAAAAATGATATCTGGATTATAGATAGTGGCTGC
>MU226746.1:225251-247524 GCA_018584345.1 Thuja plicata | reverse complement strand
TCGGTACAAAATGGATATTCAGGAACAAACTAAACAAGAATGGAGAAGTCACAAGGAACAAAGCAAGACTAGTATGCAAAGGGTATGCACAAGAGGAAGGTATAGACTATGGAGAAACCTTTGCACCTGTTGCTAGACTAGAAGGAGTGAGAATTGTACTTGCTTATGCTGCATACAAAGGATTCAAAGTATATCAAATGGATGTCAAGTCAACATTCCTAAATGGAATACTTGAAGAAGAGGTACACATTGAGCAACCAGAAGGGCTTGTAGATCCAGACAAGCGAAACATGGTATGTAGACTTCATAAAGCCTTGTATGGATTAATACTAATGCTAACACTTTGATTTCTGAAATATTTGTTGATGACATCATATTTGGAGGCAATGATATGCTATGTAAATAATTTGTTGATGAGATGAGAAAAGAATTTGAGATGTCTATGTTTGGAGAGATCAAGTTCTTTCTTGGTCTGCATATCATTCAACAAAGTGAAGGAATTTTTATTACACAGTCCAAATACATCAAAGAAGTCCTGAAAATATTCAAGATGGAAGATTCCAAACCTGTTGGAACACCGATGGCTACTAGATGCAAATTGACAAAAGAAGACAAGACAACAGAGGGAAATCAGACTCTATACAGATCAATGATAGGGAAACTCATGTATGTTGTACACACTAGACCAGATATTATACATGTAGTAGGAATTGTTGCTAGATTATCTGCTAACCCCAGAGAATCACATATAACTATTGTGAAAATAATTCTAAGATATCTGAAGAATACAGAGGAATTTGGCTTATGGTATAGAAGAGAAGGCAAATTTGAATTGAAAATGTTTACCAATGCTGATTGGGCTAGAAATATTGATGACTGAAAGAGCACAACTGGAGGAGCATTCTTTATGGGTGATAGACTTGTCACATGGATTAGCAAGAAGCAAGGATGCATCTCTTAGTCTACTGCAGAATCTGAATATGTTGTTGCTGCTATAAACTTCTCAAATATTGCATGGATCAAATAGTTGCTGGAAGGTATGCATATGAAGATAAGAGAACCAGTAGTTATCTATTGTGATAACACCAGTGCAATAAATATTTCCAAAAATCCATTCATGCATGCAAAGACTAAACACATTTCCATCAAGTATCATTATGTAAGAGAGCAAGTTCAAGAAAAAGAAGTGATACTTGTTTATGTGCAATCAAAAGAAGTTCAAGAAAAAGAAGTGATACTTGAATATGTGCAATCAAAAGAATAATTGGATGATATATTCACCAAGCCACTACCCAAGGATACATTTGAGTACCCGAGAAAATGACTAGGGGTCAAACCCATGTCCAACAGTCAGTAAAGGACTGAAAGCTGCATCAGCCATATATTATCAGAATATCATTCATGATTGATGCAAGCAGAAGATGAACTTCAAAGCTACATATATATAGAAAGGTATATATCAGAACTAAGCACCAGAGCAAACTATTATATTAATGATGGAAAAATTCAAGGAATATATTATGGATAGAAGAAATTGTTTGACAGAATGTCAGATATTTGTGAAAATATTTGTTTGGCATTAATGTCAAAGGGAGAGAATGTATCCATATTATCATTAGAAACTATTCATTATCAGATTACTCCAAACAAAGAAAGATCATATCCATAGGGACAGAATTTGTATTCAAAGTTGCAAACAAAAGACAGAGACATCAAAGAAGAAGAGAGAAAAATTGACACCAACAGAGGTCACAACACATCAGAAGAAGAAACAAAGAAAGCTGCAAGAATCAAATCTAAGCTAATACAGAGCTTACCGACGGTCAGACATTTTATCAGTTATCAAAACAAACTATTTGTTAATTTGATGAATCTCAACAATTGTATTTAATATTGTATTAGAAATAGTATAGTGTGATAATATAGTATGTTTCCATCAATGCCAAAGGGAGAGATTGATGACATGTAACTGATTGAATGCTTGATAATGTTAAGTTGAAGATGATGCAAGAGATTAAATTAGTTAATGGTTCTTATTGTCATTGATGTCAACTTGATATCATCTATATGGTCATATACATAATGCTAAAGACTTCAGAGAATCAATGGAATAGAGGTTATTCCTTCATCAATGCATAAAAGTCAAGTATTCACCAAGTGACAGACTACACCAACAAAGTGCACACCATCGGTAAAGATAGAGATAAATTCAGAGTGATAGTCAATGTGCAGATGACAGTGTTTCCTAATGAGAAATATCCAATGATGCCTAATGGATGGAGATCCCGAAGCTAATTGAAGTTGTACTGACGGAATTGGCAGTTGTCACCAGTGATGAACTATAGAATTGACCGACAGAATAGAGAGATCAGAAAATGACAAAATATCTAGCTGTCAAAGCTTAAAGATAGACTTAACTGGTTGTTTGATTTGTTTTATTCAACCATAGTTAAGCAATTGATTTATGCAGCTGGCAAGAAGATAGCTACAAGATAAATCAGGAGTTAAAGCCGTAAATCAATTTGGCTGGATTGTTTTTATGCCAAGAATCAAGAATCAAGAATCAAGAACCAAGAATTAAGGAATATCATGTCTATATAAGAGAAAAGTTTAATTCATTTTAAAAAAGCACTCAGATACATGGGGGAGTGAACTAAGAGAAGATGCTGAAGATAAACTGATGAAGGTTAAACTTCATGCAGTCCTGATCAATCAAGCTAAGGGAGAGCTAAAGAATTCTGCAAACACCGACACACTATGAAGCACAACATCACAGAGAAGAAAGAATGAAGAACAAAGGAATAGAATTGATACATTGATCAAAAAGGTATTGTACATAAATAAATTTGAATATCTGCAATTCAAAGTTGCATTAGAAATAGGTCATTGTGTTTCAGTTTAACCATTGAAGCATTAAGTCTCTTAACAAAGCAGGACTTAACAGTCTTTTGTAATTGAGGTATATCCTAGCAGATTACCAGAAGGTTGAGTCATGATAGTAGCATCGATCTTACCTAAAGCCTATTGACAGACTAAGAAGGAGGTTGATTCAAGGATGGTAGTAAGATTAGCATAAAGCCTATTGACAGTAATGAGACTAATTCAAGGATGGTAGCATAGATGCCAGATACTTAGTGACAATCTATATATAAAAATCCTCTAACAAGGTCGCACTTAACAGTGTGTTTGTAACCTTTAACAGGGTTGGCTCCTAACAGGGCTCACTTCAGAAGAGTGAAAATTTGGGGTACCGGTCCTAGTAGTTTTTCCCTTAACAGGGTTTCCACATTGAAATCCTTGTGTTATGTGTGTATGGTTTATTACTTTAGTGTTTTACATTTCACATATGCATTTATGGATTGACTAGTATACTCTGCATATTTACTGAGTATTGGTAAATAAGTTTTATTGCTTATCGGTTATCAAGGAGAAGAAGGACAAACTAGGTAAACCGACAGATAGTTATTTATTTCAAGTATTTCAAAGGCATACATCTTGTAAGGAATTAATAATCTGAGGTGTATTAATCGGTGGATTGAAGTTTAAAAGGATAAACTTTTGAGGCCACTGATTCACCCCCCCTCTCAGTTATTACTAACAAAGACCGCATGCCTCTTCAAATTCAACTTCGTGTTATGTATTTTATTTTTCTTCCTATTGCATCCTCTTATATAATTTGATATTATATTAAAATGTGAGAAATTAATTTTCTAGTTTTGGATAATATTTTTATTTTAGTTTGTAACACTGCCTAGTTCATAAATTTAGTACTTTATCTCCTTTCCTATGATTGACCACATTATGCTCGGTTCTTTCTAATTTTTCTAACCTATCCTAATTTAAACAATTATGTGAGTATACATTCTATATGTTGATATTAGTATTATTAATCCTACCCAAATAGTATTCTAGTTAGTCACTAAATCTTAGATTACCTCAAGTATCATGTTTCCTTCATCAATTGAGAAATCTTCCTGGTTACTTGATGCTCCTTTATTTTCTAGTAAATCTGCTATCTTCTTGCCTTATCTATAAATGTGATTCATAGTATAATGCTTAAAGGAGGATAAAAGAGTCATACTTCTTATAAGCCTGTTTAGACTCCAGTTTTGGGTTTTACCCGCCTTGATAGCATTGATTATTAAGGCTAGATCGCCTTCAATCTTAACCCTATCTAATTTCAATTTTATACAAAACAATAATCCTTCTATAAGATCATTACATTATACTATATTATTTGTGGATAATCCTAGATGTAAAGCTTTATGCGCAATGAGATTCCCTGACTAGTCATGTACACAATAGCCTATTCTAGCTTGTCCTGGATTTCCTTTAGAGGCACCGTCAAAGTTGAGTTTATACCAACCAACTTGTTGTGGTATCCAGACACATTTTCTTCTTTATTCTTCTTTGTCTGTTCCTTGTTGGCCCACGAAGGGAGGAATTTTCAGACCATACCAATGTTTTCTTATTTTCTAATCCTCATTGGTAAATTTTTTCTTTCTTCCCATTCATATTACTCCTATTAACTACTACTATACAAGCTTCTATTTTATTTGATAATTGATCTAGGCCTAATTTTTTATATTTAAAAATTATTCTATTCCTTCCTTTCCATATTTCCCAAATAACGACAATAGTCCAGATATTATCATACATTTCTTTGCCCATCCTTCGAGGCCAAAACCAGAACATTTCTAATACATTTTCTAGAAAAGTGGTTTTCCATTCAAGTTTGTGTGATAGCCAAGTCCAACACTTGTGATTAAATTCACAATTTAACAATATATGATCAACGGTTTCACTTTCCTTTTCACATAAAGCACATATAGATGGTCCCTGATATCTTGATCAACCATTCTGAGGTTAAGATTCTCTTTTGTATTGCTTCCTAAGTAAATATACCAGCTTTAGGTAAGTAATGATTATTCAAACATAAATTAATCAAAATGTATGTATTGTACTCTCTTCTTGAGACAAGCCATTCATAACCTTCATTAGTATTGTACTCCCCATTATTTGATTTGGCCCAAATCACTTTGTCTACATCATTAGAAGGATTTATTCTATCTCTAAGAATTTCTTCAATATTATCTTTTAAGGCATCCATTAAACCCAAATCATTAAAATATTTTCATTGCCACGCCAAAGCAGGATTATTGTCCCGAACTTCAATATATTCTTTAACATAAATACCCCTTTGGTTTTTTATAAGATCTATGGCTGAGTTGTCAAAAAAAAGGTTCTGAGAGGTGGAAAGGCCCCCTATGAATCTTCCTAGAAAAGGGCCTTACAACCATTCCCTGTGTCCCAAGTTAAATTATCTATAATTACTTTCCTATTTTCTAAAATGAAGTTCCATATTCTTAAAGTGATTTGTGTCTAAAGATACTCATTTGGTCCCTTCCAAATAAATATTTATGCCTCAATATTTTAACCCATTTGAATTCTAGGTTTTTATATATTTTCCATACTAATTTAGCCCCTAAAGATAAGTTTTGTTGTCTTATATTTTTTATACTCAACGCTCCTTCTTTCTTGGGTTTACAAATATTATCCCAAGCAATCAATGCTAGTCTATTTTTATCATTGGACCCTGGCCAGAAAAAAGGTTCTCAATTTCTTGTTTATTTACTTCTCTATACCTTTTGGTAAACTAAGACACATCATTTGATAGATTGGAATAGCTGATAAAATAGATTTGATCATTACTATTTTACCAACATTGGTCAACCATTTCCCCTTCTAAGATTCAGTGTTCTTATCGATATTGTTAACAACTCTATCCCATGGATTAGTTGATCTAATGTCTTTATCTAGATGAAGCCCTAAATGTTTACAAGGTAGAGATCCAATATTGAATTCTAAACATCTGCTAATGTCCTTTTCTAGTCGGTTTGGACTAAGAAAGTAGATTTCATATTTTTCCTTATTAATTTGTTGTCCTGAGGCTCGAGAATATAGATTCAGAAGGTTTTTAATTAACTTAGGTTCTAATATACTCACCCTACCAAAAGTAGGTTATCATCTAAAAATTGTTGGTGGGTACTATATGCATCCTAAAATGGTCGCCTAGACTATGGGCCCCATTTATCATTTTATCAATTTATCAATTTCCTGAATCAATGCTTTGGAATATTTTCAATTCAAATCAATTTCCTTGATCAAATTGTAATTTATTCAATTATTTCAATATTTCCTAAGGTTTGATCATTTTTATCTAATTAAAAAATTTAATTTTCTTTTTAATTAAATAAAATTTATCTTATTTAATTAAAAGATTTAACCTCCCTTTTAATTGAATAAAATTTATCTTATTTAATTAAAGTAAATTTCTCCCTTTTAATTAAATAAAATTCCTCTTATTTAATTAAATTCAATTCCCCCATTTAATTAAATAAAGTTCTTCCAATTTATTTAATTATAAAGAAAACCCCTCTCTTAATTAAATAAATAAAAATCCCCACTTAAAGCACTCTAATTGATGAAAAAGATAATAAATTAAATAAAAATCCCTTTTTCTTCACATCCTCCTAAGTGGTGGGTTTTTGCCTCTTAATCTCAACCATTGATCAATTCTTTTTGTCTCTTAATCTCAACCATTCACTTTCCTATATAAGGAAATCTCTCATTCTCATTTAGAGATCATCCACAATTATAGTATTGTTATGCTACAGGTTTGGAGAGCAATTTTGGAGGAGGATTTGAGCACTCAAGCTTGGATATTGCAACTTCTCTCTTCTCATCTTCTTCTTCTTGCATCCATGGCTATTCATGTAGATTAGATTCATGTTTATTTTCATAGATTAGATTTGCATATTTTCTTTCATAGATTAATCATGCATTGTTATCATTTAGATTAAATTCCTTTCATGCATTGCAATCATATAGAATATATCTCATTTTTCATGCATTGAATCTCTCATTTCATGGTGTACTTGCATGGGCCTAACTAGGTCAATCTGAGGGCCTCCATTACAAACCTTTGCACTCCATGACTAGAGAGCTATGAGTCGATATTTGAGGCCTCATTCTTGAGAAACCTTGAATGGAATGATTTATAGAAGTGTGACACATTTTCATCACACAGGTACATGGTTGTAATTCCTTTGTAACCTTAATACATAAGATTATATTTTCTCTCCTAGCCTTGGTGAGAGACTGACCTAAATCTTTATCCATAATAATGAAGAGAAAATGGGAAAGGGGATCTCCTTGTCTTAAACCTTGTGTGATATTGAAGAAGGCAGTTGGATTACCATTAACCAAAAATGAAATTTTAGGGCATGAAATACATTCAAAAATAAAGTTGATCCACTGTATAGAAAAACCAAAGGATTCTAAACATTTACATAAAAATCTTCAATCTACTTTATCATATGCTTTTTTAATATCTAATTTAATAAGCATACTAGGAGCGTGGTTATGTTGAATCAAATGAATGATTTCTTGGGATATAATTACTCCATCTAGGATGGATCTACCTAGTATAAAGCATGTCCTTTCTTCTGAAATTAGAACAGGGAGAAGATCTTTTAACCTGTTAGCTAAAGTTTTTGTAAGTAGCTTGTACAAAGTGTTAAATAGAGAAATAGGTCTATAATCATTGTAACCTTCATGGTTTGGTTTCTTAGGAATTAATGCAATAAATGTGTTGTTGATTTCCTGAAGGAGTTTTTCTAAGTTTCACATCCCTTCTAAAGCAGTTGCCACTTCATCCCCTATAAAATACCAGCATTTTTGGAATAAGAAGGTTGGAAAACCATTTGGTCATGGAGATTTATCTGGGTGAATACTTTTAAGGGCTTCTTCTCCTTCTCCCTTACTAAATTTAGCATTAAGTTTCTTATTCTGTTCTAGCGAGACAATATGAGGAATATTAGAAAGTACCTCATTTTGAGCAATTCTATCCGATCCTTCTATATTATTCAAAATATCTTCAAAATGCTTAACAACTTCTAAGGCTATACTTTTTGGGTTTTCTAATAGAATTCCATTAGGTTTCTTAATGCTCATGATCATATTAAAATTACATTTTGGTCTAGAACTATTATGAAAACATTTAGTATTTCTACCCCCCTCATCTAACCATACTTATCTACATATCTGCCTCTAGTATGTTTCTTCTTTTGCTAGGATGTCTTCATAATTTTTTAGAAGATCCTTCTCTTTTGTGTATGTCTTAGAATTCATGCCTTCCTTAATGATTTCTTTAATTAGGTCACCTAATTCCTTTTCTATTTCTATTTTTGAATCAAATATATTCCCAAAGACCTCTTTATTCCATTCAATTAATTATTTTTTAATATGTTTAAGTTTAGAATTTAATATAAAGGTTTTTGAACCTTTAAATATCTGTTCATTCTACCATTCCTCAATCTTCAAAAGGCAATTTTCATCTTTCAACCACATCTTTTCAAACTTAAAGGGGGTTTTTTTTGGTATATAATCTTCTTCCAAACTTAGGCAAATTGGAAAATGGTCTAATCCTGAGATTCCCATTATACTCGATTTAAGGTTGAGGCTAAAGCTTGACAAGTCTTCAATAAAGAAAACCTATCTAATTTTTCTTCTATATTTTCTGTATCTATTCTTTTGTTAGACCAAGTAAAAGTTCCATTGTCTAGGGGTATATCCATACCCCTGCTCCTTTGTATCCAATATTTAAATTCTTCCATAGTATGAGTACTCTTTTTAGATCCTCGTTTCTTTTCTTTAATGTCAAGGATAGCATTAAAGTCTCCTCCCAGGAAGATATCAATGTTTGATAGGTTATTAATGAGGGTAGTAATTTCCTTCCAAACATTCCTTTTTTCATGGAGAAATTTTGGCCCATAAAAGTTAATGATTATAAATTCTAGGTTTCTTCTAAGGTTTTTAACTTTGGCTGCAATCCAATGGGTCTATAATCAATAATTTTCACAGAGAGAAATCTAGGATTCTATATAACTACAAGACCTTCTGAGGCTCCTTCCGAGTCTACTCCTTTCACCTCCCACTGCCCTAATTTTTTACTAAGGTTTCCATATCCTTCCTTACCTAATTTTTTTTCTTGTATCAGGCACATAGGCGCCTCAAAGGTTGTTAAACTCCTTTTAAAGAGGCATTATTTTTTAGGGGCATTTAGTCCCCTAATATTCCATGAAATTATTTTCATGGTTCCTTGCAAAGGAACTTCCCCTTCCCTACATTTAGTATTGAGGTAATTTTAACTTGGCTATAGGCCTGTCCATCTTTTTGTTTCAATTCCTTATGAGATTTTCTCCCTCTTTTAAGTATTTGTCTAGCAAAATATGGAGAATCTTTGCCTTCAGAAGTAGTAATCAAACCTAACTTTCCTTTATCCTTAGATTTATGCGATGTTTGGGACTCCAAAACTATCTCATCATTATCTTGTTCCATTGATTCTAAATTTTTTAGAATTAATGCATCGTCTAGGTCCTGATTCAATCCTAAAAAATAACTAGTTTCTTCTATCTCCTCGTTACTTTTAGGAATGTTACTATTAGTCCTATCTGTAAATTTTGTATACACAACTGATTCTGACTATCTATTTTTATGGTTTAAGTTAGATTCTTCACTATTCTCATACATCTATTCATCTATGGATTCCTTATGAACCTTTCCTGAAGCATATTCCCTATTCCAAATTAAGGAAAGGGAAAACTTTACCTCCTTAGTTACTTCAGTAGTTACTTGATTATCATGTTCTAAATTTTTAACTATTCCTTTTGGCAACTTAATGATCTTCATTTGATAGTTTGACTATCTAATTTCATCCATAATTTTAAGTTTGTTATTAGCCTTCATTAATGTATTAATTTTCTTTCCTGGCTTGTCTAATTGAAGAACCAAAGGTTTGGGTTCCTCTTCCTTCATACTCAATCTATCATCTTTGTCCATTGTATCTATCTCTAGATTGGAAATTCCATGTCATCCAAATCATCATCAAGTGATAATAATTCATATAACATTGAATTTTTATTTGCCTCCATAATTCATTTTATAGGAAGTTTTTTTTGCCTATCAAGTTCTTCTTTATCACATATCTCATTGATAAACATATCCATCAATTCGTCCACCAAAGATTCTCCAATAAAATTGGATATAATATTAACTTCTTTCTCTACTTGGGATTCATTATCTAGTTCAAGATTATGTTCATCTGTATCAAGTTGATCCATGTTCTCCCCACCATTTATGTCTGCTAACATATTATCATCTAATGCATCACCTCTTACCTCTTCAAAATAAACTATGTCTACTAGATTATTTCCTTGTTGTATTTCACTTTTATCAGATTCTTGATCATTCTTTTGATATCTCCTTACTCTTTCTAAAGGAATTAAAATATGATCCATATTCTGACAATGAGAATCTATAGTACCCATAACTACGTTTGGTAAATTTACATCTATCAAATTATTAAGGGTGTTGTTATTATTCCTACATACTATCTCTTTCTGTTGTGAATCTCTATTCAAAAAATGAAAACCACCCCCATTATCATTGAAGGAAACAACAGGGAGGTCCATCTGAACATTTGGGAATATAGGGAGATCAAAAATTCCACCTTCCTCCTTATTTGAGATTAATGAGGTCATCATTTCTATTTTATTTCAAGAGGGGTGCTCTTGCATAAGAAAATCCTTAAGGTCTGTTGTTTTATCAATTACTCTAAAAGTTACTTCCCGACCCAGAAGAGGAGGTGAAAGAGTCAATATTTTGTTATCTATTTCACCATTAAAATTTTGAGGTCTAAATTGATAAGTTGATTGACTGGTTATAAATTTAATGGGTTCAAAAGATTTTTTTTCTTTAGAGTGAATTAGAGTTTAATTTCAGAAGTTTTAAGATAATCCTGTTCTAGTGCTAAAGATCCACCAAAGCTATCCCCTAATTGTACTATGATTTTACTATGAATCAATTCTATAGGAACATTCTGAATATTGATCCATTTTGGGGCATATATGTTATCAAACAGATCAGGGTTAAAATTATGTCTCCATTCAATAAATTTCATAACATTACCTAAATAAAAAATATGGTTATCTTTTAATAATTTATTTCTAACATTAGAATTTTTGCATTCAAGATAAAGGCAATTGTTCATGAGTAGAGTTATACTTACCTGAGAACCTAGGGCCTCCCAAAGCCACATTTATATATTGGCTATAGACCCTGCACCAAACCATTTAGCTAAAAGACCATTCGAGTAACAATGTTCCCATAGGCCGTTTGTATAAATATTCTTTCTGGTAATGGACATTTCACCCATATTAATGTTTCCATTAGTAGCTTTCCTAGAGGTATGATCAGAAACCCTAGGGATTAAATTATTCTTAGTTTTTATTTGGTTGTTCTTATTCCCTAAGCTTGGTAAGAA
Organism: Thuja plicata; assembly: GCA_018584345.1. Lineage (NCBI taxonomy): Eukaryota > Viridiplantae > Streptophyta > Pinopsida > Cupressales > Cupressaceae > Thuja > Thuja plicata. The sequence goes on along the minus strand of MU226746.1, from coordinate 236,138 downwards.
ATCCACTCTAGAATGATTATTAGTCCAGAGACATTGCACATTCTTCTGATCATACCAAAAATTCTTTCTATTCTTGTGTGGCTTAACATAAATCCAATCATCTTCCAAAAAATCCAAGGTTTGATCAAAACAGAGATCATTACCCAACTTGTTATTTCCAGAGAAATGATAATACAAAACAATCTTGTCTATGAGATCAAGATTGACAAGGGTTGCATAGCGATTTTGGGTTTTCTTCCGTCAGATGTGAATCAAAGGATATTTAGTTTTTCTGAAGAAGTCAAAGTTCATCGTCAACTTGTTGATCAAAGGTTGAGCCACTTTAAATTTTTTGCTGGGGAGTAGAGCCATTATTTTAATAAGTAGGTGATTATTTTAATTATTTAATTACTAATATATTCTATAATTGAATAAAATGATTATTTTATTTAATTATTCCATTTGCTTAATGATAACTTATTCTTGATTACTAAATGGTCATGATTATTATTATTTATAAATGAGTGTCTACTTGCTATAATCATTTGTGAGCTCAAATTGGGCTTAGTTTGACAACTATCATTTAGGAATCTTGCTTTTTTTGTTGGTATTCTATTTACTTGTGAGAACTTTATTTATAATTCTTCCTGCATGGTTGGGATCCTGGTATTTTAAGTCATTATCATTTTTAGCCTTGGGTGGATGTTAAGACAACCACAAAACCTTAAACAACATGCAAACCAATCTAAACTACCATTAAAGCCATTGAATGAAAAGGTGCATACATAAGCATAAAACTCAAACACACCCTTCAAATGATGCTCCAATGTTCTCCTTTATAATTTACCCCAAATCACTAGGGCTTGGTTCTCTTCCAAAGTAGCTTGTGTGGTATTTTGATATTCCAAGAGCAATTGAGGATTTGCCTTCTCTATTACTTTGATATATCATTTTGGATCTTGAGTCAAGAGATATTATAATGTCTTCCAAATTCTTTTGTTTTTTATGGCTTCATAAATCTAACCTCTAGTTAAATCTTTGACTAAAATGTATGTCACATGTGAGTCTTCAGAACCTGAGGAGACATTTGAGGTATTTATGAGATTTCGATTATCTTACGATAGTAAAGGAGGTTGATAGGATCTGAACTCCATGTTTTACATGAGTTCTTGATGTAAGTATGCTGGTTGGGGTTGATCAAATTCAAAAGTTTGGTGGTGTTCCTCTTGAGGTTTAGTGGGAACACTACCATGAATTGGTTCCATAGGCACAAAAATAGGTTCACAGTTTGGTGTGGGTCCCCACTGAATTGTGCCAAAACTTGGTGAAGTATTTGAATGATATCCCATGTTGTATATATCATTACTTTGTCTTATGTCAGGGAACATTTGTGTGGTGGTAGGTCCTTGTGAGAATGTAACATGTCTTGAATCATGAAATGTTTGATGTACTTCTTCTGGGCATTGCATGTTGATTAGGTCACCTTGGTTTTGAAATGTCGCACCTTTTCTTGGATCAAAAGGTGGTTGGGATTATTGTTGTGTTGTAAACATAGGTTGATAGGAACCTTGTTACCTTTTGGATGCTTGAGACCTTGTGAAGACCGACATGACGACTATATGCAAGTGTAATATTATTAGGATTTTGAGGGATTTTAGAATGAAAATGCAACTTAAGAAATGCAAGGATCTTATGCAAAATGCAATCTAAGGCCTATGCAAATTTTTTTTTAGATTTTTGACTTTGGGAAAAATATTTTGGAAAGAATAAAAATTTAAGAGTATAACCTTAGGAGGTTGAATAAGGGTCTTGACTTGAAGGAGAATAAAAAAGGACAAGGGACAATTTTGATAAAAAAGACTAGGTCAAATCCAGCATGACAAAGGTGGAGTTTGACCAATTGATAAAGGTGGATTAAATTGAGGGACAATGGGACCAAGTAAAGACCTTGTTTTCAACATCATAAAGAAATAATATAGGATTTGGATTCTTTCTAGGATTTTTGAAAATATTTTAGAGGGGATCTAAAATGAGCTCTTTATGCAAAAGGAACTATAATGAGGACTTGCGCGAGAGGGACCATAATGAGGACTATGATGAGGACTAGATGCAAGAGGATTTTGAAGTGCAAATGAAAATGGACTAATGCAATGTATGAAAGAGGATTATGACATGAATATGTAAGACTACAAAGCATGGAAAAAGGATCGAAAGTGGAAGTTTTGATATTCCATATTTTTACCCAAAAATTTGAGACAAGGTGTTTGTGACCAATTTATCTTTCAAGAATGATCTTGAAAAGTTGTTTTTAAGAGGAGTGCTTTAAGAATTTTATTCCTCTTTAGAGGTTTCAAATACCCACACAAGAAACATAAGGAAGAATGGCTATTGTAAAAAGAACAAACACAAAAACCTAGGTAGGCTAGGAAAGGATCTGCTGAATTCCCACTTAAAAAAATTTTAGCCACACTTACTAATAGAAGACAACTTAGAAGATTTGAGGCACATTCTCCTCCTTATAATGCACTCACTTCTCAGGCACACCAAGCTTTGAATTGTAAGGGTAGTCACTTCCCAAGGGAATGTTGTCTCTACTAAGAGCCACAAAAATGTGGGATGTCTTAGTCAGTCTCAGACCTTCCACGCTAGTAGATAGAGGGTTTTTTGTCACTATAACAAAGTTTTTAGTTTAGGCATCCATTCAGGTGGTTATACTTGTGGCAAACTAGCCCCGTTATGGAGGCCTCCCAACCTACAAAAGTTTCATTCTATGGATTTTTATGCACCACAAGGGTACTGAGGGAGATCTTCTTCTCAGTATAACATAGTCAACACATGCTCACTATGAAACTAATCACAATGATATTTCTTATATACTGGTGCGGAAGGGCTTGGTTTTAGCCTGTTACCAGTTGGGAAATTCCTCTCACAGGCTTTGTTAAAGCTCTTGGGTGGTAGCCACACTAAAAGATTTAAATGAATTTTTATTACACCCAAGATCCACAAAGGCGAGGGGAGAGGATACATTCATAAAATTATTTGGGATTACAACTTTAGAAAACACTTCAAACACACAAATAAAGTGATTCTTTTTAAGCACCAAATCTAAAGTGTTTTTTAATTACTAAAAGAAGACATTAAAGTTTTGGAAGACAGACAAGGTCTTCATCAATCATCCTGCATCAAATACATTAGTATTTTATAATTCATTATTTTTCCCACGATTGCCAAAGTGCTGCACAGATCATCAATAACACATAAATCCAACATATAGAGTGTAGAAATAGATTGAAGAATAAAGAAACTCAGAATATAGCATGAAAACAACTTATTTTACCAACTCCACAGTATAAGAGAACCAAGTGTGCTCTATCAAAGGAACAAGTGTGCAACACCTGACCAAGTGCACAACAAACCTGATCAAGTGCACAACTTGTCATCAAGAAGTCAAAATGGACTAAAATCTTGCAGAATTGAAGGGTTTTGACCAAATTAAATCATTCAAAAATTAATAAAAATGTAATTAGGGTTAATTTTAGGCCATTTAGGAATGATTTGCAGAGATTGAAACTAATTTTGGAACCCCTAATTAGTCTATGTGCAGATTGAATTGATTTGGAAACAACTTAACTGAGAGATCTGCATTGATCCTAAACTAGTTGGATGTTCATTTGAGGTTCCCAAAATAGGTGTGAATATTCATTTTAATATCCTTTGCAAATTAAACAACTTGATTTGGCATAATTGAATCAACTAGGACCCCTACTTAGGCTAGATTGTGAGTTTGATCAGAATTGAAAGAACACCAATTGTTTAGCATTTGTATGAAATCCTAAACTAGATATAGTTCATTTTAGGGACACCAAAATTAAATGTGAGATTAATTTTAAGTTTCCAAACTGAAATATTAGGTTCATTAACCAATTTAAGGTTAATTTGCACCATTTATGGTTCATTATAGCCTTAGAATTGAGAAAATTGAAAGCAAAAAACATAAAATGATGAACTACTTCCTAAACCCTAATGTGTTGATCCTAAACCATGAAAATGCATTCTATTTGACCAAGTGCACAATTATGGGCGCCAAGTTCATAGAAATAACAACCAATTACACAGAGCTTAACCAACTGTACATGACTTCAGAAAAACTACACAAATTTCTTCCAGAACTTTGCAAATGCACAAAAATAACAAAATCCAATCGGTTAGGAATGTTTCACATCAGGTTCACCAAATGTAAGACTAGAATAAGGCGTAGAATGCATATTAAGGCAACCAAAAACCTTTAACAACATGAAAACCAATCTAATCTACCATTAAAGCCATTGAATGAAAAGGTGCATAAAATTCAAACACCCCCTTCAATGACGAATATTATCCTTTCTTCTCCATTGAATAGATTTGATGTAGCTCTTTGTCAATGAAAAAATGCATAAATATTTGAAAGACAGAGTGATATCAAGAATACTAGGAGATAATGGTTAACCAAAGAAAGAGAAAATGAGCTCAATTTATAAGAGATGAAAGCTCAAATTGTAGAAATTAGCAATTGAATGTGAAAATTGGAAATTTGCAAGGTTTATGACACTTGGTAGAAAGGGGATGCAAATATGTCATAATTATGAGAAATTATGACAAAATGGAGGCCAAATTAGTGGGTGGAAAGGTGTAAGAAAGGTGGAAGGGAAGGTGTAAGAGGTTTCAAGCTAGTTAATAGGAGATGGAGGCTAGAAAATAGGAAGATGATAGGTGAGGTGAATTTAGGAGAAATTAAATCAATTAAGAATTCTTTATTCCTCACAAAAGGTAATTAGCAATTATGAAATTCAAAATTCCATAAATTAAGAAATTAGCCAATTATTTAATTGTGGAGACTTAGGATAAGGAATGAATAAATATAATTTATTCATAAAAGCTAGGGATAAACCATAGGTCATTCATCCCAAGAGGACAAATTAGCAGATTATTGGCCAAATTGAAGGCATTAATGCATAATCAAATTGATTTTGATGATATTGATAAGGATTATGATAGTTCCAAGGAATTGATGAACTTTGATAATGCACTCAAATAAAGATGTATGAAAATGGTTAAATAACATCAATTAACTTGGATGATGCCAAAGGATTGATAAAGATAAGGAGACATCGATGAAATTGGACAATGATCACAAAATATTGATGATCTGAAATAGCATTGATGAACTTGGACAATGCTATTGAATTGATGATGATAGGTTGGTGGCGATAGCATCAATGAACTTGGACAATGCTATCAAATGGATGATGAAAAGATACAAAGCATTAATGAACTAGGACAATTCCCCTAGAATGATGAAAAGATTGACCAGATTTGGAAAGGACTTGATTGATTAGAAAGTGATTTAATTAGGCATCGATGATCTTGGACAATGCCCCAGAATGGTGGGAATGAGTCCAAAATGATTTTGGACTGATTAGGAAGAGAATATGATTGATTGAAATTGATTTAGGATGATTTGATATGGTTTAGGATAATTTAGGATCAAATAGGATTGGTTTAGGAAGATTAGAATTGATCGAGATCGATTAGGAAATGATCAATTCGGCCAAGAAGACATAAATTTTAGCACCTCATTGAAAAATTTAAAATATTAAATTAATGATGAAAGACACAATGCTGTCATATAATAAAGACCATATGCACAACATAGAGGAATAATTAGAGCACAAAATGATGTTTCAATTGTAATGCCAAAAATGTTGAACATGTAGACTAGCAGGCTCAAACCATTTTTTAGCGTCTACAAGCCTTGGGTGGTGAGTGTGTGAATTATGTACCTACAAGATGCAACATAATACTTTAATATGTCATTGCATTGATGGTTAGAAATATGGAAATAAATTTCACAGCATAAGAAAAATATGGAAATTGACATATTGCTTCCTATCTAGAAAGAGTATGATTTAAGCTATAAGTTTGCCTTCAGCTTATGGCATTAAATCAGTGACACATTCAGTCCTATAATGGAAGATTCATTAAGAAATTGAAGTTATATATCATGAAATTCAGTTATAAATGATGCAAGGATTCATTAAATCATAAATGGAAGTTATCTAATTAGCTATTGAAATCATGAAATCAAAATGGGAGCATAAGGATGCAATTAGAATTCTAAAATTTAGGACGTATTCAGCTCAAAATTCACACCTTTTATGGATGAATTTGTGAAATGAGTGGTTGAGATCAAGTTGTGAGGAGAGGTGATGATTGAATCTTTTTTTATCCATGTGAGTGAACTCTCATTGGTTCATGGATTGACTTTCCATGTGCAAGTGATGAGTTGTATTTAGAGAGTTTATTTAATTCATTTTTATTAATTAATTTAGCCAAGGATTTAATTGGGTTGATTTGATTTTAAATAGGCCAAGGTAATTAATGTGAGTTAGTGATGAAATCACTTTGATTTTATAAGATTATTTTGATTTTTGATGAATTATGCCAATAATCAAATAGTTGGCTTGACATAATTGAGGGTATGATCACACTTAGGGAAATTAGGGTCTCTAGTTAGAGTAGACCAAAATTAGGGTGGTTACATTTGCCCCTCTTTGAATTGATGTCTGAGAAAAACATTGATTCAAAGAATATCTGATGTTGACTTTAGAAAGTTTGAGAATCTACACTTTATTGAATGAAATAGACCTGATGAGATCAGTCTCAAACTTGATTGAACTAAGACTGCTAGTATTGAATTTGAACTTGATCGTATGAAGGTTAATTAAGAATAGATCTAGATATACCAATTCTAAACTTGATTGAACAAGAATTGATAATACTAACTCCAAACTTGATCGAATGAAGGTCAATATGAAGCTACTAAGAGCTATGAGGTATCAATTCTGAACTTGATAGAACGAGAATTGATAATACTAACTCTAAACTTGATCAATCAAAGGTCAGTACAAAGCTGTTGAGAGCTTGATAAAGATCTAAGAGATTATATAAATATATATCTAGCTTGTTTAGCATTGAAACCTTCTAGCCAACAACCTCAACTTGATCAAAGGAAATTGCCATGCCCCTAGTCTTTTGGCGATGAAGTCAGTTTTGCTATTTGAGCAAGAATTTGATTGATTTTAAGTGTGATCATGACCCTCAAGAACAAAATTGAAGGAAATAGAATAAAATCCCTCTTTAGAATGACAGATCAATGGAACAAGTCGATTGGATAAATGAAGAATCAATTAGAAGGTGGGATGAAGCAAAAAAGTGTTAAGAGAAAACATAATTCTACTTGAAAAAGTTAATTATGAGTTTGATAAAATGATGTATGACCAAGATTCTGATGTGTGATGTGCATCTTGTTGATAGAGAACCATGAAAAATTGATTGTGTAAAGCTCGCAAATCATTTTCTATACATATAGAGAAATTATGCATTTGTTGGAGACTTTCAAATTTTTTTTACTCTGCTGTGGAAAACATTGTCCTTGTGATCAATTTCATTCCTGATAGATTTGAGAAGAACAAAATAGAATATTGATAGTATATTTTAGATTGATTCACGCTTGTTGATGTACTTGTTCCTTATGATGATGTAAACTAGATTAATGACATCATTTATGCTCTTTGATTATTATTGATATACAGATATGTTAGATGATTCTATGTGGATATGCAGATGTATTTTTTTTTGAAATTTTCTTTATGCAAATATATGTATGGATGCACTTAGGATGTAAAAATGCAACATTTGAATGCTTTGTTTTTGTATTATCCTCTTTTGTCATTATGAATGCAAAATAAATGCAATGAATATGCAAAGACATGAATATATTAGTAAAATAGATTAAGTAGTCAAACTTGGATTTTGAATGAGCCAGGAAATCATTTTGAGCTCAAGTAATTATGATGTTTAAATGAATCATGCAAACTTAAATGCAAACTTCCAGGACTATCATTGATCTTTTTAGATTTTAGCATTTTATCATCATAGGGCATTTGTGTAACCAATATCATCAGTTAGTAAAACTATCATTGATACCAAGAAAGTATCATGAAAGTATGAATACTATTTTTATTTCATGCAATGTTGAAAATAAACCTAAGCATCAAGGCATGGAGGCCAGGATGACTTGTCAATTATCTCCTTTTTCTTTAAGAATCATTTTTGTTCATGTGTAATATAGGATATGTAACCCATAATGACCTTTAATGTTCATATCCTTGGGTGCATAATGTGTCGTACACCTTACTTTAATGTGTCATACATCTTACTTTAATGTGTCATACACCTTACATAATCATCTTCTGTTTGTGTGTAATATAGGATATGTAACCCACAATGACCTCACCGTAGCTTACACATAAAAGGGATTGAGTTATATGTGGCTATCCACTAATGTTGGAAGCTCTTACCATAAAAATACAAATTAGGTGAAATTTATAGGATCATTGAAACAATCACCAAATGTAGAAAATCAAGAAAATGTTATGCCCCCTATCCTTGTGACTCTTTGTCATTTGATAGACATCATGAAGTAACTCGGAAGACACAACAAGTAATAATTGATAACCAATCATAGAAAATTCATAATTGTTTACATGCCCCTAGTTTGGAACATCATTGGGACATGAAAAGAGTCATGATCAAATCAAGATCAGTCTATATGAGTTTATGTGGTGTTTAGGAACACCTTTGATTCATTTTTCAATCATAGTAAAGAAATCATAAATTGTAACTTAGATTTTAACAATGTATTTCTGTGTCTGAATTAGTGAGATAAAAATATCAACAATTGAAATCTAATGTAGTGTTGAGAAACATTATGTGATTAAAGTGTTGAGAAACACTAGTATGATGTCAGTTACAGGTAGGTGGTGTTTATGAAACACTATTGTTTGTGACAGTGATAGTAATGTGTTGATTCAAGTATTAAGAAATACTATTTGTAGTGGAAAACCTTTCTAGAAAAGGACCTGACATGACATAGCAACCAACAAACACTGACCAAACATGCTAGATGAGATTCCCCCAGTGTAGTATTACTATCCCTAAGACGTAAATACAAACACACAAGGATAGTACATCCGTGAGGAGTTCAGACTCAACAGATAGCAAAGATATGCCCGTGAAGGATTGGTGCAAGCAATGCATTGATAAATGGAGCATGAAGTACAAGTGAGGCCTGTTTGCTAGGTTTTCACCACTCAACAAATTTTTATTTTGTCTACCAAGATGCTTGTTTGCTAGGTTTTCACCAAGGCACTTTTTATAGTTTTTCAATTTTTTTGTACTTTTTCTTTTTCTTCTTTTTTTGTTAGTATCAAAGCACTTGTTTTCTAGGTTTTCACCAAGGATACCCTTTTTTCAGGACTTTTTCCATAGTTTTTTATTTTTCTCTTTTCTACTATTTTTGGCTTTCTTTAGGATCAATTTTTATTTTTTTTTGGTATTTTCTCAAGAACAATTTCATTATACAAGCCCTTCGGCTAACTGTCAAACATAAAACCGCTTCAAGTGTAGAGTATTGATAGGATCAAGAAGGACATCTCCTTTAGGTGTAGCCCCAGCAAAATGAGTAGAGAGAGACAATAGAAGATTCGACCTTTGTTGGTTTGAATTCATTTTTATTCCTTCTTGATTTCTTATCATTTTATTGTTCATAGTTTCATTCTTAGTAGTAATTGATTGATTTCCCCCATTGCAAATTAGTGCTACTAACCCCTCGTTAATTTGAGCTTGGAATAGAATTGAGCCTACACATTTTGGTGAACCCAACATGAATCAAACAACCCAAATATTACTCGCAGATGACAGATAGGACTTTTTGGCCTCGACCGTACAACTGCAGATTTTCCTTTTTGTTTTTTTTTGATATCATTTTAATTTTGCAATCACTGGTATTTAACCGTAGTTAACAAAAATCTGCCGCAATCAACTGGTTTAATGCCATAATTTATTTGAGGGTTTCACAATTCTTTTCTATCATTATTCAATTCTCTTTATTTTCACTGTGTCGCAATCGACCGATCTGAGCCGCAATTGATATCTTTTTTCCACAATCAAGAAAAGTTTACTACAATTGGCCGATCCATGCTGCAATCCCTAGCATTTTGCCGCAACTGCTATAACTTTACCACAATCGATAGAATCATTGCAAATTTGATTCAAATTCACTATTTTATGTTACAGTATAATTGTTTTCTTGTTTTCTATGCAGGATTGACCAAATGAATAATGGACAAGAGGATAACTATATGCATCTAGAGTGCTAGATCACTAAGAGCTGCCATAAGAAGGACTACTAACTAATGGATGCAACAAAGGTCATCTTGGAAATTGCAGCTGAAGATAAAAGTGAAGCTTACAACAAGTATCTTGATTCTATCAAATGTTTCACAGCAAAGTACAAGGTTAGCATTAGCCTTAATGGTCTTTGTTGGTGCTCAAATCAACTGATTGGATTTCCTATGGACTTGCCAATCCAATGTTGGGAAACCCAAGTGATTTGGCCAACTAACAAGTCACAACCAAGGCAAGGTTGGAACTTCTATAATTTTGGCTCTGCAAAACCAAGGCTGGTAGGCCTATACCTTGACTTATCCTTCAAGTTACAAGACTTTGTATAGTAGATAAGAAACACTTCAACCTTCTCTCTCAAGTATGGCAAGGAAATTGAAAGAAATCTAACTGAAAACAATATATCATAAACTATAAACTGAAATACTTTGAGTAATTGAAAGAATGTTTAGTAAATACGTATGTAAATTGAAATGAATAGATAGATAAGATATCATAAAACTATAACAATGAACTGAATAACTATAATCCAAATAATAATTAGACTAGTGCCTTATTCTATCATGGGCAATAGAGTCGAGATCATTCCAATCTTATGTTCAACCTCAGAGACAATTTTACAAG
>MU226746.1:197527-223427 GCA_018584345.1 Thuja plicata | reverse complement strand
TATGTACAGATTCTTCTTCAACCTGATCCAAAATTTCTTCCTTTATGTCATCATTCTTTTCTTCCCTCAATACTTCACATATTTTCTCAAGAAAAGCTAGTAGTTGAGAATCATGGTAGATTCCTAAGTCAAAAAGTTTATCCATTAATTCCCTCCCCAGAGGCATGATATCTGAAGGTATTTCTTGATAGATCTTTATCATTCTCATGAATAAATGTAGTGCAGGTTCACCTCTATATCTTTCCAAACTGAAGAATATATCCAAAGGGGACATGTAACATTCTTCCTCCAAAATATAATTTGGTTCTCTTTCCTGTTCAAAGCACATGTCTTGTTCATAACACATGTTTTCTTCTTGACCAATGGCATCATGAAACATATCGAGAAACCACTGCTCAAACTGCCTCCATGATGAGATGGATTGTGTGGGTAGTGATTCATATACTTTTCTGGCATTATCTTTTAACATCCTGACAAATAGCCTCACCACCTGATCCTTTGTAGAAACCTCATAATCTTCTATGAATGTATAAAATGCATCCAAGTGTTGTAGTGTCGATTCATCCCATTCTTCATGGAACTTTGGTAGAAGTTGTGAAATTTTAGGGGATAACTTATTTGTGATGCATTGAAATCTCCTAAGATCCAATGGCCTGATACCATCTGGAATAAAAGGATTTCTTTGAGATGATGGATACATTTGAAAAAAAAATCCACCATCTCCTTTTGAGTCTTCTCCCTTAGTAGAGTCACTAACTAAAATGCTTTGTTCAATAGAGTCACCACCTTCTTATCAGAAGGAAAATACTTACTATCTTCTGAGTTCTTTTCTCCTAGTAGGGTCTTAAATATATCACCAGATCTTCTAGGTAAAATACAAAAAGTTATTTTGAACAAGTCCCCAGCAGAGTCACCAATCTGTTGGTGCACAAATCAACTGATTGGATTTCCTATGGACTTGCCAATCCAATGTTGGGAAACCCAAGTGATTTGGCTAACTAACAAGTCACAACCAAGGCAAGGTTGGAACTTCGTCAATTTTGGCTCTGCAAACCCAAGGCTGGTAGGCCTATACCTTGACTTATCCTTTAAGTTACAAGGCTTTGTATAGTAGATAAGAAACACTTCAACCTTCTCTCTCAAGTATGGAAAGGAAATTGAAAGAAATCTAACTGAAAACAATATATCATAAACTATAAGCTGAAATACTTTGAGTAATTGAAAGAATGTTTAGTAAATACGTATGTAAATTGAAATGAATAGATAGATAAGATATCACAAAACTATAACAATGAATTGAATAACTATAATCCAAATAATAATTAGACTAGTACCTTATTCTATCACAGGCAATAGATTCAAGATCATTCCAATCTTATGTTCAACCTCAGAGACAGTTTTACATGAAAACTTATCATGTCAAAGGTGTTATGGAATGTACATGCAACCTAAAACAAATTAAAAGATATTTCAAAAGGGTAATACTTCTCAGATGACAGACCATTTGACTAAGGCCTCAATCAACAGAATTTAACCATGCAAAATGAGAAAACCAATTGAAAATATAGACTATGAATCAAATTAGGAAGCATGCACATCAAACTATCACTTTGAAGAAGTTCTATTGGTTTATCCGAGGGACTAATTGTAAAATGATAATGAAACTATTACACATGTGAAAGAAAAAGGACTTATCTTTATTGATTTTGAAAAAATAGTACATCCAGGTCCATGTTATACTTGTTGATTAAAAACTATCCAAATATGTCAAATTGTATTATATTGTATTCCCTTCTCTTTACATTTTACATTATGTATATATATGTGTTTGAGTGGCTTTCACACCTCTTTAGGGTGAAAAGACACAACTCTTATTACAAATTATTTTGAAAAAATAATAAACTAACTAAAAAATAACTACCTAACTTTCGGATTTGGCTTTGGTAAAAAATCCAAAACACCTCATGAAAAGCTAATATTTCTTCTAGAGATAGGAAATTGGATTTCCCAAACTGGGTCATTTTTAGATTTTCAAATTTTGACCATCTTCAGCCTCTGTCGAAATCATCTTTGTAGCAGGTCTAAATTCCATCATTTTCTGAAGGCTTCGATTAGTTAGTTCTGTTTATTTGTATCATAAAGTTTCCTTCCTTTGATATTTTTTAGTATGGAGAAACATGCTTCTTGATAATGGATTGGCACTTCTAAATTATCAAAATTTAGGGTACCACTAGTCTTAACAATCCTGGAGTCACTAAATATACTTCAACTGTTAATTAGAGGTTTTTGGTACTAATCATTTTTTTGGACAACTTGTGGAGAGGAAACAGTTAACAAAGAAACCTAGAATTCATTCATTTGCATTTTTAGTGCTCAAAACAAACATTGCATGCAAACATCTTGAACCTCACTTTTCCAATTTGGTGCTTAAAATTGACATGGTGGTTAAGAATTGAACAAAGGCAAAAAAAATATTTCAATTTGGTGCATTAAAATAGAACAAGAAAATCATCACCTACTTTGGGCTTTAGAATTGAACACTTGTTCTTGTATGGGTGATTAGCTTAGTTCACACTTGGAATTTTGGTGTTTAATCGATTAACCTTGTGTCTTGGGTCATTGGTGTGCTTGCACAAATTTGTTAGATTAAAAACCTTTATACCTTTTTAGAAAGGCATGTTTGGGGAATGCACTTCTTCCTCAGAAAATGACCTTAAACTGGTAATCCTTCCAATCAGTATATAAACAAGACATGAACCAAAGTTCCATTTTATATCTACCCAAGCTCGGGCAAGGTGTGTTGATGATAGCCTTGATTGGGTGAATATCCCTAAGTAGCCAACATGGTCAACTAGGCTCTTAAGTGAGTCACACATGTACAAATTGATTGGATAGACACCACAGACCCCACTACAACCTTGTTAAATAGAGACCAAATGGATTCACCTCTGAACAAATACCTTATTATAGTGCAAGGGGTTGTAGAATTTCCCCCCAAGATTCCCAACATATGTGTTCCAGGATATTGTGGTAGTGAAAGAGATCTTCACTAGCATGGCAAAAATATCTGGCAACAACAAAAATATGGGCACCTATGTCATAGACCTTTGTGTCCTAGTAGCATGACACTTGTTGTGTGAGCTAATGAAGATTCAAGCATTGGGCCTATAAATTGTATCTTGAAGCCAAATTTGACCTAGATTAATTTGTTTGTCCTTGTCTCAAAACCCGTGCTAGATTACAAAACACATTATCTATTGTGGTTGTTCTATGACCACTTTACAAAAATGCAAAACCAACATAAAAACTATCAAAATGAGTCCAACATGTTCAAGTCTAGGCTGTCAACATCAAACCTATTCTACAATCAGAATCCTTGTTCCATAAATCAATTTTATCAGACAGATACACCAATTTGAGATCTTTTTTTAGACTGTCCCCTTTTTTCCACAATTGCCCACATCTTTCCGCAATTGATGAAATTGTACTGCAATCAACCCATTTATTGCCACACTTGGGCCTTTAATTACTGCAATCGGTGATTTTTTACCGCAGTTGGCCTATCACTTTGCTACAATTGGTGGACATTTGCCGCACTTGACCAGGAACTCTGAACATCTATTTTTTCCTGAAAACTTGGAAAGATTCCCCATTTTGTGTAAAAGATCAGTGTCTACATCCCAAAAAAATGCGAATAATATTGTGTGAATCTCTAAACATTAAAGAGAATCCATTCTTTGAAAGCATTATTATTGTTTAAACATTGTTAGTTTAAAATTTTAGACTCGATTATCTTGATCCTGTTATCTCAAAAATCATCAATTTCTATCAGTGACTTTGTCCAAGGCAATAGTCAAAGAATCCTATTCTTACATCACCAAGTCTTTTGAGATCAAGACAAATCAAAATCTGTCCCTAGAATTACCCTTGTCCAAACATAACTCAGACTCTCCTAGAAAGGTTATCCTTTTTTTTTTAAATTTTTTTATATCACTTGTTTTAGTCAAAAAATATGGATAACACTATGTCTCACACACCTTGTGGAGGACCTTACACTAGGTTGAAGGCTAGGACACAACCTGATGAGTCCTATATCAATCAATTTCCCCCTTGGGAAAAAGAGCGAGAGGATGACCCTTTCAAAAATACTAGTACTACTCTTTTCATTGAGAATCCCCATAGACCAACATTTTTCCATGATTTCACAGAGGAGGAGCTCAAAGATATAGAGCAAGACACCTATTTTGCAAAAGTTGTTGAAGTTTTTGTAGAGATAAATCCCAAACAATTCTTAGCCATATTGATTAAGAAGGGAGTCAAAATCTTTCCAAATTTAATGTATCAAAAATATGGCCCAAGAACCCTCTCACAGGTCAAAACACAACTTGACCCTCTCAAATGGAACCTGTGATAGCCCAAGTCTTTTCATCATTGATGACAATGATACCAGCGTAGACTGTGTCGAATCAGACTAGCTCTACAAATCAAGCTAGCACCTCCTCCACACAAATCATGATAGGCTCCCAACTAAGTTCACCAATGGTCACTAGTTTATTCCAAGCCTTGGCCTCATGGCCTTTCACATAAAGCTCTAATGCTATGTCATCAATATCACAAACAAGCAACACCCCTTTTGCGAATATTGAAATACTACAGTCAAACCCTGCCAACCTTGGGCTCAATACCTTTCTCCCACAAAGATCCATCTCTGTGGGTCCGACATTCAGTCAACGTCCACCCAAGGCTACACCTTTTCTTCTATAGGGATCACAAAAATCCCCAAAACAACCCCAATAACCCCAACAACAACTACAACAGAATCAATCTTGGACCAATAAAATGCCCTAGCAATAGAATCACACATTGGGGAACCAATATTAAGTCCCAAGGACTAGATTATATGTCCAAACTAAAGGGATACAGAGGCACAACCTCATACCTACCATGACATATAAATTCAATGCTGCCAATGTTTCTCAATCTCAGAAAGACATGTTAATCCAACAAGTGCAAAGTCTATGAACCCAAATGATGGACATGCATAATCAAGAGAATACCAATTCCTACACTATAGAGGATTTGTACCCATACCCCTTTGATCACTTATTGCACATGTCTCTATTTCCCACTTATTTCTTAGTACCCAAGTTCAACAAATATTTAGGCAATACCAACCCTCTTGAACATATCAGAGATTTTTTTACTAGTTGCATCAAGGTTGCACATGATGAAACATACCTAATGTGACTATTCCCACAAAGTCTATCTGGACTAGCCATGGAATGGTTCTCACACTTACATCATGGAATTTTTTCTTGGGGATAGTTGGCCTAAAAATTCATTTCTCACTTCCATCACCATATCGAACACAAGGACACCATCAAGGACCTCTACGACATTAAACAGAAAGATGGAGAATCCTTTATGAAATTCCTACAAAGGTGGAGGAACACTGCAAATAGAATAACATATGACATGCCTAAGAAATACCTTGTAGTCATGTCCATTGACAATCTGGTCCTAGATATGTCATTTACCACAGAATTGTAGCTGGCTCCTAACTAAAAGAAACTCATCGAATGAGGAGTTCGCTGTGAGAAAAACTTGGTCAAAAGAGGTATCCTTGCAGACCTTACCTAGACAAACACAAACAAAACTACAACAGATAAAGCCAAGTGGTGGAACAAGAACAAGAATGTCACTAGTGATGGTGTCATTGACATAAAGAGGGTCAACTATGCTCAACCCAAGGTGTCACTACAAGGAGCACCTATGGCCAACCAAAAACCCATGGTTCCCACTCAACAAGTGCACACTCAGAACAAAACCGCCCCCTATTCAAGCAACAATGATGCCCAATAATCAACCCAACACACAAAGCCCATAGAGGTTTCTGTTTCCTAAACGAATGTACATACCATTAGGGGAGTCAATAGAATCAACCTTAAGAAAGTGGATACAAAGAAATGTTATCAATCTTCCTGAAATAAGAAAATATGAACATGGTGTTGTTAAATCACAGTGGTGGAATGAAAATAAATTTTTCAAATTTCATCAGGTGAAAGGACACAAGACACCCAACTGCTATAGATTGAATAACGTCATTCAAGATCTGATTGACACATGGGTTATCGATGTCACAAATGCCTAATCAAAAGGCACAACTAATCATACAATCTTTAATGACACATTCCATAATCATAACAAATGGGAAGCCTCAGGGTCTGATGGAAAATCCAAACAAGTGAATTACACCTATGCTAATGCTAATAACACCATCAACTACATTAATCCCTAAGATAGCCGTGTGGCTACCATTACTATCAAAGACCCAAATGCTAAATATGGTGTCACCACACGTCATTCCAAAGTTGTCTCACAAGGAGTGCCTTCCACATTAGCTATACCAACAAATCCTCAAACAACCTCTGGTCCACAAACCATTCTTGTGGATCATCTAAAGTGCACATGTGCTCAGATATTTATGTTTGACCTTTTGCGCATATCCTCGCAGCACAAGAAACCTCTCGACCAAGCACTCCAAATGCACCTATCCCAAGGGACATAACACTAAAAAGATTCCAAACCATGGTGAACTTCATAGCTACCAACAAGCATGAAACCTTTATAGACCATGGTGTGTCACTGCACAAGCCTATGTATAACAATCCCTTGCACCTGCTCATCCAAGTTCACAAACGCACGATCCATAGGGTCCTCATTGATGGTGGAGACGGGTTAAACATGTATAATTTTAAAGTAATCAAAACCTTAAGCTATTATGAATCCAACATTGATGTCAGAAGGATAATATATATTAGGGTTTATGATGAGGAAGAAAGGTCTTCAAAAGGTATCCTCATACTACCAGTCCAAATAGGCCCATTTATTAAGAACACCTCATTCCAAATCCTAGACCTAGAGTTGGGATATAACATGTTACTGGGAAGACCATGGATCTACAAGATGACAGATGTACATGTTGGTGCCCAAAAATTCTGAATTAGATTTCCTATGGACTTTCCAATCCAATGTTTGGAAAACCAATTGTTTTTGGCCAACTAACGGGAATGATCGATTATCATCCTCTTCCCCTGCACTTCTAGCTCTGCAAGACCAAGGTGGGTGAACCTTTACCTTAACCACTATCTACTGGTTTAAGGCATTTTATAGCAGATAAATTGTGTATAGAATTCAACCGATCTCTCAAGATGGTAAGTAGGCTTGAATAAATTAAATTGTAAGCAATATATCATAAACTGTAAACTAAAATACTTTGAGTAATTGAAAGAATGTTTAGTAAATATGCATGTAAATTGAAATAAAAAGATAGATAAGAAATCACAAAACTATAACAATGAATTGAATAACTATAATCCAAATAATGATTAGACCAGTGCCTTATTCTATCATGGGCAATAGAATCAAGATCATTCCAATCTTATGTTCAACCTCAGAGATAGTTTTACAAGAAAACTTGTCACTTCAAAGGTGTTATGGAATGTACATGAAACCTAAAACAAATTCAAAGATATTTCAAAAAGGTAATACTTCTCAGATGATAGCCCAATTGATCGGGGAATCAATCAATAGAATTTAACCATGCAAAATGAGAAAACCAATTGAAAATATAGACTATGAATCAAATCAGGAAGCATGCACATCAGACTATCACTTTGAAGAAGTTCTATTGGTTTATCCAAGGGACTAATTGTAAAATAATAATGAAACTATTACACATGTGAAAGAAAAAGGACTTATCTTTATTGATTTTGAAAAAATAGTACATCCAGGTCCATGTTATACATGTTGATTAAAAACTATCCAAATATATGAAATTGTATTATATTGTACTATACTCTCTTTATAGTTTACATTATGTATATATATGTTTTTGAGTGGCTTTCACACCTCTTTAAGGTGAAAAGACACAACCCTTATTACAAAATATTTTTAAAAAACAATAAACTAACTAAAAATAACTACCTAACTTTCAGATTTGGCTTTGGTCAAAAATCCAAAACACATCAGGAAAAGCTAAGATTGTAGCTGGAGATAGGAAATTTGATTTCCTGAATTGGGTCGGTTTTAGATTTTTAAAATTTGACCATCTTTAGCCTCTCTCAGCATCATCTTTGTAGCAGGTTGAAATTCCAGCATTTTCTGAAGGCTTCGATTAGTTAATTCTATTTATTTGTGTCATAAAGCTTCCTTCCTTTGACCTTTTTTAGTATGTAGAAACATGCTTCTTGATGATAGATTGAGACTTCTAAATTATCAAAATTTAGGGTACCACCAGTACCCTCTACCTATCATTAGTGCATCAAGTTCCCATACCAGGAGTTAGAAATAATCACTGAAAGAGATCCAAACCCATTCCAATACTACAACACCATCACAAGCAGTACTGGCAATCAGGTACCTTCAAATCAGGAGGTAAGTTCTATTCCCAAGGATATAACTAGAAGGGAAAGGAAGATATCCATTACAGATAAAGGATGTGGTGAGTACAACTATGATGAATCTTTTAGCATCACTAACATGACTCAAAGTCTAAGGTCATATGGAATGCCTCAACCGGTGAGAACACCTGAAACCCCAGAACCAGCTCTATTTAGATGTCCAACCACCACATTTGTCAAATGGGGGAGCATTTCTGAAGAGAACCATTTTGATATAGCTATAAACACATGGTTGTATCAAGACCTACAAGAAACACTGCAAGCACACATACCCATGTCAACATATGGAGACGGCTTCACAATGCTGCAAAAGTTTGGATATGATGGTATTACTGGTCTGGGGGAAAGAAAACAAGGTCTAATGGAACTATCTTTACCACCAACACAAAGAAACAAGAGAGGGTTAGGCTATGGGAAAAACAAAACCAATACTACCAAATGAGACATACCCATTGATCAAGAGCAAGTTGCAGAGTTACATTGGGGGAAAAACTTGGAACATGCATTAATCAAAAATATACTCCAACGGTTATTGCAATAGGAAGTGAGAACCTCTTATTCTTGACTAAACCTTAACCAAGCTATAACAAGGAAAGTGAGACATTCGACAATAATTATAGTGTGATTGATTACCATGAGTATGAGTGGAGATCCGTCCACAATTTTGAACCAGCCATCCCAGACTATTCCCCTCAGTCAGTCACCACTATATACCTTGACAAATTATTTGACTAGATGACCATAGAGGACCAGCCATGTATTGATAAACGCATTGATAAAAATTCCTAAGGTGGCGCATCCACATCAAATTTTGGGTTCATTGGTACTATCACCATAGTCCCATTTACCTAAGCAGACTCATACCCCCACAAGGACCTTTGTCTAGTACACCCTAAACTAATAGAGTGGGATCAACAAAGACAACCTAATATGGATTTCTTTGAGAATGATGAAGCCATCATAGACTTCATGGGACTCATATAAGGCATGCCATTAGGGGACCAAAAAGAAGGTTTCTCTATTAACCTCGATAAATCAACCTATTTTGGAGAGGAAGCTCCTCTTTCCAGTCAAAAAATAAAAAAGAAAAAGAAACAATAATAGTTAGTAAGTGAAACTAGCAAGGCGCTTTCTGACTTTAAAAAAATGACAAAAAAATAATAAAAGATGTATCTTCTAGTGAAAACCTCTCCGAGGCACTAGAGGATGGAATTAGGATATCCTCCCCTTACAAAGGAAATGTCGGCATTACTAGCTAAGGAAACAAAAGAAGTCAACCTAGGTGATGAAAAGAATCCCAAAAATATCTATTTGGCAAAATCACTTACATCAGAAGAATGAGGGAAGTTCATTAGCTTCTTCAAAGAAAGGAAAATAAAATTTGCATGGTCCTACTAAGACATGCTAGGCCTAGATACAGAGCTAGTGTTACATTATCTACCATTATTACCGAATTCCAAACCTATCAAATAAAAGTTGAGATAGATGTATCCACATGTCACATTACTTGTCAAAGCAAAGTTGAAGAAACTTCTAGATGCAAGATTCATACGGTCGATCCCATACACAAATTGGATATCTAATATGGTGCCTTTAACCAAGAATAATGGTTAGATATGCATTTGTACATATTTTAGAGATCTAAACAAAGCTTGTCCCAAGGAAAACTTTCCTTTACCAAATATTGACATGATAGTTGATCTCATAGCAGGACACTAGATGCTATCACTCATGGATGGCTTCTTGGGATATAACCAAATAAGGATTGTGCTAGAAGACCAACAAAAGACAACATTTTCATGTGCCTGGATAACTTACTACTGGAATGTAATGCCATTTGGCCTTAAAAATGCAGGAGAAACATATCAAAGGGCTATGACCATGATCTTCCATGATCTCATTTAAAACAATGGTAGACTATGTCGATGGCATACTAGCCAAGTCATATCTTAGAGATAATCACCTACAAGTGTTGGGACCAATATTTGATTGAATGTAAGAATACAAGGTCTGACTAAATCCAAAAAAGTGTACATTCGGGGTCACTACAGGAAATATTTTGGGATTCATTGTGTCACATCGAGGCATCGAGGTAAACCTAGAAAAGTTTAAGGTCATCCTTGACATGCCACCACCGAACAATCTAACGCAACTGAGGGGTTTAAAAGGTAGGCTTCAATCCATAAGGCATTTCATCACTCAATTAGCAGACAAGTGTCATCCAATCTAGCATCTACTACACAAAGATGTGACCTTCATATGGACAGAACAATGTAAGCAAGCATTCCAAACATTCAAAGATTATCTATTGAAGTCTCCCATATTGGTGCCACCCATTTAAGGAAGGCCACTACTTTTGTACATCTTGGCAACTAAGTCAGCACTAGAAGTGCTCTTGGCACAACATGATGACCAAGGAAAGGAAAGAGTTGTCTACTACCTAAGAAGAACTTTGCTAGGCTATGAGCTCAACTACTCACTAATTAAAAAATCATGCCTCGTAGTAGTCTTTGCTTCCTAGAAGATGAGATATTATATGTTGAGCCATCAAACCAAGTTGATAGCACAAATATATCCCCTAAAGTACTTACTAAGAAAAGAAGCACTAACATGACGATTCGCCCAATGAGTGATGATCTTAAGTGAATTATACATAGAGTACATGGACATGAAAGCTATCAACAGGAAAGTAATTGGAGACCAACTAGCAGAGGCACCCATACAGGATCATCAGCTTGTAGTGTCCAAATTTTTAGATGAGTCCATTCTTACAGTACAACTAGTAGTAGAGATTTGGAAACTATTCTTTGGTGGGTCATGCACAAACAATGGTGCAGGAGCAGGGATAGTGCTCATTACTCCAAATAATGATGTGATCCCTAAGTCTTTCCAACTCAACTTTCCATGGAAAAATAATATATCTTTGTATGAAGCTCTAGTTATCAGAATAAAGATAGATATACAATGGAGAATCAA
The DNA here is from genome assembly GCA_018584345.1 of Thuja plicata. NCBI lineage: Eukaryota > Viridiplantae > Streptophyta > Pinopsida > Cupressales > Cupressaceae > Thuja > Thuja plicata. The sequence goes on along the minus strand of MU226746.1, from coordinate 211,989 downwards.
GAGCCTCAAAGTCTATGGTGATTCATAATCGGTAATCATCCAAGTAAACAATGAAAATATGAAAAAATATGAGAAGTTGATCCTATATAGAGAGTTGATGGACAAGTTGCGAGCATCATTCCATTACATTATGTTTGAAAAAGTGCCAAGAGTTTAAAATAAGGCAGCAGATGCGATGGCTACTATAACATCCTTGATTGACATGTTGGGCAACAAGACCTGATTCCAGTTTCTGGTAGATCAACTCATGATACTGGCACATCAAGCTCCAATCAAAGAGTCAGCATGCATCCTTGTTTGTTTTGAAACCCCATGGTACTATGATGTATATAATTACCTCTAAAATAGTGTCCTACCTCCTGACCTGTCTAGGAACCAAAAGAAGTCCCTCATCTGCCAAACCTCTAGGTACACCCTTCTTTCTAGTGCGCTATGTTGGTTCTTATTTATGCTATGATAACTGAATAGAAACCTTTTCACTTTGCAACAGATCTTTAAGAGTTTCCAACTCCAAATAGTTCACCAAGATTGAAAAGGACTGACTAACAAGGATGCAGATCCATCCTTCTACGCTTTAAGTTCTGCAAAACCAAGGGGGGATATGCTTTAATGCCTTCAATATTTTGTTTGGCATCAATCAACAGAGATCTCACAAAGGCTCAACACGATCGGGAGATACTAGGTAACCGGATAATCACCCATTGAACATCGACCTTGAAGTGGAGCATGAGATTAGTACAACACCAAAAACCACATAAAACCTTAAGATATGTCAGAGTTTAAATTTGAATTTGCAGACTATAGCATAAACTTAACCAAACATGCATCTCTTTAAAATTTACTAATCCTTGATCAATGCCTTATCCTTGGGCATATCTCAAATGCAAATATAGAAAACATGAACCAACTACTATCAAAAACTCAAAGCCATGAACATAATACATCTAGCCCAAACACTACTTATAGGATCCTTCTGTAGACAAGTCGAATGAGTCTATGCCCTATCCACAACATCATTTAATTTGATCCTAGATCACAACTGAAAACTAATGGCATATACATAGGTAATCCTATGCAGTGAATTAGAAAATCCAGCACTCACAAGATTGACACCAAGGAGAGACTTGAAATTGGAATAGTTGCATTAAGTGTGATGAATCATGTACATGTTCAAAATTGATTTGAGAAATACAACTTCAATAATATGCAAAATATACCAGAACTTTCTATTTTAATTTAACACTACACCCTAGTGGAACCAATAAAACTAGAAGCTCATGGATTTAAGCACAACTTAAAACTCTCTGTGGATAGAAAAATTGGAACCCCTCTTCTATCTAGGAAATCAGAATAAGTAGAAGGAGAATACTCAGAATCATTCCTTGATTTCCATCTGTCTCCTTCCCCCAAATATCTGCAACTAAACTCCTCCTCCTAGTCCAAAAATTGGATTTGATTTTGAATATGTCCTTTTCAAGGCCTTTGAAAAATCCTCCTCAACACCTTCCATGAAAGCCTTTTTATTCTAATTTTATGCCTTCAAAAATAAACATTTTAAATGTCTCTTATTACATGTTTGAAGGTAATCATATTGCCAATATTTTAGAAACATTATAATATTTCTGTGCATAACATTTATCTTTTCCTTATTATTTTGCACATGCACATTAATCTATTATTTTTGGGAAATATTAATCTTCCATTTATTTCATATTTGTTTCTATGCAATCTACCTTTTATGCCCAACACTTTTCATTATAATTCTCTTTCATGCACTGCCTTACCTTTTATTTCATCTTTGCACATTAATCAACTTTAATATGTATATTATATTAGAGAATTATAATTACTTTCTTTTACCTTACACTTCACCTTTATGTGCCTTAAAAGCACCAGATCGTGCCACGTGGCATGATCTGACTAGATCTACAACTCCACCTAGGTGCCTACATCATCTGCCTTATCTGGCCCGCCATCTGGAGCACTTCCACATGTCGCTTGGTCGTAATGTCACAATGATAACTACCCTACATCTTTCAGATCCAAGGCATTGTGACAACCATAGATATTCTTTCATGATCAGCTCCTACCATCAATTTCATCTACCTCGGGATGCCTTCCACCTCATCATGCCTCTCTTCTCCACGCGCTCGCAATGTCATCCCTGCGGGTCTTGCCAAAATTTGGTTGTTATCACTAAAATCGCTTGCCTAACATGGTTTTTGAGGTACTCCTACTTCCATGCATGTGCATAGCCTCTGGTCTTATTCTTCAAACCATTAAGTGTGGAGTTTTGCTTTTAAATATCACAAAATTCCATTGTGTGATGCATGTGGTACTAATTTTCTTTGTTTTTAAAGCTTTCTATGCCTCTGCACATTAAAATATTGCGCCCACCAATCACATTTACTCCTCCAATCAAAAACCATTGCCAAGAGGTCTTGGCTTTACTTCAAAATATATGCTAAGCACTTTACTACATAAACATTCAAAAATTACATCACCCCACACATGTGGGATATTTCTCCAAAATCATGCTTACTCATTGCTACCTACGCAACTCTTGATTCTTTTCAAAGTTTTAATGAGTTCATTTCAAAGTCATTCTATCCACTTGCATTGACTATTTATTTGCATTATTTTAATATGTTCTTTGAAAAAAAAACACCTCATACTTGGTTGCCCAGACATTCCATTCAGAAATTACAACTATCCTTTGCAACTAAATTTGTTTAAAACTTTGAAACAATATCTTCTTTCCCTATTATTAGGAGAATTGGTGTTCCACCTTCTACAACCTCTACTTCCATATGCTACACAATCTTCTCCCAAACATGGTGTGGCATCCTCCTTTCAATTTCTGTGGATTTTTTTAAAAGTATCCTCTTTTCAAGTCTTGCGCAAGCAACATGCTGGCAAAGGTTTTAGAATTGGCTTTACACCTCATGATGCATATACTTGAGCTTTAAAAATCCTCCTCTCCCATACAATTCATTGTGCAGCTCTCAGAGCTTTACACTTGCAAACACTTCTCTTTTATTGCTCTGCGCAAGTCATATTTGGCCTTACACATGCTGATTGCATTAGAAATGTTTGAGGTTTTAATGTTTTTTAAATTTGCCTCTAGTGTTGGGTTTTTTCTTTAGTATTGCACATGGTCTTTACCAATTTGCAATATTTTTAAAAAATTTCTTCTCTAATACATAGCGCAGGGTCTTTATTTTTATCTCTGCCAAACAACTCCACGTGCTTTCTTCTCCATGCTGGTTAGCATAGGCTATTGCGGATTCTAAAAATCAGCACAAACCTCCTCCTTATGGTCATGCACAACATTGTATTAAGAGCCATGCACCTGCCAATTGATATTTGTCTTGATTTTTATTTTTCATCAACAACCTTTATCCAATAATTGATAATAAGATATGATAGTATGATCATAATCATGAAATCTACTTTATTTTAATAGCATATCACTCAATGTATGGAGTTAAGAATGCAAGCCTCATATCTTATAACAACATCCTACTATAAAAGGTTGTCTCATATGGATTGGCTACCCATAAGATTGAACAATTCAATCTTGTTGCATAGTCATTCCCACTAACAGTAAAGCGATCACCAATATGCAAAATATCATAAGGCCTTCTATGAAGATAGTTCATTAGCATTCCTAATGCAATAGAATTATTCCCAATGTCCACAAATATATCAATGCCACCATTAAAAGCACAAAATGGAAACTCAACATCCACCAGTTGCATCTGAACAGTTAAGGCCATCTCTTCAAGTATCACATATATAGTGGGTTCCTTGGGAATGGCTCCCACTGCTTGAGGCTTTCTCACAATTTCTACTGGTAAGTGTAGCCTAGCAGAAGTGGACTTCAATGCACACTGAGAATCATCAAAAAGCTTTTGGATATCTTGTTCTTTCAAATGTAACATGCCTTTTTATTTCCAAAGATTATCTTCTACAAACTCCAGGCGATAATTGTCATTTACTCTCAGCAAATAATTGCATTCTCCACCCATTACATGGAAAATATTTGCGATTCTTGGAGATAAACCAAGTTCTTTAACAGTTGTGAGTAGACCAACAATTCGGTCCTTGAACTTCAAATTATTTCTAGTAGCGGTTACAATTGCAACATGAGAACCATCTTGCATGAACTTAATAATATGGTCAATAATTTTATTATCTCCTTCTATATGGTGACCATCTGCATAAAGAGTTCCATCTGCATCAAATGTTATGAAATAAATTTTCTCTGCTATTTGATTACTTTGATTCCTCATTCAGCTTGACACCTCTTGCATCATCGAGGCTATCAATTTTGGTAAGCAACTTAAAACATCTTGTGTGTCCATAAATATTATTACTTAAATCAAAAGATTTAAAATAATAATAACTTTTAAACAAAACCATACAAAATAAGTATTTAATCTCAATGATAAGAATCAAGTCCTCAAGTTCTTTGCCTGAAGATCAATAGTTTGGAAATGATTTTCACCCTGAATTACCAAAACATGAATTTTAGGTAAGTTAGACCATAAAGTGTTGAAATGGCGATCACAACAAACCATCATGTATACCTCTGCAAACTAATCACATAACAATAATTGGCCTCAGGAACTAGCTTCAAAAACTGAATGAATCGCATCAAGGGACCTTGACACTTGGCATAATGATTCATTCATCAAAAATTAATATGCACACAAGAAGGATTCACCTGATTCAAATCCATGTGCAAGACACTACTAATCAAACTTGGTGATTCTGAAATACCGTGCAAGTGTACATAAACCAATTGCATAAAATGCATCTGGATTCCTTTTGTGGAAAATATAAAATTAACTCCTGAATATTTGAAACATTTCAAATTGGTCTACCCTCATACATAGAATGTAGAGAACCCACTAACTCATCATGATCATAAAATTGCATCACAATATTAATATGCAAAGTTGGCCTCCTGGATGACTGGTCATACAACACACAGAAAACTGAATAAAATCCATTTGGTTTTGATTTCACAAGGGCATCAACTGAAACTCTTAGAATATGAACACCTGGACATTGATTAATTTTCATATAAGGGATACGATTCTTCCACTGGCGTGCTCCAATGATAAAAAATCAGTCAATATTAATCCTCAAAGTTAGGCCTTTAAAAACTTTCTTAATTAAAACATAGTGAAACTGCATAAATCTGATTCAGAATCGGTTGAGAAAATTAACCAAATGGATTGGAACAGGCCTAAAAATATTCATGGGAGAACCTTTTCATGATTAAAATACATAGAAGCACACAATTCTTCTTGATATTCCATCGGGTACACATTTGTGGATCCTCAAAGTAGGGCATTTAGAATTCTGCACTTTCTCATTCTGAGAAACAACATAAATTACAAACAATAATGCTTCGGAAAACTTATCATATGAACTCATAGGAATCTACAAATGGAAACAAATCTTCTCTTTCATGACTAAAACCCCTTGACATAATCGTTATGTCACAAAAATTTATTCGGCCAAAGATGCAAGCATGCAAAGTAGGTCATTTGATATAATCGAGCAGTGTGTAAAATGCAGATTTGTGTAAACACCTTTAAACAACTACCTTCAAAACACATTCAAACTAAATTCTGAAAGTTGTGACCCATTATATCTAATCCATGAAATTTTTTCCACATGTTCTCCAAGTGGTATCTTATGACAATCATTAGGTCACATTTTGCTTACACTCCAATTAGGCCTCTTCAAAAGTTCTTAAGGGTACTCACCTTGCCTTGGATAAAATTTTAAATTGGTCACTCCAAATTTGTGCCAAATTTGAGAGTATCAACAGTGGCTCTATCTGGGAATGCATGACCCTTGTGGGCACGTAGAGAATTCAAAATCTCTCGGTGAAGCAGACCACTCAAAATTAATCAGACTTCTTTTCCTAACTTCCCAAAATTGGGTTCCTTATTGAAAACATGAAACACCTAACACATAACTGAAAGAAAAGTGGCTATACAATATGAACATTATTCACAAATGGCCCTACACCACCAAATGTAAATCTCCACTTACCCATATCAAAAACTTGATTCTCATTTGCATGGATCAAAGGTAAATGATACTTATTATTTCTTACAACATGATCCAACATGCTGCCCAATATCTTCAGCATATCAAATAACAAATAATCAGCATCTTCCCTGTTATTAGGTTCTTGTAAGTCACCCTAGCACTAATAACACTGATCATTATGTGACACAAAATTGTTACAGTCTTTACCACCACTGACAAGCTGAAAAGAAAAAAAATCCAACTCCTTTACATGGCTAGAATCAAACATAGTTTGGATGTTAGTTTGCACAAAAGAATCAATCTCAGTCATAATAGAAACTTGCAAACTCTCCAAGTAAAGACATGTTTGCACAATATTGGAGACATCTTGCTCATCAGAACTTTTATAGGCATCCTCCAAATCTGAAAAATATATCATCAAGTAACTGCTCATTTACCATTTTCAAATTTGAGAACACACATTCAGATTTATCATTTTCTTCAGCATCCTGATCAATACAAGAACCATTTACATAAAATTCATCCAAATATGAATCCATACTTGAGTCATCATATTTGACATAATCATATTTCTCACAATCATATGCATTTCCATCATGTACATTGTTTGCCTCAGAAGTAGGAATAAGAAATTCAACATAGGTCTCATACCTCACATCCATTTTCTTTTCTTCATTATCAAAGCATATATAAATTGGGTGTTGCAAAGTAGAGTGTACATTAAGTGCATACCTCTGAAAATCAGCAACCAATATTTCTAAAAAAAATTCGCTCCTCAATGAACATTGAACTTTGTTTTCATTGTCTTTAACCTCTCCTTTATTGATGCACATATATTCTTTATCTGAAACAAGGACATCAACTTCTTGACTCGTAACATCTTGTGCAAAAGAATCCTCACAACCACTATCATCCGCATCATAATCATTCTCTTGCTGATTGTAAGACTCTTCCCTAAACTGAGAAAATAAATCTGCACTAACATGTTGATAATAAAACAAATTCATAAATCCAATGGAAACATCTGCAACTAGAGATTCATCCTTGACATCTTGACATTCACTTACTTCACTGTCAGCATCATAATTAGCATTATCATCATAACTAGAGTCAGCATCATTGGTACTTTCAAATTCAGATTCTTCAAACTCATCTATCCATTTCTTAACAAGTTCAATGCCTTATTCTTTACATGATGCAGACCAAAATACTAACTTAGGCTTACAAAACTCTAAGAACTGTGTGTGCTTGAATGTGACCTCTAAATCAGGCACAAACTCAGCATAGTCTTTACTTAATTGCTCAATTCACAAAGACAAACATGAATTGTTTATCTTGCAAATTTAATTGAAGCGACTTGCTGCCTCCTAATTAGTTGTGGTTGTCGAATTTACTCTCAGAATGAGAGCCAAAAACCTGACCATTGCTAACATGGAGGATTTCTAAAGCATGAGAGAAGATGAAATTGCCATTAATCCATGAATGCACTACAATTAATCTATGAAATGAGATTTCTCTTAATCTAGAAATGAATTGCAATTAATCTATGGAATCAAATGCAACTAGTCTAAAATTGAAATTGCAACTAGTCTAGAATTGAAATTGCAACTAGTCTATGAAATCAAGTGCTCTTAATCTAGAAAGCTTGAAATGCAATTAGACTAGAAAGCTTGAAAGATGATGAAATTGAGATGCTAGATATGTAAATGAATTGCATTAAGAATCAACATATCATTAGTCCAAATTTAAATTAATCTAATTATGCAAAATAAAGCTCAAAAGCATGAAAGAAATGAGACAAGATTTAACTATAATTTTGATGCTCTCTAATTAATCCTCTCAAATGAAGAAAATGAGGTCCAATTTATAGAAAACCATGGAAAGAGGGTGAAGAGTTTCAAAGAAACGGTTGCCTCTTCATTTCCATTTGAGACAAAAAGGCATGAATTATTTAATAAAAAGGATGGATTATTGCCACATGAGTGACCTTTCATATAGAATTATGAAATTCTTTTTGAGGATAATCCATTCAATCAATTAAATAACTATTCAATTCCTTTTTATGTATATTATCTAAAGGGGGTGGAATTAATTTAATTTAAAAGCACTTAGGACTTTAGAATTAAATCAATTAATCATAGGGATTTTTAGCTAATAATCCTTGATAATTTAGGAATTAAATATAATGTCAGATTTATGCAAATTTGGGTTTTCTTCATTTGAAACTCAGTCAATTAAAGTCTATTAGGAGAAGAATTTGCCTAGTACAATAGGACTTTGATGATGAGAAAATGCACCAAAATTGATTGGATTATAAGGTGCTAATTTTGGGGTGTTACAAGAACAAATGCAGATATGTATACTCTTGAAGTTCAATCCCTTCCAACAACTTATCTTATGCATTGTAAAAAATTTCATAAAACACATGTATTGATTCTTCTTTCCTTTCTCCTACATGTATTTTCAAAAAAACTACAGCTTCCTCTTGGATTCTCTTATTAAACAGTGCAATATCTTTTTGAATTTCTCTAAGATTTGCTGGATAAATTTCAGATATAGGAAGCATATCTAGAATCTCCATTTTACTACTTATTTACAATACATCTTCTCATTCACAAAGATTTTATTCAACTTATGCAATCATTTCACATAACATCATACTTCTGATTTTGATGACTGAGATTTGTAAAACAAGAAGTATGGGAAACTTTTAAATTTAGTTTCTTTTTCTCTAGTGACTTCTTCACCTATTAAGGAACCAAATTAGCTCAAAAAATTTGAGGAATACCTGGGAAAATTCTTTTGCTTCTATCCCTTTTTATTTCCTTATGATTTGGTCGATCTACCACTGAATCTTTGAGCATCTACTAAATCCTTGGTGCGAGTGTTTCCAAATGATCACCAAATTTCTTTCTTAAATGCATACTAGTGCAAATATATTTCAGAGTCACCACTCACTGCTGTGAGAATGAATAAACAAATTGTAGAACAAGGACAATTTGGGCTTCAAGTAAAGATAGCATAATTTCAGCAAGTCAACAGGATTCGACACATTTCTTCACAAAAAATACATTCAGAGTTCCTTTCAACAACAACAACCAGGCTGGTAATTATGATCTGAAGAACTTTTAGATTTACAAAGATTCATAACTCTATCCTCAAATGGATATGGAAGAAACAACTAGATTTAAAAAATAAGAAGGCTAGGAGTCTAGCTCAACTTGATAAACCTGCGTTATTTATAACAAGATAATACTAGAGATTCTTCGGAAGTTTAGCAAGATTTTACTTCTTTCTCCCCAGTAGATTCATCATTTTGTTGTTTCTTTTTTATGCTGTGATAATTGGACAACAACCTTTTCACTTTGTAATAGATCTTCAATAGTAGCCAACTCCATGTAGTTCACAAAGATTGAAAAGGACCAACTAACAAGGATGCAGATCCATCCTTCTACACTTTACGTTCTATAAAACCAAGAGGGGACACCCTTTAACACCTTCAATATTTTTTTTGGTGTCATTCAGTAGAGATCTCACAAAGGCTCAACACGAACGAGAGATACTAGGTAACCGGCTAATCACCCATTGAACATCGACCTTGAAGTGGAGAATGATATTAGTACAACACCACAAACCACATAAAACCTTCAGATATATTGTAGTTTAAATTTGAATTTGCAGAATATAGAATAAACTTAACCAGACATGCATCTCTATAAAAGTTACTAATGCTTGATTAGTTCCTTATCCATGGGCATATCTCAAATGCAAATATAGAAAACATGAACCAACTGCTATCAAAAAATCAAATCCATGAACATAATAAATCTAGCCCAACCACTTTCTATAGAAAATTCGAATGAGTCTATGCCCTATCCACATCATCATTTAATTTGATCCTAGATCAGAACTAAAAACTAATGGCATATACATAGGTAACCCTATGCGGTGAATTAGAAAATCCAGAACTCACAAGATTGACACCAAGGAGAGAATTGAAACTGGAAAAATTACATTAGGTGTGATGAATCATGTACATGTTCAAACTTGATCTAAGAAATACAACTTCAATAATATGCAAAAGATACCATAACTTTCTATTTTAATTTAACACACATCTAATACAGCAAAAACTACACCCTAGTGGAACCAAGAAAACTGGAAGCACCTGGAGTTAAGCATAGCTTGAAACTCTCCGTGGATACCAAAATTGGAACCCCTCTCCTATCCTAAAAATAAGAATAAGTAGAAGGAGAACACTCAGAATCATTCCTTGATTGCCATCTGTCTCCTCCCCTGAAATATCTGCAACTAAACTGGTCCTCCTAATCCAAAAATCTGATCTGATTTTGAATATCTCCTTTGCAAGGCCTTTGAAAAATCCTCCTCAACACCTTCTGTGAAATCCTTTTTATTCTAATTTTATGCCTTCTAAAATAAACATTTCAAATGTCTCTTATCACATGTTTGAAGGTAATCATATCGCCAATGTTTTAGAAACATTATAATATTTTTGTGCATAACATTTATCTTTTCCTTATTATTCTACACATGCACATTAATCTATTATTTCTGGGCAATATTAATTTTCTATTTCTTTCATCTCTATTTATGTGCAATCTACCTTTTATGCCCAACACTTTTCATTATAATTCTCTTTCATGCACTACCTTACCTTTTATTTCATCTTTTCACATTAATCAACTTTGATCTGCATATTATATTAGAGCATTGTAATTCCTTTATTTTACCTTATAATTCACCTTTATGTGCCTATAAAGCACTAGATCATGCCACGTGGCATGATATGACTGGCTCTGTAGCTCAACCTAGGTGCCTACATCATCTACCTTATCTGGCCCACCATTTGGTGCACTGCCATATGTCGCTTGGTTGCAATGATAAATACCCTGCATCTTTTGGATCCAAAGCATTGCAACAACCGTAGATCTTTCTTCATGATTGGTGTCTGCCATTGATTTCATCTATCTTTGGATGTGTTCCACCTCATCATTCCTCTCTTCTCCACGCGCTCACCACATCATCCCTACAGGCCCTACCAAAATTTGTTTGTTGTCTCCGCAATCACTTTCCTGGCACATTTCTTTGAGGAATTCCTACTTCCATGTGCATGCATAGCCTCCAGTATTCTTCTTCAAACCATTAAGTGTAGACTTTAGCTTTTAAATATCACAAAATTTCATTGTGCGATGCATGTGGGACTAATTTTCTTGGTTTTTAAAGCTTTCTATGCCTCAACACATTAAAATATTGGGCCCACCAATAAAATTTATTCCTCCACTCAAACATCATCACTAAGAGGTCTTGGATTTACTTCACAATACATGCTAAGTGCTCTACTACATAAAAATTCAAAAATTACATCACCCACGCATGTGGGATATTTCTCCAAAAGCATCCTTACTCATTGCTACCTGCACAACTCTTGATTCTTTTCAAAGTTATAATGAGTTCATTTCAAAGTCCTTTTATGCACCTGTACTGACTCTTTATTTTTAATATTTTAATATGTTCTTTGAAAAAAACACACCTCATACATGTTTGCACAGACATTCCATTCAACAATTACAACTGTCGTTTGCAACTGAATTTTTTTAAAACTGTATAGTCAAAAAATGGAAGCACTTCCATTGTAGACTTGTTTAGCCTTCTGAGTAAGTAGTTTGGGGTCATAAAAAGCACCTTGAGTGGGTTATTGATCTTGATATGGCTTCCCCCTTATTCTTTCCTTCTTTCCACTCCTTTTTAGCCTGATTTCTACATTCTGGACTGCAGACTGGTGATTCTGGGCTTCAAGGTCAGGGTCAACCTTTTAGGTCTAGGTTGACCTTGACCCTAACCTAGGTCAAGGTTGACCTTGACCTTGACCCAGGGTTTAGATCCTGGGGTCTCACAGTTTTTGGATGTCGGTCTTTGCAAAAAGTATTTTCCCACTTCCGGGTCGGCTGTTTCAGGTTTCGAAGCCTAGATTCCTAAATTATATTTAATATAGGTCCTTTCCTAGGGGTAAAGGCTTTAATGGGAATTTAATTATCCTATGTCATCCTCCTTAGAAGATTGTGCCCTAGTTTCATATAAAAGGGAGCCTTCTCCTCTCATTTTCTCTAACGATAACCATCATCAAGCAAACTAAGTCCTCTATTGAAGCCTAAGCATCCTTGAGCAATGGAAGAGAATCATCAAGTGAAGTCCAAGTAATCTAAGGAGAAAGATTTCAAGAAAACATTCATCCATCCTCAAGCATCTATTTTCATGAAGGAGATCCATTGGAGGCCATTGAAGGATTCAAGCTACATAGTGCCCTTTTGGCGATCTCTCCATCCACCTTCTTCCAAGCCTCTTCCAAATTCAAGAACCCATTCAATACTTGGTGTTAGAGAACTAAAAGCAAGAGATTGAAAACATCCTACCATTCTACATTCTACATATTTGGTGCATACATGCTTGTGGATTGAAGGATTCAAATCCTCCACAAGGAATTTTTCAAGCAAGGTGAATTTATGCATTTACTTTGTCTATTTCTACAATTTCAATTACATATATTTGAGGTTAATTCCAAAACTAGGGTTTGACTAAGGAAAAACTCTCCCCCACAACAAACAAACCTCTTTTTCTTGCAGGTATAGGTTCAGGATTGCGGATTTGGACATAGATCTAGATACCCTTTTTGGTTTTCTTTCAGATGGTGCGAACAGATTCTCTGTCAGACCTAGACAGGTCAGGGTCGACATTATTGGGTCAGGGTTGACATTTGTGGGTAAAGGTTGACCTTTTTCATAAGATGACATCAAAATGGAAAAATATTTTTGGGTTTTGTTCGTCTCTGCATTCCAGTTCGGGATCATCTGTCTGCTTTTCCAGAAACTACCTACAAACCTTAGAAAACAACATTATTTGATTTGAAATTATTTAAGGTTAGTACACTTCTCCTATTTCTTCAATTACTGTCATATGTCATATCTATACATATAATTAACAGAATTTAAGATATCCTTCTTGTTATTCTCTTTTCCAAATAGTTGATTCATTTGTGCATTAGCCCTTCCTTTGGGTTGATCAACTTGGATCTTCCATTTGTGCATTTGGGAATAGAGGAAGAACATCTTATCTTCTCCCTAATCACAATTGCAATACACAATCAATCAAATTCAATTAAATGTAAAGAAGGGTTAAGGAATTTAACACACTTAAATAAAATTAAACAACAATTAATAAACAAACCCCCTTACCCCTTTTCACCTCTTTACATTTTGGTGAACCCGCGATAGACAACTCTTTCTTTTTTGGTGTTAGATTTACATGTTTTTATGCTAGATCTTGCATGTTCTTTCAAATTGCATTTAAATTCAATAGATCAAAATTTTGTGTTAGTTCATTTGCATTGTATTGGTGTAGGAGCTTTACCACATCTAGTCCTACTTATAGTATCCTGGTTAGAAGAAGCCGTAGACTTATGGGTTCCTTTGATCCTAAATCTTCCTCTCCTTTCCTTAGGATCCCAGATGATAATTTGATAACTCATGATTCCAATCCTTCTATGGAGGATAACTCTTCTCACTCATCTCATGATGAAGATGATGCTTTAAGAGTTCCTCCTGAACAAGTACAAAACCTTTCAATCAAACTTGATAAAATGGGAAATTGGCTTATCCAAGAAAACCATAATCAAGATTCTATCCAAGCTATAGAGGCTCTTAAGAAATTTCTCTGTGATAATGATCAAGGTATTAATTTCTTGCGTTGTATTACTCATCTTGTGAATTTGAATGTTAAACCTTTAGCTCAAGAGACTCAAGAGTTAGGATTCACACCTATTGTCACTAGTGTAGGACCTTCTTCTTTTCCTCTACCTAGTATTCCTACTTACACTCCTCCTTTTATAACAACTTCACTCCCGAGCGCACCTATCCCTGTGAGTGCTCCACCGGTATCTTTACCTACCTCACAACCTTCATATCATAGTGTGCCTTTTACTTATACAAATCCTCTTCCAACCGTGGTTCCTAATGTTCCAGCAGTTGTGTCTTCTATTCCTGCTGCTTCTTACACTTTTCCTAGTGTTCCTAATATTGCTATGCCACTTGTTTCCTCTAATATTTCTACAATTATTAGTTTGGCTCAAACTGTGTCATCTTTACAACAAAAAATTGCATCTTTAACTCAATCCAAATCTAGTATTCCTACATGTGATATGGGTAGTCCTTTATCCCTAGACATCATTCGTGCTATTGTCCCTCAACAAGCTGATATGCCTCATCTTGAGAATTATAATGGTAAAGGTGATCCTGTTACTCATGTTAAAACATTTCAAATCCTTTGTAGTGATTATGCTCATGACCATAGGATTTTAGCTAAATTGTTTGCTA
>MU226746.1:186405-197341 GCA_018584345.1 Thuja plicata | reverse complement strand
TGTAAACAAAACATTAAGGAAAAATTGACTAATTTTATTGGTAGATTTAAGCATTTGTATGCTCAGATTTCTTATCCTGTTCTTGATATTGATATTCAACATATGTTTATTTCAAATTTACAAAAAGGTATTAGGGATAAGATTTTTCTTACTGAATTTACCTCCTTTCAACAATTGTGTGCAACACTTCACCATTATCAATTACAAGTGAGTCAGTTTGAGAGAAACAATCCAATGGCTCCTGATAAGGCCAAATTATTTCCTTTATTTTGTATAATTTTAAATACTCTATTCTAGTTTTTGACAAAACATTTGAGACCCTAGCCAGTTAAAACTTGTGATAAAGTCCAGATAGAACTGATAAACTATGGTAGATGTTTGTGACATATTTTTCTAATATTATACATATAGTGCAGTATTTCATATAACCATCATAATATATGTTCTAATATCTAGATTTAATTTGATTAAGCTTGTTGCATGAATATTTTGGCATCACAACTAACTTGACAGGAGAGAAAGCGACTGGAGAGTGGTCTACAACATTCAAGGAAGACTATTGAGGACCAGCTATGGCAGAGTGATCATCATAGCACCAGGAAACATGACTGCTACAATGGAGGAGCCATTATTCTAGGACATGGGGATGTAGTGTTTCTATATTCCCTCTGCACTTTATTATGTTGAACTGGTCGCCCAAGCTTTATTACCCACACCGCGGGCTGTTGCATTTCCATCTTCTTCTCTGGCATGTTCAGCAAGATAGTTTCTTTTCTATTTTGTAATAAGTGTTTGATCCTCTATATATAGGGATTGGACCAATAGTTTGAATTTAGATAGGAAAGTTAGAGAAATAAGTTTTTGGAAGAAAACTGTTATATCTTACAACAATCTATTTCAAGTTTCATGTATTGTTTTTATGTAATGAGTTTTTGAAATATAATGAAGTAATTCTTGGTTTATGTTCTGTGTTAATAGATTAGTAGAAACCAACCAAGGGGGCCCACTTGGGAGGTGGAATAGGTTAGAATAGTATAGATTTCCTTCTAGCATTTCCAACATTTCTAGCATTTCTAGTATTTCAGATAGAAGTTACAATTTCTTCCCGCAGCATCGTACCTTGTGAATGTTCCTGCATCATCTGCAAGAATAGTTATAATGGATGTTCTAGGCTAAAAGTATAGGTTTAAGTAGAGTTTGAAATTTCTAGCATTCATTTTAGTAAGGAGATAAATGTGTTCTTTTCCTGTAGCACTAGTGTAGGTTTCTTTTATGCATTTTTACCTTCCTGCAACATAAGTAGAATGACTCTTTAAGGAACCTAATGCATATATCATGCCGACCATTTCAAGTATACATCCTTGGGTTGAAAAGTTAAATGCACCTCATAACAAGAGAAGTAGTCCTTAGATTGAATAAACCATTCCTAAGAAAGGACTTGAGCATGATTATTCCACACCTATTGTGAGACGGTTCATTTTTGGTGCTGTTGCCAGGGATGGTGTCAAGCTAGGAACATTTTTGAGTCATTTTTTCATTCCTAGTTAGTTTTTAGATTTGTATCCCTGAAAATTTCTTCACAAGCGTGAAGAATTAAATTGCATGCATCAAAGAGAAAGGCAACGAGATGAATATGGTAGATTTCTCCCAGTAGAGTCTTCTAATTTGAATGAGGAAGTTAAAGAAGTTGAGTTACCCTTTGGAGATGCAAGCCCCGACTTTCCTGCAACATCTTCCTCCAGAGCAGAACCACTTGATATAAGCGGCTTCCAACCTTTTGCAGAAATCTTGGCTAGCTTTCTAGATAATTCTGGCCCAAATCCACCTATTGTTAACAATCTAGTAGTTAATGCTCCTTTCCAGCAGCAACCCCATAATCAAATACCTCAAGTAATAGCACACCCTACTTTTCCATTTCCTCTCCCAAGCCTTATAAACAATGCTAATCTCAAAAATATACCCACAACTACTCTTCCAAATTTTTATGGTCTTATAACGGAGGATCCTGACACTTTCTTGTTTGGTTTTGACATACTTTGTCGAAGATTTGACTATAATACCAATGCCCATAAGCTCAAGTTGTTTCTTGCAACACTGAAAGAGTCAGCCTTACGATGGTTCATGGGCTTAGGAGCCAATGCAATAGGTACCTGGGATGAGATGCAGACGTTGTTTCTACAGAAATATAAAGATTATTGTAAAGGCAGTGACCCAAAAGGAGATGATATCTTTAGGATGTCTCAAAAGGAGGATGAAACATTGGAGGACTATGTTTCACATTTTTTGTACACAATGCAGAAGAATCCCCAACATGTACTGGCAGAGGATTCATAGAAACTAGTCTTCTTGAGAGGGGTAAATGAAAAATATCTAGAAGCATTAGACTTGATGGCTGGTGGAGACATATCCCAATCCTCTTGGGATGACCTCAAGAAAATCTATCTCAACTACTCAAGGTCACCTGTGAAGAAAGGCAGAGGATACCAGCCCATAGTCACAAAAGGGATTGGTTCAGGCGTTTCAAAGCTGGAGATATCTAATTTGCTCACAAATTTCAAGCAAGATATTATAAATGATGTAGATACACATCTTGACACAATGACTACCAAGAAGAAGCATGCAGAAGATGAATCACAATTGGCTGAGTACTGTCCACACTGTCGCAAACAAAAGAAAGATTGTGGATGTAAGCTGGTAGCAAACCTAGAAAATCAACATTTTCCAACTGACTACATGAAGATAGAAGGAGACAATGATCAAGTGTTCTTCATTTCTCAACGTTGACCATGGGCTTCATGACAAACTATGCCACAAGATCCTCTACAATTTTCAAATTTTATCAATAATTAGTGGCAAAACCAAAATTATCAGAACACTTCTAAGTACTCTCAACCTTAGTGGCCAAACCAACAGAATAACCAATTGCCTAATGAGAAAAATAATCAGTGGCCAAATAAAAAAATAGCCAATAGCAAAATCAGCAAAATAACCAATGGCAAAATCAGAAAAATAACCAGTGGCCTAATCAGCAGATTCAATGGCAACCACTGCAAGGAAATTGGCAGTAAACTAATCAATGGAGGGGGCCTCCATAGTGGCATAACCAAAATTTTGGCTGTCCACAATTACCACCTCCAGTGCAACCACCTACAATAATGCCACCTCCTGCAACAACTAATGCTAATCCAAAGCCAACCCAATTGCCTGCTCAACCACAGCCAAATCCAAACAAAAAATAGTAGCAACTACAAACGTACACTACTGGCACTTAGTAGTGCCCTACTTATTCATTAGAGACAGCTGATATCCATTTGAGGTCCGGTACCACTCTGCCTACACCTAAATATCCTATTATCATGGAAGTTGCAGACACTCCTGCAACACTACTTCCAGAAGCTGCACTGCCAAATACCAGCCAGCCGACTGATATACCCAGCAGAACTACTGTCCACACTTCAAATCCACCCTTTCCACATAGGCTAAACAAAGAAAAACCTATACCCCAAGAGGAAGAAACATTTGATATTATTGAGCAGCTGAAAAATATGAACATTCAAATCCTTCTGTTCCAAGCTATCAAAGATATACCTCTTTATGGAAAGGCTATTAAGGAAGCATGCCTAAAGAAGCTAGGATAGAAGAAGAAAGACCCTCAAATAGTACATGTTGTAGGGAAATTAGCAAATATCATGTTAGGAAAGGTGGTAATACCAAAGTATTCAGATCTTGGCAATCCAGTAGTCCACCTGATAATAAATGGACAGACTATGAAAAATGCTCTAGTTGATTTGGGAGCAACAGTAAATGTCATGACTAAAGATACAATGCATAGGCTAAGCATACAAGGCTTAAGAACAATAGCCATAGTATTACAACTTGCTGATAGTTCAACTGTTACTTCAGAGGGTCTCATAGAAGATGTGATAGTAACCTTAGACTCATGGGAGTATTGTACTAATTTTCGTATCCTATCACCTAAAGTAAACTTTGCTAGCTATCTTGTAATCTTGGGAAGACCCTGGTTAGCCACCACTGATGCCAAAATTATTTGTAGATTAGGCAGTATGACAATTTCAAATGGTCAAGCCATAAGGAAGCTAGCCCTATATCCTCCTGCCCAACCCCAGCCAGACTTGGGAGAACCTATTTGGCCAAACTTAGGAGATGAGGAGGAAGAGCTGAATTCAATAGCCTAGCTCATGATGTTGCATAGGCAATATTTTCTAAATATGCAATAGGAAGATGATGTGATACAAATCATTCTTACCAATGAATGTATTGTGGCTAAAGATGTTTCAGAAAGTTCTATTTTATAGCTATGTACCTATGAGGACTGTATATCTCCAGCAACCCCTGAAATAATTGATCAATTACTGACAAGTAAAATAGCAAGAAGTCTAGTGCCCGAAGTGTTAATGATAGAGCTAACAACAACAGTGTAACTTTCCTCTGGTCATAACCTGCATGTAAACAACAAGCTGTCCCAATCACAGTTGGCATTGTTAACAAAGCTCCTCAGTCAGCATGAAAAATCCTTTGCATGGGATTATGGGGATATGGAGGGAATAAACCCTATACTCTACACCCATAGAATCTACATCAGTGATGGAAGCTTTCCACTTCATCAACCATAGAGGAGAATAAATCCCGCACTGAGAGAAATAGTTAAAACTGAGATGCAAAAGTTGTTGGATGCTGGATTCATCTATCCAATCTCTGATAGCAAGTGGGTATCACCATTGGTCATTGTACCTAATAAAGGAGGTAAGTGGTGGATATGTGTGGATTATAGGGAATTAAATAATGCCACAAACAATGACCACTTTCCTTTACCTTTTATTGACCAGGTTTTGGATAATTTGGCTAGAAAGAAATATTTTTCCTTTCTGGATGGATACAGTGGTTACAATCAGATAAGCATTTCCCCCAAAGATTAGGAAAAGACCACATTCACATGCCCTTGGGGCACATATGCCTATTTAGTACTACCATTTAGATTATGCAATGCACCTGCTACCTTTCAGAGAGCTGTGATCAACATCTTTGCTGATATATCACATGATTGCATGGAAATCTACATGGATGACTTCACTACATTTGGTGTCACATTTGAGGAATCTCTAAAGAACTTGGAGAAAGTACTAATCAGATGCAAGGAACATAAACTATCTCTCAACAATGAAAAGTGCTTTCTGATGATGTAGGAAGGAGTGGTGTTGGGACATTTTATCTCCAAAGCTCAAATCCAGGTAGAGCCTGTGAAGATAGAGGTAATTCTCACACTCCCTATTCCTACTAAGAAAAAAGATTTTAAATATTTCCTAGGTCACACTAGCTTTTATAGGAGGTTTATCCAGAACTTTAGTCAAATAGCTAGTCCTCTGTACAACTTACTTACCAAAGAAGCTGAATTTTCTTGGACAAAAGAATGTGATGAATCCTTCCTACAGCTCAAGTCACTTTTGACAACTACACCAGTACTTAGGGGTCTTGACTGGACTTTTCCATTTCACATACATACAGATGCTTCAGACTATGTCGTAGGTGCTGTCTTAGGACAAAAGTCTAAAAACCTTGAAAATGCAATCTATTATATCAGTAAGAGTCTACATGGACCAGAGTTAAACTATATAGTGACTAAAAAAGAATTGCTAGTAGTAGTTTATGCTCTGAACAAATTCTACCATTATGTAGCTGGTTATCCTATCTTTGTTCATACTGACCATGTAGCAATTAAGTATCTCATTAACAAACCTTCCATCACAGGCAGGTTAGCAAGATGGCTTCTTCTTTTATAGGAATTTGATATAACAATCATTGACAAGCTAGGGAAAGCAAACGTGGTAGTTGATAATCTATCCAGAATTCATCATGCTGAAGAAGATACTACTTTGATAGATGATGCATTTCTAGATGAACATTTATTTCATATTGCTATCCAGAATCTATGGTATGCTGATATAGCTAATTACTTAGCAGCTAACAAAATGCCAACACATTTCTCTTACAAGGATAAGAAGCTGCTTGTAGAGAAAAGCTTCCATTTCTCTTGGATTGATAGCACATTATTTTACACTAGACTTGACCAAGTCATGAGGAGATGTGTGCAAGAAGATGAGACATATGACATTCTACATGCATGTCATAATGAACCATGTGGAGGACACTTTGCAGCCAAAAGAACAACACAAAAGATTTTAACAACTGGCTACTACTGGCCTACACTTCACAAAGATGCAGCCAGTTATACAAGGAAGTGTGACAAATGTCAAAGAATGGGCCGACCAACAAGATCAGATGAAATTCCCTTGCACCCAAAGGTGGTGGTAACACCATTTGATAAATGGGGCATGTAATTTATTGGTCCAATAGACCCTCCATCCAATGGGAAGTCATACATTATGGTTTGCATAGATTACCTGACCAAATGGGTCAAAGTCAGAGCAATGAAGCATGCGAGGCATCATAAAGTTGTTAAATTTCTGTATGAAGAAATTTTTACTAGATATGGCATGCCAAGAGAAATTTTTACTAATAAAGATACTCAATTCACTTCCAATTTGATAACAAAGCTCATGAAGGAATATAATATCAGACATCGAAAGTCAAGCCCCTATCACCCTCAAGCCAATGGACAAGCAAAAGTTATAAATCAGGAAATATAAGCAATCTTAACAAAGATAGTTCATTTGCATCGCCGAGATTGGAGTAGCATACTATCAGAAGCCGTTTGGGAATATAGAAAAAAATGGAAGACCACCACAGGGTTCACTCTATTTGAACTGTTATATGGTAAAACATTAATGTTATCGATTGAATTTGAACACAAAATATTAAGAACAACGCTGGAGTTAAATATTGATCTTCCTGTAGCACAGAGAGAACACTTGCTGCATCTCAATTCTTTGGATGAAATGCGCAAGTCTACCCTGTAGTGCATGGAAATTCTCCAAAAGCAAAGAAAATAGTGGCATGACTCCCATATTGAGAGTAAGCAGTTCAAAGTTGGAGATTGGGCATTGTTATATGATTCTAGATTCCAAGAGATACCAGGCAAGCTGTAGACATAATGGCTGGGTCCATATGAAATAAGCCATGTATTTACAAATGGAGTAGTCTAGTTGACCATAATTGACCCTGTACACTTTAAGCTACTAGTCAATGGACATAGGATAAAGTTGTATCACCAGCCACAGATGAAAGATGACTTCTTGTAGCAATTCAACCAGCCAATTTTAAAGGATCAACATGTAACACTTACTATAGCAGATGGTGTCAACCTTCTTCCTGCAGCTCTTTAATAAGAATTCCTTCAAAGCATGACCATAATAAAAACTTTATGTTTACATAAAGTTCAAATTCTCCATTCACTTTCTACATTCTTATTTTTCAACCCATTTCATTTCTTAATCTTCCATCCACCCACCTCCCACGTCATCATATTTCTATGCTTTCAAGAAAGAGATAGTGCGTTGACACATGTTGACCACCGATGCCATCATTCCACTCTTGCCAAACTTTCCTAGCATGTGTGATGATCAATTAATGGGTACGAGCTTTTCAAATTTATTTCCATTTTTAGCGCATAGATTTCATTGGTTATATCGAATACTGCAATAAATATATCATTGCCGCCTTAATCCAGTTCTATACCTTCTGCCAAGTCTGACAAGTGAGGACACTTGTTAATATTTCATAGGGGGCAGGAAAGTGTGCCAATTCTTAAAATTTCATTTCTATTTACTCGTTAAGATCCTCAAATTTGTACTTTGGCATTGTCTTAATTAAAATCTAGCTGCTGCATCACACAAGTGTCAAGTGTCATACCTTTATTCTGAATAAACCCCTAATTGTTAGACTAGATGTGACCCAGTATTAAAACCATGACATAACTCTCACATGAATATCTATGATTCATTTCGGTTAAAGTACATTATTATTGTTCATATCAAGAATACCAGAAGAATATGAAAGAGGGTCTGTGGTTTTACAAGTAGTCTAAAATTCAAAAGAGAAGAAGGTAATTATCGAGAAAAGAGTAGAGGTTGAATTTGGTAAGCACAAATGGGGGGCCAATTGTAGTGGCATGAACCAGTGGTTCATGGTATTTTACTATCTTATGTTGAGGAAGTAAGAAGATTTAATGCATGTAGATGGCTGGGATATTTCTTAAAATTGACAGAGTTTGATGAGGAAGCAGCAATAGAATTTGCAAACACATTTGATGAAGGCCAAGCAATGGTATGGGGGTTGACAGTTGCTGTGATAGAGGAGTGAATAGTGGAAGTAACTAGTTTTGTAGGAGCAGGGGAACACTACCCCAATGTGCACGATGCCAGGTTAGCTAGGGCCCAATTCACCCTACCAGGAGACCCTCCATTGGAGATCACTAAACAGGGGTGCAAAAGAATGTCCATTCCTCCACCATATCATGAGTTGGCCATGCACATTATCAAGTATTTCACCTGTGAAGGATAATTTTCTAATTTACATGCGCATCATTTTAAGCTGCTTAGTTATGTATGACATAATATCCCAATGAATGCTCCCAATTTTTTGTTTAATATGCTGTGCATTAGTGCCAAAGAAACCTAGAAAGGGAATGACAATTTTGTTACTCACCATGCCTTAATTAAATTACTCATAGAAAGATCTCTCAGGGATGTCTCCCCTATGGCATGGGCAGAGTTTGTCCATCATAAATCCCTGTAGCCTCAAATTGCCCCTAATGTGCAAATTAGCCAAGATAATGCAGTTTCCCTTGACCCAGTTGCCGAGCAAAGTACCCAAGGGGCAGAAACTAAAAATTTACAAGAAAATGTGCCTTTACCTGCTCACATGAGAAATATACCTACCTCTACCTAAACAAAAGGAAAATGGAAGTTAGTGGTAGAAACTTTGGTTCTTGCAGCTAAGCCACGAAACCCTCAAGTCTCGAGAAATTAGAAAATGAAGTCAGTTCCTGCAGCCACTAATCCTGCAGCAGAGAAAACAAAAAGGGTTAGTAAGAAAAAGGCTATAGAGGTTGAGGAAATCCCTATAAGAAGAAGTTCTAGGATGAGAGGGTATATTCCTAAAGCACCCACTGAAATCCAATCTGCTTCCCCCAAACAATTTGAGGAGGAAACTCCTATTCATATTGTTCCAGATGATTCTCCCAGCCAGTTTGAGATTCCAGACATTCCTCAAAATATGGATGACGAGTGTGAATCTGAGCCAAATGTATGTCAAAATGACCCAGGAGTTAGTCATCAGGATGTTCCAACCCATAAAAAAGAAACCCCTATAACTCACCAGCTAGCTTGCACAAGAAATGCCCTAGTTTCCTATAAGCGAACTTGCTTAATAAATTTCTTAGAGCAGTTATGGAGGGAACAAAGGTGGAAGATTAAATAGGATGAAAATAGTGGTCTGATTACTCTACAAATGCTTCTCTTCTAGTTATATAATAAGCATGTACTAACAACCACTCTATGGGGAGAAGAGAAAAAGAAATTGCAGAAAGTAATAGCAGAACAAGGAGAGGAAATTGCAGAATTGAAAGATCAGTTGGCAAGACAGAAGTAGAGAATGGAACATGCCCTTAAGCTGACTGACCAGATAAATACTTGTAGACCGCCACCTAGGGTCTATACCATCTGTCTAAAATAACAATTCCTCTTATTTTAGTTGATGATGACCCTCAAAGATGTAAACGCAGAGTTAAAATTAGCCTAGGAATTCTATGGTTTATACCAGACCCTTCCATCTTGGCAAAAAAACCTACTCTATGAGTTGTATGTGCATAATTTCATCATCACTACATAGACTTAATGGAACCCCCTATCTTACATAGGGGATATACACCTAAGGTCCCTAATGTCTTGGATGCACAATGAGGCTAACTATTATAGACAATTGGAGAATTACAAAGAACTTGAGAAAATGAAACCCCTGCCATTAAGAGTAGAGAGAAGTCAACCAAAAGTATTCCTGAGGGATTGGTTCAAACTGACATATGGGAATATTAAAAAGGAAATCAGAGATAAAAATTTTAAACTCAGAACAGATGTGTATGCAGGATATGAGAACATGTCTTATTTTATCTTCCAAAGAGCCTTAACTGGTGCCAAAAGTAGATGGGTTAGATTATCAGAGGCATTCAAAAGGTCAGAACCACATAGCCCCATTAACCTTGAAGCAGCCATACATCGAGCACCAAAATACATAGAGCTGGGTAGGAAAATCAGGCAGGAGCTCTAGTGTCTGCTCACAATGTAGCCACCCATGCTCCTTTGGCCCTTGTATGACATCAACACTGCCAGGCTTGACATGATGTAGGGGGATCACAGAAGGGAAGTTTGGGAAAGAACAAGAGGATTCTACTACTCCTTCAAGAGCCAGAGGTGAGGAAGAACTGAAGTTGGTGACTTTAGGTCAATTTCTAGAAGATGCAATTCTTGAGGAAAAGCATTTGATTAACCAAGGGGCAGATGATAAGGCCAAATTATTTCCTTTATTTTGTATAATTTTAAATACTCTATTCTAGTTTCTGACAAAACATTTGAGAACCTAGCCAGTTAAAACTTGTGATAAAGTCCAGATAGAACTGATAAACCATGGGTAAATGCTTGTGACATATTTTGCTAATAATATACATATAGTGTAGTATTTCATATAACCATCAGAATATATGTTTTAATATCTGGATTTAATTTGATTAAGCTTGTTGCATGAATATTTCTGCATCACAACTAACTTGACATGAGAGAAAGTGGTTGGAGAGTGGTTGACAGCATTCAAGGAAGATTGTTGAGGGCCAACTACGGCGGAGTGATCATCACAGCACCAGGAAACATGGCTGCTACAATGGAGGAGCCATTATTCTAGGATGCGGGGATGTAGTGTTGCTATATTCCCTCTGCACTTTATTATGTTGAACTGGTCGCCCAAGCTT
>MU226746.1:165910-177437 GCA_018584345.1 Thuja plicata | reverse complement strand
GTTTGTGTTGAGCTCATACTCTTGCTAAAGTGGGGGCTAAATGTATAGTCAGAAAATGGAAGCACTTCCATTGTAGACTTGTTTAGCCTTCTGAGTAAGTGGTTTGGGGTCATGAAAAGCACCTTGAGTGGGCTCCTGATCTTGACATGGCTTCCCCCCTGTTCTGTCCTTCTTTCCACTCCTTTTTAGCCTAATTTCTGCATTCTGGACTGCAGACTAGTGATTCTGGGCTTCAAGGTTAGGGTCAAAATTTTAGGTCTAGGTTGACCTTGACCTTGACCCAGGGTTTAGATCCTAGGGTCTCACATTTTTTGGATGTCGGTCTTTGCAAAAAGTATTTTCCCACTTTCGGGTCGGCTGTTTCAGGTTCCAAAGCGTCGACTCCTAAATTATATTTAATATAGGTCCTTTCCTAGGGGTAAAGGTTTTAATGGGAATTTAATTATCCTATGTCAGCCTCCTTAGAAGATTGTGCCCTAGTTTCATATAAAAGGGAGCCTTCTCCTCTCATTTTCTCTAACGATAACCATCATCAAGCAAACTAAGTCCTCTATTGAAGCCTAAGCATCCTTGAGCAATTGAAGAGCATCATCAAGTGAAATCTAAGAAAGCTAAGGAGAAATATTTCAAGCAAGCATTCATCCATACTCAAGCATCCATTTTCATGAAGGAGATCCATTGGAGGCCATTGAAGGATTCAAGCTACATAGTGCCCTTTTGGTGATCTCTCCATCCAGCTTCTTCCAAGCCTCTTCCAAATTCAAGAACCCATTCAAGACTTGGTCTTAGAGATCTAAAAGAAAGATATTGAAGACATCCTACCATTCTACATTCTACATATTTGGTGCATACATGCCTGTGTATTGAAGGATTTGAATCCTCTACAAGGACTTTTTCAAGCAAGGTGAATTTATGCATTTACTTTGTCTATTTCTGCAATTTCAATTACATATATTTGAGGTTAATTCCAAAACTGGGGTTTGACTAAGGAAAACCCCTCCCCCAAAACAAACAAAACTCTTTTTCTTGTAGGTACAGGTTTAGGACTGCAGATTTGGACGCAGATCTGGATACCCTTTTCGGCTTTCTTTCAGACGGTGTGAACAGATTTTCTATCGAACCTGTGCAGGTTAGGGTCAACATTATTGGGTCAGGGTTGACATTTGTGGGTCAAGGTCGACCTTTTTCATAAGATGACATCGGAATGGAAAAATATTTCTGGGTTTTGTTCATCTCTATGTTCTGGTTTGGGATCATCTGTCAGCTTTTCTAGAAACAGCTTATAGACCTTAGAAAACAACATTCTTTGATCTACAATTCTTTAAGGTTAATACACTTCTCCTATTTCTTCAATTACTATCATATATCATATCTATACATATAATTAATAGAATTTAAGATATCCTTCTTGTAATTCTCTTTTCCAAATAGTTGATTTATTTGTGCATTAGCCCTTCCTTTGGGTTGATCAACTTGGATCTTCCATTTGTGCATTTGGGAATAAAGGAAGAACATCTTATCTTCTCCCTAATCATAATTACAATACACAATCAATCAAATTCAATTAAATTTAAATAAGGGTTAATGAATTTAACACACTTTAATCAAATCAAACAACAATTAATAAACAAACCCCCTTACCCCTTTTCACCTCTTTACAAAAACTTTGAAACAATGTCTTCTTTCCCTATTCTTAGGTCAATCAGTGTTCTACCTTCTACAGATTATACTTCCATATGCTGCACAATCTTCTCCCAAACATGGTATGAAATCCTCCTTTCAATCTCCTTGGATTTGTTTAAAAGTATCCTCTTTTCAAGTCTTGCATAGGCAACATACTGGAAAAGGTTGTGGAACTGGCTTTACACCTTCCGATGCATATACTTGAGCTTTCAAAAGCCTCCTCTCCCATACAATTCACTGCATAGCTCTCAGAGCTTTACACTTGCAAACACTTCTCTTTTACTACTCTGTGCAAGTCATATGTGGCCTTACACCTACTAATTGTGTTGGCAATGTTTGAGGTTTTAATGTTTTTTGAATTTGCCTCTAGTGTTGGGTTTTTTCTTTGGTATTGCACAGGGTCTTTACCAGTTTGCAATATTTTTAAAAACTTTCTTCTCCAATACATAGCGCAGGGTCTTTATTTTTATCCCTGCCAAACAGCTCCACATGCATTCTTCTCCATGCTTGTTAGCGTAGGCTACTGGGGATTATAAAAATCAGTGTAGACCTCCTCCTTATGGTCATGCGCAACATTGTATTATGAACCATGCACCTGCCAATTGCTATTTGTCTTGATTTTTGTTTTGCATAGACAACCTCTATCTAGTAATTGATAATAAGATATGATAGTATGATCACAATCATGTAATCTAATTTATTTTAATAGAATGTCACTCAATGTATGGATTTAAGCATGCAAGCCTCATATCTTATAACAACATCCTACTATAAAAGGTTGTCTCATCTGGATTCACTACCCATAACATTGAACACTTCGATCTTGTTGCAGAGTCATTCCCACTAACAGTAAAGTGGTCGCCAATATGAAAAATCTCATAAGGCCTTCCATGAAGATAGCTCATTAGTGCTCCTATTGCAACAGAATTATTCCCAATGTCCACAAATACATCAATGCCACCATTAAAAGCACAAAAGTGCAACTCAACATCCACCAGCTGCATCTGAATAGTTAAGGCCATCTCTTCAAGTACCTCATATATCGTGGTTTCCTTGGGAATGGCTCCCACTACTCGAGGCTTTCTCATAATTTCTATTGGTAAGTGTAGCCTAGAAGAAGCGGATTTCAGTGCACACTGAACATCATCAAGAAGCTTTTGGATATCTTGTTCTTTCCAATGTTACATTTCTTCTGATTTCCAAAGCTTATCTTCTACAAACTCCAGGTGATAATTGTCATTTACTCTCAAAATTTAATTGCTTTCTCCACCCATTACATGGAAAAGATTTGTAATGCTTGGAGGTAAACCAAGTTCTTTAACAACTTTGAGTAGACCAACAATTCAGTCCTCAAACTTCAAATTATTTCCAGCAGTGGTTACAATTGCAACATGAGCACCATGTTGCATGAACTTAATAATATGGTCAATAATTTTATTATCTCCTTCTATATGGTGACCATCTGCATAAAGAGTTCCATCGGCATCAAATGTTATGAATGAAATTTTCTTTGTTATTTGACTACTTTGATTCCTCATTCATCTTGACACATCTTGCATCATCGAGGCTGTCAATTTTGTTAAGAAAATTCAAACACCTTGTGTTTCCATTAATATTATTACTTAAATCAAAAGATTTAAAATAATAATAAATTTTAAACAAAACCATACAAAATAAGCATTTAATCTCAATGATAAGAATCAAGTCCCTGAGTTCTTGGCCTAAAGATCAATAGCTTTGAAATGATTTTCACTCTGAATTACCAAAAGATGACTTTTAGGGAAGTTAGACCATAAAGTGTCGAAATGACAATCACAAAAAACCATCTTGTATACCTCTGCAAACTAATCACATAACAACAATTGGCCTCATGAACTAGCTTCAAAAGATGATTGAATCACATAAAGGGACCTTGACACTTGGCATAATGATTCATTCATCAACAATGAATATGAATGTAAGAGGGATTTTCCATATTCAAATCCATGTGCAAGACACAACTGATCAAACTTGGTGATTCTGAAATACCGTGCAAGTGCAGATGTACAAATTGCATAAAATGCATCTAGATTCCTCTTGTTGAAAATACAAAATCAACTCCTAAATCCTTGATACATTTCAAATTGGTCTACCCTCATACATAGAATGTAGAGAACTTGCTAAGTCATCATGATCATAAAATTTCATCACAATATTAATATGCAAAGTCGTCCTCCTAGATGACAGGTCATTCAACACACATAAAACTGAATTAAATCCATTTGGTTTTGATTTCACAAGGGCATCAAATGAAACTCTTAGAATATGAACACCTAAACATTAATTCATTTTCATATAAGGGATATGATGATTCCACTGGTGTGCTCCAATGATCAAACAATCAGTCAATATTAATCCTCAAAGTCAGCCCTTTGAAAACTTTCTTAATTAAAACACAGTGAAACTGCATAAATCTTATTCGGAATCAGTTGAGAAAATTAACCAAATGGATTAGCACAAGCCTAAAAATATTCATGGGGGAACCTTGTCATGATTAAAATATAGAGGAGCACTCAATTATTCATGATATTCCACTGGGTACACATTTGTGGATCCTCAAAGTAGGGCATTTAGAATTCTGCACTTTCACACTATGAGAAACAACATAAATTGCAAACTATAATGCTTCAGAAAACTTATCATATGAACTCATAGGAATATTTAAATGGAAATAGAGCTTCTCTTTCATGCCTAAAACACCTCGGCATAATCCTTATGTCAGGAATATTTATTTGGCCAAAGGTGCAAGCATGAAAAGCAGGTCATTTGATATAATCAGGCAGTGTGCAAAATGCAGATTTGTGTAAACACCTTTCAACAACTACCTTCAAAACACATTCAAACTAATTTTTGAAAGTTGTGACCCATTATATCTACTCCATGAAAGGTTTTTCACATGTTCTCCAAGTGGTATCTTATGATAATCATCAGGTCACATTTTTCTTACACTCCAATTAGGCCTCTTCAAAAGTTTTTAAGGGTACTCACCTTGACTAAGATAAAATTTTAAGTTTGTCACTCCAAATTTGTGCCAATTTTGAGAGTACCAACACGCTATATAGAAGAAGTCTAGATGGAACACTTTTACGATGTCTCACTTCCATGAAATCCTAGAGAGCCTTGTATGAGGTACATGACAGAATTTGTGGAGCCCACGCAGGTGGCAATAGCTTAGCAAAGAAGATCATCAGAATGGGATAGTACTGGCCCATAGTAGAGACATATTCCAACAAGTATGTACAAAGGTGTAGAAAATGTTAGATTTATGGAGACCTCATCCATGCGCCAACCCAAGAACTCAATCTGATCACTTCACCATGTCCATTTTCTAAATGGGGACTTTACCTAGTGGGTATACACTAACATCATCTAATGGACACAAGTACATCATTAAAAAATAGAGTACTTTACTAAATGAGTGGAAGCCATTTCTCTCACCTACATCACTGGTAAGCATATCTATATGTTCAGACTAAACAACATCATCTATCGGTATTGATTTCCTCAAACCATACTCACAAATCATGGTACACCTTTTCAAAATCAAGATGTTGAAGATCTTTGTGAATAGTTCCACATCAAACAAGGTTTCTCTTCATTCTACTATCCCTAAGGGAATGGTCAAGCTGAAGCCACAAACCAAACCATTCTAAAGATCTTAGAGAAAATAGTCAATGAATCAGGGCGAGACTGGCATTTACAACTTAGTCCCACACTATGGGCATACAAAAATAGTGTGAGAACCCCTACATGAGCCACTCCTTTCTCACTAGTACATATATGGATCATAACTGGTCCTAACCCTCGAATTTGAAATACCATCCCTGAGAATATCATTAAAGAACATCATTTCAAATGAAGACTACAGAGTAGAAAGACTCAATGAACTAGAGTTTTTGGATGAAAGAAGACATAATGCACTCAATCACTTACAATTATATCAAAATTTACTTAGAAGAAACTATCACAAGAAGGTTAGACTGCGCACCTTTGAGGTAGGAGATCTTGTACTAATGGAGAATCAAAAGAACCAAGCAGAAAGGGTAAAACCAGTAAAGTTTGAGCCTAACTGGCTAGGACCTTATGTCATTGTCACATATTGCAATAGTGGGGCATACCAACTAGCAACACCAGAAGGAGGTTTCTCCTAGGATATATCAACACCATGAACCTCAAGAGGTTCTACGCTTAAGGTCTCAAGGGTTAATTCATTTATCTACAAATCCAAAAAATACAAAAAAAATCAAAAAGTACAAAAGGTTACCTTGGTGAAATATGGCAAACAGGCACCTTGGCGACAACCAAACAAAAAAAAAAAGAGAAAATTAAAGAGAAATAGAATCTCTCTCTCTCTCAGTGAAAACTTGGCAAACATGCACTATTTGTAACACCCCAAAATTGGCACCTTACAATTCTAATCAATTTTGGTGCATTTTCTCGTCATCGAAGTCCTATTGTACTAGGCAAATTCTCTTTCTAATTGACTTTAATTGACTTGGTCTCAAATGTAGAAAACCTGAATTTGCATAAATCTCACATTATATTTAATTCCTAAATTATCAAGGTTTATGAGCTAAAAATCCCTATAATTAATTAATTTAATTCTAAAGTCGTAAGTGCTTTTAAATTAAATTAATTCCACCCGCTTTAGCTAATACACATCAAAAGGAATTAAAAGAATTATTTGCTTATTTGAGTGAATTATCCTCAAAAGGAATTCCTTAATTCCATATGAAAAGCCACTCATGTGGAAATAAATTTATTCTTTTAATTGAATAATTCCTTCAAAAATTGTCTCACCTTCCTCCATGGAGGTGAAGAGTCAGCCGTTTCTTTTCAAGAAACTCTTCATCCCCTTCTCAGGTTGTTCTATATTATGGACCTCATCTTCATTCATTTTAGAGAGTAATTTTTAGAGCATCAAAACTATAGTTAATTTTTGTCTCACCTATTTCATATTTCATATCTTGTGTTGCATTTTAGTTTAAATCTCATTTAGTGTAATTGCATTCTCATGGCTAGTGTAATTTGATTATTGTTCTAGTTTAATTCAATTAAATTTGCATCTCATTCTAGATTAAATCTGCATCTCATTAATAGATTAATGGCATTTTTTCATTCTTAGATTAATGGCAATTTTCTCATCTTTCATACTTTAAAATCCTCCATTTTAGCAATGGTCATGGTTGTTGGCTCTCGTTCTAAGAGTAAATTCAAGACCCCCAACTAAATAGGAGACAACATGTTGATTCAATCAAGTTTGTGAAATGAACAATTCACGTTCATCTTTGCAAATTCGATGATTGAGCAATGACCATGTTGAGTTTTGCCTGATTTAAGAGGTCACATTCAAGCACACACATTTTGGCGCCCACCATGGGGTAGAAAAATGATTTCTAACCTCACTCTCAAAATTTTCTAACAGAAATTTGAACTCTGTCGTGCATCCGTACATCATTGATACAGAATCTCACGTGAACTTTTAGGTCAATCCACGTGAATTTTTGCTCCTAGTAGCATTCTCTCGCGTGAGGAAACACTCTGCCACGTAGGTCCCTGCACTTTCTCATGCATAGCTATATACTTTCTCATGTGAAGTTTTACAGACAGTCATTAAATTTATAGATTCTGTAATTTATTGTTATCATTTTCTGACATTTACTTTCTGTTGTTGATTTCATGTTTCTGATTTCTACTATAGCATAACAGTGGTTTGTAGGTCACTTGCCAAAGATCATGAAAACTTTCTAATGGTTTTCTTGCAGTACAGTTGTCAAAGATATATTAAAAATGTTGTGCTTGTTTACTATTTTTCATTCACATAGTTTAAATAGGGCTTTGTTAAAATTTCTTAAGGGTCTTGATAGAAAAGTAGGGGAATAAGCTCTTCAATACATGGAAGTGATGCCCATGGATGAAACTAAGACCCAGATGTTGCTAGAATGATGGATACCTAGGGAAGCAGAGCAAGTGAGTGGATCTTTAACACATCTACTTGTTAGGGGATTATGCTCTTCTCTCTTTGAGAGAATCAGAAACCCAAAGGCTTGTGGATTTGGTGGAGTGAAGCTAGCTAGGTGATGAATATGTCTTGCATTTTTGGGTAAGGTGAAGAGGTAGAGAAGTATGCTCTTCTCTCTTTTAGAGAATTAGAAAATCAGACCCTTGAATCCAAGCCAAGTTTGTGTCACCTTTAGAGGGCCTTCCAAAATTTGAATCTCTGGGAATGACCCAAGTGAGTACACACCTATCGTCGGTGATTCCACCTCACTATAATAAAGTCTTCTTTGTTGAGTCCAAATACTCCAAAACCATGGTAACTTCTTTCTCATGATTTTGACTATCATCTTGAGAAAGCCTTGTTTGTTGTAGTGAGCGGGGCCGCTCCCAACCTTTCTTGCAAGGGTGTATGACTTTCAAGTGTTGGTGTGGCTATGAGACCCTAGCTCTATATTAGAGGCATCGAAGGTTATTGTGAAAGAAAGCCCACTTAAAAATCTCTTAATTAGATGCCTACCTGAATCACCTCCGAAAGAAGACATAATCTCTGCGCAGGGAGGGGGAAGAATCTCTCCCCTAGATTCTCGACATAGGTATGCACCTGGATGGTTGAAGTGGTATATGACACTAGTCCCTGCTTTAAGGGTAACCTTCAAACATATATACTTAGTCCTTGGAAAAACCAAAAACATGGGCGCCCTCTCAGGGGTGACACTGTTGTGTGAGGTGCACACATACGCATAAGACAATAGGGCACAAATTTTGTCTTCTCTACCATTTTTTTGTAGGGATAACTAAGTGTTTGTTTCAAGTCTTAAACTATCCAATCATGATCAAACAAAGACTCCCATGATTCTGCCAAGTTGCTTTGTCCTTGGTAGAATTGTTTATGACTATTGCTTGTGTCACTATTGCTTGATTGAAACTTCGTGCTTGTTAACGAGTGCTTGTCACCTTCAAACTGAGATTGCTGATTTGTATTATCATAAAACTACCCTGAATCTAGATATTTTTTCAGAGAACAATCCTAACTATGTCTTGAAATCTGGTTTTTGTCTCGAAAACTGAGTCTATTTTATCAAAACATGGAGTTTTCTCACGCAAGATTTCAGAAATTGAGCACTTCCTCGCACGAGCTTGCATTTTCTCGCACACAGTTGAGCACTTCCTTGCGTGAAAGAGAACTTTCTCCCATGAATCTATACTCTAGTATCCTAAAATAATGAGCTTTTTCCTGTTGACTGGTGAGTTTTTTACTTGATCTAAGTTTTGTCTGGGATATGATTGCCTATTTCCCTATTGTCTGCAGTCTGAAACTGGTTGTTTTGAGTTGCAAACTGACCAATTCTTACTCAAACTTGTCTTGTCTCTTTGTCTTTGTCCTATCTTTTCTATGTTTTTGTACCTTGTGATGTGATAGTCACATCTTGGTTTCTCTAGCCATACTCTTAATGATTCATGTCAGGTACATCTCACATCTTGGCTGTTCTAGCCTATTACCTCATTTTTGTTATTTCTAGAGATAGAGTTCTGAGTTGGATCCTAAGTTTTCTCTCATTTCATCTTCGTCTATGCCTGTTACGACTAGAAGCAATAATATATTTCCCAATCATGGTTCCAGAATAGGTAGAAATAAACCTCATAATCAAGGAAAAGGTCATTCGAAGCCCATTATTCAATCTAATAGTCAAGAGGGATCCTCACATTCCTCTTCCCCATTCAGTATAGATCTGATTCTAAATCAGAAACCAGTGTTCCAGCTGTGCTCTAATCCTTTGTTTCAAGATTAGCACAATCCATTTCTTTCAGATCAACAAGGCTTCAGAAAGTCACCTATTTGGGTTGATCCTATTAACAATCCTTGCTTCCTTAGTGATCCTTTTAAACATATCAATCCTTTTGATCCTATCAACCCCTTTGATCATCCCAGAGATACATTGACCACAAGTTCTCAACTTGATACTCACACTCATATTAAAGAGGTGCACACGGCACAATCTCATGTTAATGACATGGAAACTCCTTTTGATTACTTACAAGGTCAATAAGGTAGGGTCAATGACCAATCTCAAAATGATTAGGGTCAACAAGAAGAGCAACATCACAATCACCCTCCATATGATCAGGGTCAAGATTAGACTCAAAGAATTTATGAGATCCTTGGTAATGATGATGAGCCAATAACTCAAAATGACATAGATGCTGCAAAATATAATAAATCTCTCATCAAGATGATGGAAATACTCCTTGCGGAAGATAAAAGAAAAATATTTTCTAGATTTGGCAAAATAAGGAGTTAAGTTACCCCCAAACTTCCAAGTGGAAATGCTTGTGGCTAAAGAAGAAGAGAGTGAGACTACCAAATTTCATAAGGTAATTCAAGATATGCAAAATAAAATTATCCAACTTATGAAGGATAAGGACAAACCCGCACAACAGTTCATGATGGAGAGTATTTTTCCTTTTCCTTTTGATAGGAGTCTTCATATGCCACCTTTTCCCAAAGGTGTGGAACTCCCTAAATATGATAAGTATCTAGGTACCACTAATCCTTAGGATCATTTGAGAGAATTTGGGGCCCTATCTATGGAGTTAATGCATGACCAAACCTATTTGATGCATCTCTTTCCCCGAAGTTTGGGTGGACCTACCATGGAGTGGTTTTCTCGACTACCCACTAGCATCAAGACTTTTGATGAGATTGCCAATCTCTTTATACAAGACTATTCTCACAACATACAACATCCCATCAACATTAGGGACCTTTTCAATCTCAAGCAAAGAAAAGGGGAGCCATTCCTGACATTTCTCCAGAGATGGAGAGAACTTTTCACAAAGTATCCTCATAAAATACTTGAATCTGAGAATCTCAATATCTTCTTGGGCAATCTCAGTCCTGATTTTGGGTATCAAGTAAAACTTCAAGGTCCTCTTAATTTTGATGGCATGATTAAGCAAGTTGTGAGGCTAGAGGCATTTATGGTTAAGAAAGGTGAATTGACTTTGTATAAAGATAACAAACAAGGTTCCTCCTCTTCCAACAAAGATAAAGGGAAGTTTTTCAACAAAAATAGGGATGTTGTGAATGATGGAGTGGTTGATAATGTGACCCCAGCTTCTTCAAAACCGGTCTTCAACATCACTTCTGGTATACAAGTGATCAAAGCTGTTGAAAAAGCTACAACAAACACTCAATAGCCTTCTAGATTCTCTGGCAACAAACCTTGGGCCCCTCGACCCAAGTGTGAACTTACTTCCTTGGGAGAACTGCTTGATGTGGTTTTCAAGACTTTGGTGCAAAATCAGATTCTTGCTCCTTTGGAAAAACATCTATATGATCTGCAACCATGACCCCATTGGTGGAATGAAAATGTATACTGTGACTATCACCAAAACAAGGGTCATAAGACTGCTACTTGTCTTCAGTTATGCCATAAAGTCCAAAATCTGATTGATAATCAGGTTATTGTTGTGGAAAATCATAATAAGAATTTGGATCACCAGGCATTTAAAGATCCCTTTCCTTGTAACAAGAAAGGTGAGTCTTCCAACACTAAGAACAATAATGCCAAGGTTAACTATGCACATGCCACTTATGACAATGTCATCAACATGATTGAACCTGTGGAAGTGGAGTATTGTAAGGTGATTATTGTTACCCAAAATTTCTACATGCGAGAAAAAAGTAAAATTTGCATAAAGAAACATCTCTTTGACATTACTGTTCAGCCAATGCAAAATAAATACATTGCTATTACATTCATATTATCAGATTATATTTGTACTCAAAGTTTTGATCAAATTC
>MU226746.1:136053-151917 GCA_018584345.1 Thuja plicata | reverse complement strand
TTGTTTTAGGTTGCATGTACATTCCATAACACCTTTGAAGTGATAAGTTTTCTTATAAAACTGTCTCTGAGGTTGAACATAAGATTGGAATGATCTTGACTCTATTGCCCATGGTAGAATAAGGAACAGGTCTAATAATTATTTGGATTATAGTTATTCAGTTCATTGTTTATAGTTTTGTGATATCTTATCTATCTATTCATTTCAAATTACATACACATTTACTAAAAATTCTTGCAATTACTTAAAGTATTTCAGTTTAAAGTTCATGATATATTGATTTTAGTTATGTTTATTTCAAGTTCCTTTCCATACTTTGAGAGACAAAAGTTTAAGTTCCATACACAGGTTATCTTCTATAAAAATCCTATTCAGGTGAAGGTTCACCCGCCTTGGTCCTACCAAGCCAGAAGTGTAGAGGAAGAGGATCATAATCGATCATTCCTGTTAGTTGGCCAAAAATAATTGGATTTCCCATCATTGGATTGGAAAGTCCAAAGGAAATTCAATTCAGCAGTTTTGGGCACCAACAGAAAGTATCAACATGACTGAGGCTGATATCAAGTATCTTAGTCATAAAATTAAAAGAAGAAAAAATAGGTGCTCTGATGGTGAGAACCACATTGTGGTAGTATCAAAGCCAAAAAAAGTAAAAAGAAAAGACGTATCTGAAGGTGAAAACCTCTTTGAGGTGCTTGAGGATGAGATACTTGATGTGCTTCTAAGTCATTTCTAGGAATGCTCATCGGTGCTAATTGAGCCAACTCAGTTGGTAAATCTGGGTACAGAAGAACATCCACACATTATTCATGTGGCCAAATCATTATCTAAAAAAGAACTCAAAGAATTCACAGACTTCTTCAAGGAGAAAAAGATAAAATTTGCATGGACATACTCTAACATGTTAGGTGTAGATCCTGACCTCATCATGCATCACTTGTCAATAGCTCTGGGTGTGAAACCAGTAAAACAAAAACTTAGAAAGATGCATTCACATGTGGCTCTACTGGTCAAGGAAGAGTTGGAGAAACTTCTAAAAGCTGGGTTCATCAGAGCAATTGATTATAAAAAATGGATCTCTAACATAGTCCCAGTGACTAAACATGACAAATCTATCAGAGTCTACATAGACTTTAGGGACTTAAATAAGGCATGTCCAAAAGATGATTTTCCACTACCTAACATTGATATGATTGTGGATATGACAATAGGATATGAAATGTACTCCCTAATCGATGGCTTCTCTGGCTATAACCAAATCAAAATCACATAAGAGGACAAAGAAAAGACTGCTTTTACATGTGCATGGGGTACTTTCTTCTAAAATGTTATGCCTTTTGGTCTTAAGAATGCTGGAGCCACGTATCAGAGAGTAGTCACTACCATATTTTATGACATGATGCACAAAATAATGGAGGACTATGTGGATGAAACCCTTGCTAAAAGAATGGATAGGAAGGCACATCTCACTGATCTAGGCCCTATACTAGATCATATGGAAAAATTTAGATTGCATCTTAACCCTAAGAAATGTGCATTTGGAGTAACTTTGGGAAATTTTCTTGGTTATATCATCTCTGTAAAAGGAATCGAGGTGGCTCTTGCAAAAGTGCAAGCTATCATGGAAATGCCTCTGCCTCATAATATCAGACAAATTAGAGGTCTTCAAGGTTGACTTCAATCTATCTGGTGCTTCATCTTGCAGCTAACTGACAAGTCACAACCATTTACAAAAACTCTACATAAAGGTGTGACCTACGAATGGAACAAAAAATGTGAACAAGGCTTTCAACAAATCAAGAAATATCTAGCCAATCCACCTATATTAATGCCTCCTATCCACAAGAAACCATTAATATTATATGTATCAGCTACAAAAACATCTTTGGGTGCCCTATTGGCTCAAGAAGACCAAAATAATAAGGAAAGAGCCATCTATTACATCAGCAGAACATTGGTTTCTTATGAAATGAATTATTCTGTCATTGAGAAAGCTTTCTTAGCAGTGGTGTTTGCTTCCCAGAAGTTACAACATTACATGCTTGCTCACACTACAAGTCCAATTGCAAACATTGATCCATTAAAATACTTGCTCAGTAAAGCTACCCTCACAGGTAGACTAGCTAAATGGGTCATGCTTCTCAGTGAATTTGATATTGAATATGTTGAGAGAAAAGCTATCAAAGGGAAAGTGATCGCAGAATAATTAGATAAGGCACCTATTACAGATCATCAACCATTAAGGATTGAATTCCTAGATGAGTCCATCATTCTTCTCACACATTATTCATGGACCATGTTCTTTGATGGATCATTCACCTAGCAAGGGTCAGGCACTGGAATCTTGTTTATTACACCTCAATGATATTCATTACCAAAGGCTTACAAAATGATGTTTCCTTGCACCAATAACACTGCTGAGTACAAAGCCTTGATTAATGGATTAAAGATCACTATTGAATGGCATGTCGATGAGCTGAAAGTCTTTGGAGATTCACAGTTGGTTATTAATTAGGTGAATGAAATTTATCAAACCAAAGACAAAAAATTGGTGCCTTATAAGAAGATGGTTGATGATCTTAAGAAATACTTTGCACATGTTACTTTCCAACAAATTCCAAGGGTAGATAATAAAGCAATTGATGCCATGGCTACTCTGGCTTCCATGTTACAAATGCCAGAAAATGACTTTAGACATGAATTCCTAGTGGAGACGTTATGCCACCCTGCTTATAATTCTCCTGAATCCTAGATCATCTATTCAGTCATTGGACATGACTCATCCCGCTACCATCATATATACTCCTACCTTCATGACCAAATTATTCCTAACACTTATACTCAAAATGAAAAACATCACTTAATCCGTAGTTCTTCACGATTTGTCATCATAGCTAATGACTTATATAGACAAGGTCTAGACGGTACCCTCCTTAGGTGTTTAGAACCTAATGAGTCTAAGCGTGGGTTAGTAGAGGTGCATGAAGGCATCTATGGATCTCACTCAAACGGTCTAACACTAGCTTGTAAACTTATTAGAGCTGGTTACTATTGGGCAGATATGGAGAAAGAAGCTATACAATTTGCTAAATCTTGCAAACAATGTCAGCTTCATGGGAATTTGATCCATGCTTCTACCAAGGAGCTCATTCCTTTTGTCATCTTTTGGCCATTTCAACAATGGGCCTTTGACTTAGTGGGTTAGATACATCCATCTTCTTCAAGTGGACATAAATATATCATCACTGCTACGGACTATTTCACCAAGTGGATCGAGGCAGTGCCTCTTATTATAGATGATGGCAAGTATATGGCTATGTTTATACTAAATTACATCATCTATAGATATGGTGTACCCTCATCAATAATCACTGACAATGGGGAAAAATTCAAGAACAAGGATCTGACACAATTATGCAAAAAATTCATAATCATTCAGCACTGGTCTTCTATCTATTATCCCTAGGGTAATGGACAGGAAGAAGCTTCAAATAAGACCATCCTCAAGATCTTACATCATACTGTACACAAATCTGGATGAGACTGGCATCTCCAGATTAATATAGCTTTATGGGCTTACCACACTAGTATACAGACACCAACAGGGGCCACACCCTTTGCTCTAGTTTCTGGTGTCGATGCAGTACTTCCTATTGAGGTTGAGATTCCTACCTTGCGAGTCTCTCTGAAGGGCCTCATTACTGATGATTATATTAGAATATCTCAGCTACAAGAGCTTGAACTACTGGATGAATGTCAAAAAGTGGCATTCAATCATCTCCAAGCATATCAGAAGAGAATACCTAAGAGTTACAACAAGAAGGTCTAACCAAGAGAATTCCAATTGTGTGATCTCGTCCTGAGAGAGAACCCCAATAATCAATAGCAATAGGTCTAGAAAGGAAATTTTGAAAGAAACTGGCTTGGTCCGTATATTATTACTGTAGTATTTGGGTCTAGTGCTTACCATCTCTCTACCACAGAGGGGGAACAACTCAAAGAGCCTATCAATGCTCTTCATCTAAAGAAGTTCTATAGTTGAGATGTTTACTGAATGCTCATGTATTCTGAGAAAATCCTAAAAATTGCAAAATGTCCTAAAAAAATGACCATCTTAGTGAAAACTTGGCAAACAGGCGCTTTGATGTATCTATTATCCTAGTGAAAAACTGGTAAACAGGTGCCTTGATAATACCAAAAAAATAAAAAAATACAAAAAAATAAAAAAAAGAAAAATACAAAAAAATTGAAAAAATGAAAATACAAAAAAAGAGAAAATGTGCCATTGATGAAAACCTGTTAAATAGGCGTCATGGTAGCAAAAATAGAATTTTTGCCAAGATAGTGAAAACCTGGTAAACAGGTGCCTCTTTTTCCACAATACTCTATCTATCGTGACATCTCTTGGCTTTCTTGCAGTTTGCTTTCCTGCTTTAGTGTGCTTTCAGGCTTTAGTTTTCCCGCTCATGCATTCACTCTTAGTCATCTTTGAGATTTCACTCAACTTCACATGGATTGAAACTGGTCACACTTGGGGGCATCTTCCTAGTCTAGGGGGCATTGTCCTATCTTTTGGAGTCTCTCTCCTCTTCACATTAGTCACCAATGGTTCTCACTGAGTCTGCCTGCTGATGCCTAAATCTCACATCGATCTTTATGCTTGATAATCTCTCTTGCGTCAGTCACCAGTGGTTCTCACTGCGTCTACCTACTATCATTGTATTACTAAGATTTCTCACATTGAATCACTATTTGCATGTTCAACTTCAATCTTTTTGTACTTGGGGGCATGGCTCCCCACTTTGATCACCTCTTTGGTTTACACTCAAGTCAGTAATCTTGTCAGTTCTAAAGGACAACTCTCTACAAGCACAAACTGGTGTCTCTCAACACCTAATCAAACAGTGTTTTTCAACACTCTCTTTGGACACATCTATGTTTTTCAACACACATTGGATATCGCAACATGAACATCTCTCGGTAGTAATAAAACACATTGCACTCACAAGCACAACGATGTTTTTTCAACACCCCAAACCTAGACACATTCGTAAACTTTGAAACATGCTGAGCTATGATTGAATCTTTCTTTGTATGTTGTCTGTTCTCATGAATTTCATTGATATTTTCTTTTCCTACTGCTTGCGGGTGTAGTTTTGATGATCCGACATCGTTAAATAAACAAGGTGTATGTGATAAGAGCTTTTGCACTAAGGTGGAAAAGCCTCACATCCCTTGATCTTTTTTATTTGTACGCTAAGGGGAGGTTGGAACTATCTCCTTGACTATTGTTGCTCTGCTTGTTTACTTATGTACTCTTACTATATCAAACTGGAAACAATGTTTAGGTCATCTTGGCTCTTATGCCCTGACACTTACATTTGTTTCCTACATTTTATCCGATGAAATTCATATTCATATCCTTATGGTTGCAGCGGCACTAGTAAGGATTGTATTGACTCCGATGTTCCAAAATTACTCGATGATGATAATTACGCGATGAGTCCAATAAGCAAGTCCTAGGGTTGCATTTAGCTTAGGATTGCATTCACATTTTAGGCTTGCATAGCGACAATTTTGGTGCTCTCTTCATGGTCTTCTCATTCTTCAAAGGTCCTCATCTTTTGTCCTGGATTCCTCTCAACTGCATGAGTGTCCGGTCCTTGCTCTCGATCTTCATTCATATTCTTTTGGTTAGTACTTGTTGCATATTGCAATATCCTACATGAGATGATTAGTACCATTGCATTCATTGCATTACATGCATTTCCAAAAGTGCATTTCCATACATTTATTTTCATTTATATATCCATAAACATGTGCATCCATTGTAAGCATAAATCAAATCATACATAGCATTTATTCATCTAACATCTATCATTGCATTACATTCATAGCATTTATCAATAAAACATGTGCATAAACATTTGCATATTCATCCATGACATACATTTCTACATCTAATCATATAAGAAACATCTGATAAGACATATAAATCTAAAGCAATATATAAACAAGTACAATGATGCCAAAATTGAGCTCATAAATATATATATTGATCGGTCAAATGTACAAGGGTGCTACTCGAGCATAATATATCAAAATGGTGGTACAATGAATATCAATATGTCTCATCTAGCCACTTCCACCTAGAGGAGGTGGAGGAGGTGGCATACCCTACTACTAAGGAGGTCCCTATGGTGGTGCCTATGGTGGTGCCTATGGAGCAGCCCGTGCCCCAGCATACTCTGAAAATGGCTGAACCTAATCTGCTACCTCAGGAACTACAATCATGTAAGCGAAATAGTAATAGGCTGCCTGAGTAGCCTCGTATCTTGTCTCTATTTGAGATGTAGCTAGTGCCTCCTGTAAACCCTGAATCTCTCGGTCTCGCTCAGCCATGCAGGTCTCCTAGATGATAACCTATGTACGGAAATTATCCTGCTCCCTCTATACCTGTCTCACCCTCTCTCGGACCCTTCGGAGAGCCTCTTGTAATTGGGCTACCTGTCCACCTGCCTATGGGTCAATCATAATAGTATCATCCATGATGGTGTCCTCTCCTTGCTCAGTGTCTCTCTCTTGACTGCTACTGCTCCCTACACCTGCATCTGACCCCATAGGTCTAATGGGGATAGGAATCTATGAGGTCCTTGGCCATACTACCCTCTCCTACTGCTAT
Organism: Thuja plicata; assembly: GCA_018584345.1. Classification (NCBI taxonomy): domain Eukaryota; kingdom Viridiplantae; phylum Streptophyta; class Pinopsida; order Cupressales; family Cupressaceae; genus Thuja; species Thuja plicata. The sequence goes on along the minus strand of MU226746.1, from coordinate 145,235 downwards.
AATAGTGGCTATTGTGCCTGCTACTATAATGGTGGCTACTGTGCCTACTGCTGTGGTTGCGGCTGTACCACCTGTTGTACATGAGGGCCCATGCCAACAAGATCTGTGTATCTAGGGAATGGGTGTGCTAATATGTGATCTCTGTATGCAGGTGTCATCCTTGCATTCATCACCCCTGCCATATAATCCCACCTAGATGGTGGTACACGTGCATTTATCATGCTCTGGCCTATGTCTAACTGCCTCTTCCAACCCTTCTTCATCTCATCAATGAATCAGGCGTAAGTACAAAACTCCTGTGAGGCATCTTGAGGTCTCCCAAACTATTGCAATACTCATGTCAATAAGAAGTGCTCAATAACACTGATGGTGCACCCAATCAAAGGATGTGAGCAGAACATATACGATAGCTCATGTCGTGCGTCATCCCACACCTCCGTGGCTATCCATGACCGCCATATAATTGCTACCATATCATCTATCTGGGCTTGCCATTGATCAATCTTACCCAGTGCTAGTTGAGTCATGGGACCTGCATACCTGTATATATATGGCTCCAAGGGTTATCGTGTGTCATGAAAAATCGGCCTACATATGGGAAGGTGCTCCCAGGCCCAGATCTACAAAACAATGACTCCTGCCGCCATAGTCCATGCACCTTGATACACAATCTTGTGCATCTCATGATACATCTATGCGAGCATAAACTCACCTCATCTGAAAGTCACTATGGGTATAGCTAACATCCTCTGTAGCATGCCTCCCCAACCGTACTCCAATCCATACTGACCTCGATCGGGAACCAAGTGGCAACTCAAGAAAAGCGCCAAGACAATTACCAGTTGGTGATCCATGTCGTAGAGGCTTGTCAAATCCTCCCAAGAGATGACCTGACCCATTAGTAGATCATCTTGGAAGACTGCTCTCAGTGCTAGTGTACCTGCTCTTGGCTGGGTATCATACTCTACACGAGACCTGTGAAATGGTAGTCTCAGGATCTTGTAAATGTCCTCAAGAGTGACTGTCATCTCCCCTGTGGAAAATGGAATGTGTTCATCTCTGAATGGAAATGCTTGACCAGTGCACCCAATAGACCGTGATTTACCCAAATATCAGGTGCTTCATGAAGATATGAAAATCCTAGCCCATCAATATGGGCACCATCAGCATCCGACAGTCTCTGCAGTAGCTCACCCATGATAGGATGATGCGACCGTAACGTGATATCAGGAAAGTCAACCTGCAAAGCAAGCGACAAAATTGGATCAGTACCTCAACATGATTATTTTTCAAAGCAATGACAGCAAATATAGCTATGGACCTATCCTAAACACAGATTTAATGCATTGTAATTGGCTGACTCTATGACACAAAAAAGTGACAACTTTTTGAACTGAGCAAGATTCCCATGTGAGGAAACTCTTTTCCCGTGCGAGCTTTCTTCCTCGCGTGAGATAGGATCTCTTCTCGCATGAGATTCCATCACACATGATGAAATCTTATGTGGAATTGGTGCACACTTCGTGCGAGCACACGAAAGGGGCCCACGCGAGGAAGCCCTAACCCGTGTGATGAATCTTATTTCTCGCGCGCGGGGTGAGTTAGGCTGGTGCGAGGGAACTATTTTCTAGCACGAGACTTGATGCGACAGACCTTAAAAGATTCAAAAAAATGCTAAAATGATCTAAAATTAATAAATATTTGAAATGCAAGATAATGTTTCGATTACTTACAGGTGCGTCATACTCCGGTGGCTGGTTGTGTCGTCAGGAGCGCTCAAATCAGTGTGTATGCATGGGAATGCTATCAATGTCAGCTATAGCTCTTGCCATCGCTAAAGTCAAAGGTGAATAATGATTTGAAAATGACCCCTTCAGGCCTTATATAGCTTTTGACCTAATTTTCAAAAGTGCTCCATTTTCTGCAAAAATTGCACCCTTGGCTAAATGGACCGTTCTGAATCTATTTTTGTGATTGAAATCAAAATCTAACACTCCTATGTAGCTCAAAATTGCATTTTAAAATTTTGGGACCAACGCGATCGGACGCTTGTGCAGTCAATTTTCTGACGTCGCTTTCTTGTCAGAATTATCTCTCATCATCATTTTCTCAGCTTCTACGATCTTTTCATCAAAGTCAACTCTAGTAAATTCTAGTCAAACTTGGTCAACTATGGTCAAACCTAGTCAACAAGACCTCCTGATTGCTCTAAATTGATTATGTTTTCTCTTGATCTCTCACTGATTTCTCTGAATCTTTGATCTTGCTTCTATCTATAATATTTTGTTGTCAATCATCTCTCTGTTGTGTCATCTTTTGATTTCGCTCTTAAGGGGGCAGGATGATTGCATCATTGAATCTTTTTCACATCATTCTTGAATCAGTCTGATCTAATTCAAAAGTCCCCATTGCTAGGGACATCTCATCACTTGGGGCATATTCATTTTTTCGTACCTTATGGTCAAAATTGGATATTCCATGATCTTAAATCTCTAGGGGCATCTTGATGTCTCACATCTTGTCATCTATCTTTCTAGGTATCTGAGAAATCTAACTCAGATCCTCAAGAATCATGCTTTGTTTTGGAGATGATTCTTGAAATCTCATTAGGTATTGGGGCAATCTAACCCTAATTCCTGAAAGTTATGTGTTGTTCTGAAGATGGCTCTCAAAAATTCTTTAGACCGTTATCTAGGCAATCTAACCTAGATCTCAGAGGGCTAATCTTTGTATTGGGGTAATCTAATCCTGATTCTGGAGATAGTCCTAAATCTTCATTAGCTATCAATGGATATTGGGGAAATCTAACCCTGATTCCGATCTTCTCTCAGATGGTCTTGCTTCTCGATCTGATCGGTGTCTTGGTAACCTAACCTAGACTTCTAAAATCTTCACATTAGACTATTCTTTGAATCAATGCGCTGCTCGCACATCAATTTAAAGAGGGGCAAAATGTAACACCCCAAAATTGGCACCTTACAATTCTAATCAATTTTGGTACATTTTCTCATCATCGAAGTCCTATTGTACTAGGCAAATTCTCTTCCTAATTGACTTTAATTGATTTGGTCTCAAATGCAGAAAACCTGAATTTGCATAAATCTCACATTATATTTAATTCCTAAATTATCAAGGTTCATTAGCTAAAAATCCCTATGATTAATTAATTTAATTCTAAAGTCCTAAGTTCTTTTAAATTAAATTAATTCCACCCCCTTTAGCTAATACACATCAAAAGGAATTAAAAGAATTATTTGCCTATTTGAGTGAATTATCCTCAAAAGGAATTCCTTAATTCCATATGAAAAGCCACTCATGTGGCAATAATTCATTCTTTTAATTGAATAATTCCTTCAAAAACTGTCTCACCTTCCTCCATGGAAATAAAGAGTCAGCCATTTCTTTTCAAGAAACTCTTCATCCCCTTCTCAGGTTGTTCTATATTATGGACCTCATCTTCATTCATTTTAGAGAGAAATTTTTAGAGCATCAAAACTATAGTTAATATTTGTCTCACCTATTTCATATTTCATAGCTTTTGTTGCATTTTAGTTTAAATCTCATTTATTGTAATTGCATTCTCATGGCTAGTATAATTTGATTATTGTTCTAGTTTAATTCAATTAAATCTACATCTCACTCTAGATTAAATCTGCATCTCATTAATAGATTAATGGCATTTTCATTCTTAGATTAATGGCAATTTTCTCATCTTTCATACTTTAAAATCCTCCATTTTAGCAATGGTCATGGTTGTTGGCTCTTGTTCTGAGAGTAAATTCGACACCCCCAACTAAATAGGAGGAAACAGGTTGATTCAATCAAGTTTGTGAAATGGATAATTCATGTTCATCTTTGCAAATTTGATGATTGAGCAATGACCATGTTGAGTTTGTGCCTGATTTAAGAGGTCACATTCAAGCACACACACTATTGAGTAAGTACCTTGGGGAAAAGCTGGCAAATAGGTTCCAAGTGTTCAAATCCCCCTTCACCATCAATGAACTCCAAAGATCTAAGCTTATGCTCCTAGCATTCAAGAATGACTGCCCAAGCAATTTTTGGAAGCACAATCCCCTTTGAGAATCAATACTTATCCATAGTGTGTACTGGTCCACTAGACTAGGGGGAAATTCTAAAGTCATCAAAACTATTAAAAAGAGAAAAATGTCCTGAAAAAACCAATCTGCATAAAAAAAAATCAAATATTGCAAAATCTTAAGCAATAAAACCAGCTCGATTATCAACAAAATGAAGGGCGATCAAGCCAATCAATCAATATAAAAATCATGAGCTTCCCCAATCAGAAATGGACTCATATGACTCATTTGTATCAACTATCAAATCTATCAACAAGAGAAAGCCAATCTATCAAATCATTCAATGTCAAAATCACAAGCTTCAGAAATCAACAATGGACTCATATGACTTAGCTTTATCAGCTATCCAATCTATCAACAAGAAAATGTCAATCAAATTCAAGCCAATAAATCAAAGGTCAAAATCATGAGATTCACAAATCAACAATGGACTCATTTGACTCAGCTTTATCAGCAATCCAATATGTACTCCAATCGAATCAATCAAATCAATCTTCAAATCAAACAAATCAATTGTCTTACACAGTGAAAGATATGCTCAAAACTAGACAGATCAGTCTTATATGAGTCATCCATTCTTGAAACTAGACACAATCAAGCATCAAAGAATAAAGCAAATTCAAGGAACAATAAACTGTTGATTAGGTCAGTTGTGTTAGTCAGATGTCAGTCTATCTTTCACGGTTATGTTCTTACGCTACCCCAGAATACCACCAAGTGATGAGAGTAGCAATGATGGATCATTATTTTATTGCTATTTGTGGAATGTTTCATTTCAATTTTGGGGCAATGATCATTTAGGATAAATGTGATAGGTGTTGTCACTTATCTGGCTGCCGCATAGTTCCACAATCTGAGCTTAACCCTGGAAAAGAATTGGACAACCCTTTTTTGTTATTTGCTTGTTCCTACCAATAGAATCATAACAGTATCTAGATGGTCTGTATGTGGGTGCATTGGATTTTTATCTTGGTTTTTCTTTTATTTTGGATTGCTCAGAGTTCATAGCGGTATCCAGATGGTCAATATCTAGGTGCTTTTGGTTCTCTTTCTTTTCAAAATCAGAGGTCATAGTGCTATCCAGATGGTCAATATCTAGGTGCATTTGGATCTCTTTCTTTTCAAAATTAGAGATCATAGTGGTATCCAGATGGTCTGTATCTGGGTGCATTAGATTTCTATTTTGGTTTTCATTTTATTTCAGACTGCTTAGAGTTCATAGCGGTATCCAATGTTAGGAATAAAGTGTCTCAGCCTTGTATATTTCCTTACATTTGATATTATTTGTTTTATAATTAATTGTTTGCAAATAATGTATTTACATTTGATATCTGTTCTATCATTTAGTTGAGTGGACATGTATTTTCACTCCATTTGGAAGATGACAAGGATGATCAAACTTGGTCTAGGTGGATCTAGGCATCTCTTTCTATGGTAGAGGTTATTTTCCAAATGTCGGCACTTTGGACAATGTGTAAGGTAATCATGACTGAAACGGTTATGATGGATTCCTATGACGGTCATTAATATTTGTAAGAGCTAATTGTGAAATATTCAATGACGGGTGAAGACATGCAAGACATGTGGCAACTGATCATGTTGAGTACTGTACCCTAATATGACTGCCTTTTGGAAGTTTCCCTAAAAAGGGAAGTGCATGATATAAGCACTTTTAGGGTTGTGAATCAGAAGTGAAGTTAGTGTATTGTTGGTAAGCTATTATGCTACCAAATTTAGCTTCAAGTGTCGATTATCTCCTCGAAGAACTTGCATTGCAAGTGTATTGTAAACAGTAATAGTTTTGATTAATACATTATGCAGGTTTTGGATTGTTGGGGTTTTTTTACCGAAAGGTTTTCCCCAGGGTAAATCATTGTGTCATTCTCATTTTTCTATGTATGCATGTTATTGTATTATCATTCTGTAATTGATAAGGGTTAAATCTAAATTTGTACGATCCTCTTCTCAGGAGTTTAGCATAGGGAACTATTTTCCGCACACTTAGTTTCCTTTCATCTAGATGGTCAATATCTGGGTGCTTTTGGTTCTCTTTCTTTTCAAAATCAGAGGTCATAACAGTATCCAGATGGTCAATATATGAGTGCATTTAGATCTCTTTCTTTTCAAAATCAGAGATCATAGCGGTATCCAGATGGTCTGTATCCAGGTGTATTGGATTTCTATCTTGTTTTTTTTTCTTTTATTTTGATTGTTCAGAGAACATAGCGGTATGTATATGGTCAATATCTGGGTGCATTTGGTTCTATTTCTATTCAATCTCTCTACTCCTTCTGATTATCAAGTGATTATAGCAGTATCTAAATGACCATATCTGGGTGCATTGGATTCTCTTCCATTTTCATAATAAGGTGCAATGATGAACACAATTAGAAAACTTAGTAGCCACTTGGGTCACACATCCTATCTATTAGTCCAAATCTATCAATCAGTTCTAGATAATCCCAATAACTTTCTTCTAAATAACACATACATTAATCAGATATTTTACAGATATTTTATGCATAGTAAATTGCATCAATTTATTTATTTTCATAATAAAACAAAAGAAAAAAAATCATGTGGATACATAGTAATCATAATCAAATGCATCGATAAACATCATCATATAAACATGCATTTAATAAACATCATCTTGCATACATATGTTAGTATCATAGGAAAGTAAGTCATACATCTAAGTGTCTACATAATAGAATCACATCATATACATTTCATCATAAAGAAGCATAAAGAATCATCATATAGAACCATACATATAGAAATTCAAAACTGCACATCATATAGAATCATAAGTTGCATCTCATATATAGATCTCAAATATATGAGTACAATGAACGGTTGCAAGTCTGAAAAAAGAAGGTGATCAATATAAATGTCAATAAATATCAGTATATCAAAGATACAATCATCAGTACAATATCAGAATATATCAATGGATCATCACTACAAAAATGGTACATCAAGATACAAAATAAATAGTGAACAAAATCAACATGAGATACCCCCACCCTCGCAGCCAGGTGGACGGAGGGGGGGTGACATATCAGGTACAGACCCCTGCTATGGACTAGGAGCTCCAACACCACTTCTATGGGACCTTTGTGGTCTACTAGATCTCTTTGAAGTAGCATAACTGGGCACCCGCTGAGTTGAAGGAACAACAGACACAAGGAGGTTGGAGACGGGGCCTAGGGCACACCCGAAACCATCCAACTTGTAGATAAAACACGGAATAAACAAAAAAATATAGTGAGAGAGAGAAACATAGTGATCTCTTATTATGAATTGATCAAACTCAATACATGATAGGTTGTAAGGCCTTCCTGGTTATGGCCATATACATCACAATGTATTACAATTCAATCTTCTTACAACAGAGATCTCAGATCTTCAATATCTTAACATTTTACTTCTTTCTCTAAGACTTTATACCAAACTAAGAACATACAAAAGAATATATACAAGAGACCAACAAGGAATTCAGCACTCAAAACCCAAAGGAGAGACCCAGATTTAGGTCCACACAGATCCCAAGATAGATCCCAAATAAATCCAGCCATGAAAATTAAATGAAGAAGTTGGCCACATATCCAACTGCAAAAATAAACCAACTCGGCAAAGGGCATGACCAAGCAATAGAGAACTCGGCCAAAGAAGAGCCAAGAAACAACAATAGGCATGACTGAGCAACTTGGAAAGCATGCGGAGAAACAAAAGCCGAGCAACAAAGAACAAACTAAGGAATGCAGTAAACATATTTTTGGTTGAGTAGGATTGCCAAGGACCCAATATGCTCCTGCATCAGACACCTGGGGTTGAAAAGAAATGATTCCCCAAATCATGTATTAGGTCCAACCTAAAATGAATCCAACATAGATTGAGAAATCCAAGATAAGTCCTCAATCAGCCTATTTTTCCACTTTACCAGATATTCCATGTATTCTTTTCCTCTTGTACTTCTGCCAACTCTCTGTTTCAAGATCTTCTCAACTTCCTCTATCGTCTTCTTAGGATAATCACTTGGTACTATTACTTCTTCATTAGGTTCATGATATTCATACAATTTTGAAATATTGAATATAGGTGATATATCCATGTCATCAGATAATTCAACTTTGTAAGCATTTGCACTGTCAAATCTTCTCAGTATTTTACAAGGACCAAATTTCTTCTTCTTTAGTTTCCCATATGTTCCAATAGGAAATCTTCCTTTCTTCAAATGAACCATCACAACATCACCAACTTCAAATTTCTTATGTCTTCTTGATCTATCTTCATCATCTTTGTATTTCTGATTACTTTTCTCTAGCTTTTTCTTTACATCCTCATGCAATGTCTTCCATAAATTTTTAAAATTCCTCTGCTTCAACACTTATTTTCTCTTCACCAATAATGTCTCTCAAATCTGATATACCTCTAGGTTGTGTACCATGAATAATCTCAAAAGGTATCTTTCCAGTACTTTTGTTTACTAAATTGTTGTATGCAAAATCTTCTTTTGCCAACATCAAATCCCAATTGCTTGGTGTGTCTCCAACTAAACATCTCAACAAGTTACCCAAAATTCTGTTTACAACCTCTATTTGTCCATTAGTCTATGGATGAAATGTAGAACTAAATTTCAACTCAGTATTCAGCTTCTTCCAAAGTGTTCTCCAAAAATAACTTACAAACTTGTTGTCTCTGTTAGAGATGATACTTCTTGGTAATCCATGAAATCTGACAATCTCCTTAAAGAAAAGATCTTCTATATGCACTACATCTGATGTTTTCTTATAGGGTATGAAATGTTTCATTTTATAAAATCTATCCACAACAACAAATATAGAATCATTACCTCTTGTTGTCCTTTGAAGTCCAAGAATAAAATTCATGCTGATATCACTCCAAGGTTTCTCAGGAACAATAATAGGTGTATACAAACCAGTATTCTAACTTACTCCCTTTGCAACTTGACAAACTCCACAACTTCTTACAAATTTCTGAACATCTTTATACAATTGAGGCCAAAAGTACCTCTCCTTCAGTAGACTCAATGTTTTATCAATGCCAAAGTGTCCA
>MU226746.1:102085-136003 GCA_018584345.1 Thuja plicata | reverse complement strand
CCACTACTATGTTTCTCCTTAATCAAATTAGTTCTCATTGAACCTCTTGGTATGCACAACTGAATTCCTTTGAACAACATATCTTCCTAAATGAAATAGTCTTCATACTTACTTGATTGATTTGTATCAGGTACTCTGCACACTCTCCACTACTCTGAAAAATCAGTATCATTTTCATACAAATTCTTCATGTCATCAAAGCCAACAACTTCAACTCTCATTTTAGTCAACAAAGATCTTCTTCTACTCAATGCATCAACAACTCTGTTAGAAACTCCACTCTTATGCTTAACCATAAATGTAAAGCTCTGCAAATATTCAACCCATTTCATATGTCTCTGATTCAACTTATTCGAACTACCCAAATATTGTAAAGCCTTATGATCAATATACAACACAAACTCATTTGGCATCAAGTAATATCTCCATTTCTTCATAGCTTGCACAATAGCATAGAATTCCTAATCATAGACATAATATTTTCTCTTTGCATCATTCAACTTTTCACTAAATAAAGTAATAGGTTTACCTTTTTGAGTCAATACAACTCCAATTGCACTTCCACTTGCATCACATTCAACTTGAAATACCTTATTGAAATCAGGTAAGGTTAGCACAGGTAATTTAGCAACCTTCAAATTTAAAGCTTCAAAATTTTTATGAGCTCCATGTGTCCATTTGAACTCTCTTTTGTCTCCTCTCATTGTCTCAGTCATAGCATTGCAAATAGAACTAAAATTTCTGATAAACTTTCTGTAAAAACTTGCCAATCCATGAAATTATCTCATCTCTATAACATTCTCAAGTGTAATCCAACTCAATATACCTTCAACCTTTTCTGGATCCATCTTCAAACCATTAGCTGAAATTACAAAAACCATATACACAAGCTCTTCTTTCATGAAGGAACACTTCTTCAGATTTATCAAAAACTTTTCCTCTTTCAATCTCTGCAATACTTGTTTTATATGCATCAAATGTTCTTCTCTGGTTTTACTGAATATCAGAATATCATCCAAATATACAATCACACATTTATTCAAGAATTTCTTCAAAACTTCATTCATCAGCCTCATAAAGGTACTGGGTGCATTAGTTAAACCAAAAGGCATAACCAACCACTCATACAAACATTCCTTTGTCTTGAAAGCAGTCTTCCATTCATCACCTTCTCTGATTCTGATCTGATGATATCCACTTTTCAAATCAATCTTGGTAAAATACTTTTCTCCACTCAAACAATCCATTATGTCATCCATTCTTGGTATAGGAAACCTATACTTCACTGTGATCTTGTTTATTTCTATGGACTCAGTGCACATTCTCCATTCTCCATTCTTTTTAAGTGCCAACATAGAAGGTACTGCACATGGACTCAAACTTTCTCTAATTAAGCCTTTGTTCAACAACTCATGAACTTGTCAATTAAGCTCTTCATTCTCGGTAGGTGTTAACCTATGTGGTGCTTTATTTGGTAAACTAGCTCCAGGAATCAGGTCCATACTGTGACTGATATCTCTGATTGGTGGCAAACCATCAGGTACATTATCTGAAATGATTTATTTGTATTCAGTCAGCAACTTCTCAACTTATGTAGGTATGCCATATTGTGCATTCTTACTTGGTTTGTTAGGAATCAAAGCATAATAGATATCATTTCTTTTCAGATCTTTAACAAACTATCTACCTTCCATCAGACAAAGTTTCATAGATGTACACAACTCATCAGTAGATTCTTCAATCAAAGGTAACAAAATTTGCTTCTTCCCATCAACCCAAATAGAATATCTATTCAACCTTCCATCATGTATATCATGTCTATCATACTATCAAGGCCTACCCAACAAAATATGACAACAATCCATTGGCATAATATCACATAACACCTTATCATAGTACTTTCCAATTTTCAAATTCACAAAAAATTGTTCACTCACCATTAATGTATGATCATCCTTAATCCATGAGATATTTTAGGGTTTTGGATGTTTCATCCTCTCCAACTACAAATTTTCAACCATTTCCTTAGATGTCAGATTCTCTAAACTTCTACTGTCAACAATGACCTTCCAAACCTTGTCAGCAACTCTACATCTAGTCTTGAATAAAATTTTCTGGATTAGATCTTTCTTATCTTTCTCACTCCATAGTATCCTTTGGATCATGAGATTCTCAGGTTCATTCGATGACTCTTCTTGCACTAATGCATTTCTACTACTGTTACCACCTTTCTTGCTTGCATGTGTACACTAAAAGTATTTGTGTCCTTCTTCACCATAATTGTAACAAGTTACTTGGAACCCTCTTCTGCTATAACCACCTCTAGAGTAATTACCTCTTCCTCTATATGAATTTTCACCTTTCCATTCAGTCTTGCCTTTGTCTTGACTAGTGTCTGTATTTGACTTGTCTGGTTCAGATCTACTATTTTCACAATGAGATCTACCTCTTCCTCTAGGGAATATATGACCTCTACCTCTTTGTATTTGTTCATACCTTCTGTTCAAATTTTCTTCATCTTTTAGGGAAAATTGATATGCCTCTTCAATACCTTCCATTTTGACTAACTGATTTCATCTTGTATGGAACTTCTCAAGACATTCAGGTATCTTGCAACTCTTTCCACTTCATCTTCAACATGTCCAGATCTGATGTCTAATCTGTAGAATTCCTCAGTATAGTCTTTGAATGATTTGTCCTTCTACTTCAAACTTTGCATTCGCCGGATTAGGTTAATCTGATAATCATAAGGTAGAAATTTGCCTTTCAATTTGTTAACCATCTTATCCTATACCTTGATCTTGTCTTTACCTTTCTTCTTTCTGTCCAATTTTAGGTGTTCCCACCATAAGGATGCATGACCTTTCAATTTTGTACTTGCAATCTTCACCTTCTTATCTTCTACAACATTCTCATATTCAAAATATTTTTCCATCTCAGTGATCTAGTCAATCAATTCATCAGAATCTAACTTTCCACTATACTCGGGAGGATTAAACTAAGGTGTGGATTTCACACTTGTCAAAGCTCTCAAGAATCTTTCCTCTTCTTGATCCATCACAGGTGTAGGTGTAGGTTCACCTTGAACCTCTTCAAATTCATCATCACTAACATCTTCAAGATGTCTTCCTCTATGTTGGGCTATCTCAACAACTTCCAATCTTGTAGCCATTTTTCTAAGCATATCAGCTAGACCTTGATCAAAATATCCTCTCCCACGAACCATCTTGAAACTCTCTGCAATTGTAGGGTAGATTGCAACCTGCCACCCTACAAAAAATATCTTTAGAGTTTACAAGAAGGAACCATGGATCTTAACTTGCTCTGATACCACCTGACACAAGGAGGTTGGAGACGGGGCCTAGGGCACACCTGAAAGCATCCAACTTGCAGATAGAATGCAGAATAAACACAACAACACAGTGTGAGAGAGAAACATAGTGATCTTTTATTATTAATTGATCAAACTCAATACATGCTAGGCTATAAGGCCTTCCTGGTTACGTCCATATACATAAAAATGTATTACAATTCGATCTTCTTACAACAGATATCTCAGATCTTCAATATCTTAACATTTTACTTCTCTCTCTAAGACTTGCTACCAAACTAAGAACATACAAAAGAATATATACAAGAGACCAACAACGAATTTGATGCTCAAAACACAAAGGAGAGACCCAGATTTAGGTCCACATGGATCCCAATATTGATCCCAAATAAATCCAACCACAAAAATTAAATGAAGAAGTCAGCCACAACTCCAACTCCAAAAATATCGGCAAAGGGCATGACCGAGCAACAGAGCACTCGGCCAAAGAAGAGCTGAGCAATAGAAACAAACATGACATGAGCAACTTGGAAAGCATGCCAAGAAACAGAAGTTGAGCAATAGAGAACAAACTAAGGAATGTAGTAAACATATTTTTGGTTGAGTAGGATTGGCAAGGATCGAAGATGCTCCTGCATTAACAATTCCCTCATAATGGTGCTACCAGTAGTCAATCTCTCTCTGGGCCTCACACCCTAATCTCAAGTAATGATATAGAACCTCTCGATGGGATGCATCTTGTACACCATCAATAAAGGATCAGACCTTTATGCAAACATGTCACTCTTTATCCTCTACAACTATCACACTAGCCTCTACTGCTATAACCCGACTCTCTACAACAACAACCCTACTCTCCAAAGAAGTATCTTATGCCTCTGAAGTTGTAAGTCTAGCCTGCAGATCGACTATATCCTGGGTCAGTCTCTCCATCTCCAAAGGATCATCATCAATCCTACCCATGGTCACATCCATGTCTCCCTCTTGACCCATATCACCCAATCCCTCCTCCCCAGTGCCCCGCACTACCCAAGAGTTCTCCTGACTACTCTCACTCCTGCTAGTACTACTATTACCATTGGAAGAGCTAGTACCTACCTCTTCAATCTCCACCTCCTTAGTATCCCTCTCCACAACTACCCTCTCTGCCAACACCGCACTTCCGCACTCTCCTAACTAGCTAAGGTCCACCCTGCTCTAACCCCTCCTCCTCCTCTAGCAAAGCACTCAACCCAAACTGACTGCCAATCCCATGCCCACCCCTAGTCCTAACTCTCCCACCATCAACACCAGGCCCTGGGTCATCTCCATCTCCATCTCCATCTCCCTGCCTACCATCCTGACCACTGTCTCTCCCACCTCCCTAACCACCATCCCTACTACCATCCATACCATCATCTCTCCCACCAACCCATCCACCATCTCTCCCCCCATCCCTACCATCGTCCTATCCTCCACCCCTACCTCCATCCCTACCTCCTCTTTGTCTCTATCGATTCCTCCTCATAATGATACCAACAACATGATGAGACACATTAGTCAAGGAAATAGGTCGAGCCTACATCCACCATGCATCATACTGAGGGTTAGTACATGCAAAGAGAACAAGTTCAATATTAGTACCATATAGATGATAAATTAGAAGCAACTACTAAACATGCATCTATAACAAATAGAGAAAAAGAGGAGTATAGAAATCAACCAAGGAAAATCAAAACATATACCTGCATCAATAGTGGTTGATCGCCATGTCCAAGAAAAAGGAAGAATATGCATGAAATTAGTCCTAGCCGCATCAAGAGAAATAACAACACCCCACAGAGTGACATCCCTCAACCCATGAGCAAAGTAAGCATAGAATAAGATACATCTTGTCTCTCACAAAATTGGCACAACACCCTATCAGTGTTGTGAAAATAAATCATATGAATGTGGCCACTAACATGACCAATAATAAATCTCCTCTATCGAAAGAATGGAAGATGTGCATCCTCTCCATCCCACACAGGAAAATCCCTGTAAGGTCTCCAAATAAAGTATGACATCATGTTTAGCTATTGCTTCAAGTACGTGAAGTGCCCCATATGGGACTAAACAAAAGTGCCATCATACATAAAGACATATGGTCTCCCCTGAGGAAGATCATGAGCACCTACGGGCCTACTAACAACAATATGCTCCCATGCGCAGATCTATAGGAGAGTGGCACCACATCCTAGAGACTTACCTCCAAGGTAAGCCACATAGAACATTTGGAAGTACATATGCGCAAGCATACATGGACTCCAATAATATATTGTATGGTCTCTAACCATACCCTTTAGAACAACACCAAAACCAATAGAGAAGCCATGTTGGTGACGATCAGGACACATGATCTCACAAATCAAACTACCAAGAAAGGTAGTTAGTTTATCTAACCCTATGCCAAACCTGGACCATGGGATATTGTATGGATCAGAAATACCAAGATGATCCTGGGGAAAACCAGATAACTCAAACAAAGCTGCAATAATAGGACCTCAGGCATACTCTAAAAGACAACCTCGGATGTGAATCTACAAGATGTAATAAACATCCTCTAGTGTAACAGTGCACTCCCTAGTCAAAAAATGAAATGTACAAGTGTCTGAATGCCATCTCTCTAGAAGAGTAGAGATCAGACCCCTATCGGTAATGATCTTAGGCATATAAGATATCCAATATAAACCTATCTGTCTAAGGACATCCCTCTCATCCTTAGAAAGATGAAAATAGTATACTAACCCAGAAGGTCTGGACTCCCGACAATGCAACATCGTCCTAGTGTACTGCAAAGAACAAAAAAAAGTCACCCATCAGTCTCAGGACAGAAAAAAAATATCAAACAAGTACATATACATGCATAGACATAAGTGACAAAGTGATTGCGGTAATCCTAAAGCATTTACGACACTTTTACACCAATTGAAGCATGTAATCGACAATTGTGGCACATTTCTCATAATTGTGGTAATAAACATCATCAATTGTGACACTTTTATCGATTGCGAAAAGTAATATGTAATTACGGCATCTAAACCACAATTGTGGCAAAATCACAGTCAATTGTGGCAACAATGCAAAATTTTCAAAAAATAAATTATTTTCAAAAGCAATAATGAAAGCATTAAATGTAGAAGGACTAAGTTACTCACTGGACGTCCTGCGCCAGCTAGCCGACAAAGGGTCCGGACCTAATAAAAAATGTGAACGACACCTAGAAGGCGCGACATAGCTCAAAAATAATGTAGAAAGCAGAGAAAACTATAAGAAAACTCACCAGATGATCAAGAGCTCCAAAAGTGCAAAGTGACAAATGAATGGCCCTCCAAGCTATTAATAAGGGTTCTGAAAAAACCTTAATTCCTATAGGACCTCCATTTGATCGTCCCAACCCCCAAAAACTTAAATAGTTGATATCAGGAGCATATTGAAGTATTTTCAGGAATGGTCAGATACTTAGATAAACATTTTGCAATGTCAACAAATTAATGCTCATGTCGCAAATTTTTTCTCAAATTTGTTGAGGGGGCATAAATACACCTGCTATCACCGGGACAAGCTAGGGTAGGATCAAAATAGAGAATCTTTGACACAATGTGACAAGCCACAACATCAAAGCAGGGAAATGTAGACACGCTAAAATAGACAGACTTGTGAATTTACATTAAAAGCACTAATTTTCATCTATTAATTAATGGTTTTTTAATCATTAATTAGTCATCTATTTTCTTCTAAACTCATTCCCCAAATCATCTAATCATATCCCCAAAATTAATTAAATAATTAGTTTTATTTAATTAAATAACCTTAATTGATTAATCTTCATTAATTAATTAATTTCAATTTCCTAAAGTTTAAATTTTAATATTTAAACTTATTAATTAATTCTTCTAATTAAATAAATTTTAGTTCATTCAATAATTCAATTCTAAATCCAAAAAGAATTCAATTATCTGACATGTTGAATACTTTAATTACAAAAATCAATTAAATCCTTTCTCAAGTTCAAAAAGGTAACTCATGATCAACTTTCTAGTTAACTAAACATTACCTCTTCTCTCCAAGTTAAAGAGGTGGAGTTTAGTAGGTTCTTCTCAGTTAACCAAACTTTGTCTCTTCTCTCCAAGTTGAAGAGGTGGATTTTACTAGTTTCTCCTCAGTTGAACTAAAGCATCACCTCTTCTCTCCAAGTTGAAGAGGTGGAGTTCACTAGTTGCTCCTTGGTTAACTAAAACAACACCTCTTCTCTCCTAGTTGAAGAGGTGGAGTTTACTGATTACTTCTCCAGTTCCTTTTGATCTTAACCATTCATTCTCAAATCTCTGGGATTGATCTCAAACTTTCAAATCATTTTCAATATTACAGATAACCAACCCTTCATAACCATTTGAAAGATCCAAGATTTCAAGCTTTCATGCACCCTTACTTTGCAGGATTATTGCTAAAGGCATTCAAAGCATTCTTGTGATCACACATTCAATATCATATTCTTGACATTCCCAAGTCATATACATCGTTGATACCAATACTGAGCACCACACACACAATATTTTAGAAGGAGTAGAGAGAGATAATAGAAGATTTGAGCTTTGTTGGTTTGCATTCATTTGTATTCCTCCTTGATTGCTTGTCATTTTATTATTTGTAGTTTCATTCTTAGTAGTAATTGATTGATTTCCCACATTGCAAATCGGTGCTACTAACCCCTCATTAATTCGAGCTTGGAATAGGACTGAGCCTACACAATAATAAATTGATCTTTCTTTCTTGTTATCATCCTCTTATGCTAGTAATACTCCAAGTGATGTAGCCTTAGCTAAAATATAGAGTAACAATGGTTTTCCATGAATAGGCGCCATTAGAATAGGACAATCAGATAGATAATCATTTAATTCCTTGAAATTATTTTTACAATGTTCATCCCATTTGAAACTTACTCCTTTATGCAACAATTTTATGAAAGGTTGCGCTCTATCTGCTAGTTGAGACATGAATCTTCTGATTGTCTAGAGTCTTCCTTAGAGAATCCTCATTTGACTAATGTTACAAGGGTGTGGCATTTCCATTATTGACTTCACTTTTTTTTTTGTCCACCTCAATTCCTTTAGTTGATACAATAAACCCTAAGAATTTCCCTAATTGGACTCCAAATGCACATTTCTTTAGATTGAGCCTTAGTTGAAATTGTTCCATTCTATCTAGTATCTTCCTCAAGTCCTTGATGTGAGTTCTTCTTATCTTTGACTTAGCTAAGGTGTCATCCAAATATTCCTCCTTGTTCTTATGTATCATGTCATGGAAGATTGTCGTCATAGCTCTCTAATATGTAGCTCTGGCATTCTTTAGCCCAAATGGCATTACGTTCCAGAAAAATGTTCCCCATGCGCATGTAAACATTGTCTTTTCTTGGTCTTCAAGAGAAATATATATTTGGTTATTGCCTTAAAATACATCCATGAGTGAATAATTTTGTGAGGTCTATAATCATATCAATATTTGGCAGTAGGAAGTCATCTTTAGGACAAGCTTTGTTTAGATCCCTAAAGTCTATGCAAATTCTGATAGACTTATCTTCTTTAGAAACTGGGACTACAATAGAAATCCATCCTACATAAGAAATGACCCTTATGAATGCATCTTTTAAGAGTTTATCTAGCTCTGCTTTTACTAACAATGTCACATGTGGGTGCATCTTTCTTAATTTCTATTTAACAAGTTTTATCCCAGGAGCTAAAGATAAGTGATGTATTATTAATTCAAGATCTAATCCAGTCATATCAGTATAAGAGCATGCAAATTTGATCTTTTTCTCTTTAAGGAACTTAGTAAACTATGTATTTTCTTCTTCTGATAAGGATTGTGCTAGATGGACAAATTGAGGAGCTTCTACCATTCCCAATTAACTGGTTGTGTTGGTTCTATCACTACTGAAGATCTTTCTTCAAAGTGCTCAGGGAGGATATCAAGAATCTCATCTTTTGGCTCCTCTGAGAGGTTTTCACCATCAGATACGTCTTTTATTTTTAATTTTTTTATAATCTGATACTGCCACAACGTGGTTTTCACCATCACTTCTTTTTTTATTTTTACTTTTCAACTTGTGACTAAGAAACTTGATATCCTCCTCTATTAGATTCACACTCCTTTCATTGGTGGAAGAGGGATAGGTTTCACAAGCATTCAGATAATAGGTCAAAGTGTAGTCATTGAGAAAGTTCATGATAGGAGTAGGTTCTGAGTTTATCAAATCAATAAGTTCAGGGTTTACCAAGGATAATGATTCAGAGGATTTTAAGGACAACATCACGCCAGTGTCAAGACTATTAGCTGACAAGAAATGTTCTGTTAAGTTAGCTTCTACAATGTTTATATTATTAAGAGTCGGATAATCATTATTAGTGTTGTTGTTAGTGTTATACAAACCTAACTCTAGTGACTCATCATTTAAGCTTTCCCCTTCTTCTCTTATCATATTTGAACTCATATCTTGTATCCTTTGAAATTCTTCTAGTCCCATTAAGATGCCACTATCTTCATGAATTATTCTAGGTTGTGACAACATTTATATTATGGGTAGTGTTAGAACTCTCTCCCCTTTCCAATAAAGGTGCAAATTTATGGATTACATCTACCTCAATATCCATGGTAGCATTAGACATGTGATCCCATTCATAATCATGTGAGTCTAAGATATTGTTATTAGATCAATTTAGGAATTTAACAATAGTTATCTGGTGTACCCTATTGGCCATTTGTGAATCAAAGTGTGGTAGATCAAGGACATGTGAAACCGTCACCAGTTTCCCTCAGTTAGGATGTATACTTTGTTGTTGTCTTATAGGAGATGACTCCTCAAGAGTGTTTGAGCTACTCACTTCTTCTTTTCTGTTTATGTCTTCTTCTTGTTCTTGAGGGGTTTCTTCATGGAATTCCTCTGCTTGCTGAACTTCTGGAGAATCTTCTTCTTCTTCTTCCTCTACTTCTTGGAAATTGGTCTATGACAACAAAGGAACATGGTTTTCTATTTGTTCTCCAAACGTAGGTACATACCATTCTCCTTGGTATTTTGGGTTCTTAGTACCAATATGTAGTAATATTTCATATGTCCAAGGTACAAGTTCAATTTCTTATTCTTCTTCATCACTTCCTTTATCAAAGATTGGACCATCTCTTGAGGTGGGGTGTTTTATTTGTTATTGAAACCCAAACCTAATTTGTCTTTAGTGTCTCTAAATTCCATATGGATAGGCTCAATGAGTCCCTTTCCTTTATCTCCTAAAGGTCCCTTCCCTTTGTATCCCATTTTTTTGAGAAGGTTATAACCTTTTCCATATTTTTGCAGGAGATATCTCAACATGTTTTACTTCATTTTCTCTCTTTTCATCTTTATAAATCCAAGCCAAGAATCCTTTATCTTCCTTTTCTTCTTCATGAGAGTTTGTATCTCTAACCATACCATTTGGTTCATGAATGTCTTTTCCTTTTGATGAAGAAGGTGTAAAAGAGGGTGAAGGTCTCCCATATGATCTCGGAGATACAAAAATGTTAGCTAAGGATGGAGTTGTATCTAATTTGTATCCCTCCATGATATTTTCTTCAAATTTTAATGTCTTTCCAAAGCTTCTCATCACCATATATTTAGAGGTTTTAGCTGGGAATTCTTTTGGAACATCCTTATTGTGAGGGACCATACTATCTGCCTTGATGTTGTTGCAAGTATAGCTGGAATCTGCAGTAAATCTTACTTCCACCCCATTGTGTGGGAATTTGATACATTGGTGGTAATTAGATGGCATTGCTTGCATTTCATGTATCCAATGTCTTCCTAGTAGTATATCATAGGTCAATGGTAGATCAAGAACTTGAAAAATCATATTTCACTCTATTGGTCCTATTCTTATGGGTAAAACAACTAGTCCTTTGGATGATCTTTCCTCTTCATCATAAGCCTTGATAGTTATCTTACTCCTTGAATCAATTGTGTTTTCTAAAAGACCCAATTCTTTGACCAGATTGAGAGTACATATATTCAACCCTACACCTCCATCTATCAATACACATTTTACATGGTGTTTATGGATCAAGGGGGTTGATTATGGGGATGAGTTAAAGATGTATCATACTATTCTAAAAAAGAGAGATAACATGGAGCTGATATGTGATTGAACATTGCCTGGAATTTGTCTATATCAATGTCTTTTGGAACATTGGAAGAATATAGGGCTTGTTCAAGAACTTCCCAATGCACTAAAGAGATTTTTAATAACTCAAATATAGAGATTTGAGCAAAGGTTCTTTGTATTTGGTCCACCAAGTTGTAGTTAGCAGAAGGTGTAGGAACCATTTGTCTTAACATTGTTGGTTTAGGAATTGTGACAATAGGTGGTTTAGATGATGTTGTCTATTTGGATGAGGAATTAACCCCTTTAATCAGGATTTGTGTTTGGCTTTGTGTTACCATATTTGAATATGCCGACTTTTCCTTGACACCTTTTATAGTGATCACATTGATTGATTCATTCTTTATGTCCAACATATTGATCACATTATCATTATGAGAATAGGTGTAATTAACTTCATTTCCTTTTCCTTTAGAGGCTTCACCTTTTTCATAGTTTGGAAATGGTTTATTAGATGTTGTGTGATATTCATTAGATGTATGTCCTTCCAATTTGATCTTGCCTCTATCAATGAGATCTTGTATAACATGTTTGAGTTTGACACAATAATTGGTCTTATGTCATTTATTTCTATGGAACTCACAATAGGCATTATTGTTCCACCACCTTGGTTTTACTTTTGGTTCCCATGGTTTTGTCTCTGATAAAGTGATGATTTTATTATCTAAGAGAGTCTTCAAAACCATCTCAAGAGGTTCTCCCAATGGAGTAAATATTCGTTGTGGTCTAGACATCCATGGCTTATTATTGTTGGCATCAATTTTTTCTCATGGTATTGTTGTTGTTCCTTAGATTCTTTTCTTGCTTGTAGGATATTTGTAAGATTAAACACAACTGGTTTAACATTCACATTCGAGGCTTCCACCACTCCATCATTAACAACATTTTTGTTCTTGTTCTACCATTTTGGTTTGTTGTTATAGTTTTTAGAGGATTTATTGTCACTTTGGAGTGTGATTTCCCCTTTCTTGACCGTAACTTCTTCAACATGAATGGCGTTCTTTATCATTCTATAAAAACTAGGAGAATCTTGGATCTGTAGAGCATAATTCATTTTAGGTACTATGTTGCTTATAAATATCTCCATCTTTTTAGATTCAGGTATTTGTCTTGAGTACCTTGCAAATATTTTCCTCCACCATTGTAAAAAGTGTGTGAAGGATTCACCTATTTGTTGTTTTGTATTGCAAAGATCCATCATGGTAACATTGTGTTGTATGTTATAGGAGTAATGTTGGAAAAATCTTTGAATTAACTCCTTAAATGTTTGCACACTAGGTTTTAGTCTAGAGAACCATTCCATAGAATTTCCACCTAGACTTCCTAGAAATAGTCTCATATAGTATGTCAGTTCGTGCATGTATTATATGCTTAGAGCACAAAATTATCTCACATGGTCATGTGGATTGATTTATCCCATGTATTTGTCATATTTGGGTCGTGCCATGTTAGGGGGGAATGAAACCATGTTTATGCTTTTGTCAAAAGGAAATAGACATATGTGCTCCAAGGAGTATTTCTCCATTGGTTTAGTCTTCTCTTTCTTAAGCGTTGTGAGTTCCGTTTGAATTTGATATATTTGTTTTGAGAGAATGGAGATGGGTGTTTGTACCTCTTGTTCCTTCAATCTTTTGACATCATAGTCCTTGGGGAGTTTTAATCCAAGAGAAGCTAAGTGAAGGAAGTATTTTTCTTTGTCTTCCCTAATGATTTTCTCCAATGTCTTTTGAAACTTATGACTTTGTTTGAGTTTGTTATATTCTTCTTTGGTGATGTCTTCTTCACTATCTGAATCAAACAAAGGAAGATCATGGTTTCTATCTTATTGAATTTCTCTTTTGTCTTGGTTATCATCTTGATCATATTCATCAAAGGAAACACTCCATTCTCTATTGGGTACATCCATATTGGGTGAGTCTTGATAAAAAAGGGGATTTTGAGATGTCTCTCCTTGTTGAAATTTAAGTAATCTTGGAGGAATTTCTGAATCATCAGCAAGGTATTATTTACTTCTTGTGTTAACCATGAGAGAAAGATCTCAATTTTGTCAAAAGTGTTCCAATTGTGCCAAAAGGAATTTCCAAATTGTCCAAATGTGTTTGTCCAAGTTGTGGTGAATGCGAGTTTGATTGTTTGAAGTGATTGATTCCAGTGTTAGAGGGTTAGAATGCCCCGATAGTGAGATGGGAACCAAGAAGATTTGTTTAGTGAAATGACAACACAATTTGGGATCAATACCTAAATAACATGCAAGGTAGAGTTCCAATTAGATTGAGAAACAACATCAGGTGGACTAGCAAGAACAATAGATTATGACTGACAAGTAAAAAGGGTATCCAAAACTGCAAAGTTCCTGAGTTTGACACATGTGCAAGTACCCTTTGTTCCATATGTGACCTACCAGTTGCAATCCTAGATTTACAGGATGCTAGCCTGTTCTTCCTAAACGCGACTCTCTTTTCTAGATGCGATCTAGGATTTACCAAAAGTGATCTTTCTTCCCAAATGTGACTCTATTTACCAAATGTAACCTAGGATTTTCCAGACACGACACTTTAATAGATTTTTCTAAGTTTTCCACTTTGTTTTGAAGGGTGTGAAATTTTTTTTGACTCCAGGATTTGTTTGATGAATTCTAGAGTTTTTTTAGGCAACATAAATGTCTGTGACTGTCAATAATTGATTATTTTGGGTGTTTATATTTTTATTTCAATTTTAACACATCAAGCAAGTTGTTTAAGAACCAAACACACCTATTCCCTAAAATCTATGGTGCAACATGAAAATATTTTCTCATAGACTCATGTACACACTCAAATGCTAATCATAATACAACCATCACCAATCTCGCAATGGCTCTAGTCATGATGTTGTATTATCTGACACCAAACACAATTAAGGGCACAAAATGATGAGTATCTTAGGGAAATTACTATTTAACTTGAACAAAGATTATCACCTTTCAGAGATGAATCTGGTGGTCTTTACTACAAAGTGTTTTAATTTGGGCATCTGTTCACAACCATCCCCCATATAATTGTATAAGGAAAAATTAAGGTTTATAGCCCTATGAGTACCTAGATGAGTGTAGTCTCACAAGAAATATTCAAGTGGCTCCACTCTACACACATCCAATCATGTCCAAGGAATGATAGTCAAAATTCAAAGGACAAAACTGATTACATCTTCTAAGACTTATGCCTCAAGGAAGCAATTTGATTACAGTGAGATGGAAGGGTTGGCATTCACCTGTCCTCACTTGGGTCATTCCTAGGAGATTTTTTCCTCAACCGGCAGGCCCTCTAAATCTAAAAGCAGTAAAGAGGATTGGCCGCTTAGGAGTCTAGATTTTTTATTCTTCACAAGGAAGAAGAGCATACTCTCCTATCCATTCTATTTTCTCTTGTCAAACATGTCGTGCAAGTTCTTTCCCTCAAATTGTGGAATTCAATTACTTAATCCCCCATCTTGAGTTTTCAATTTTCCAACTTGGGAAAAGAGCATAATCCTCTAGTTGGATTAAGAACTAAATTCAAATTCAAAATTTTACGTTCCTAGAAAAGAATTGAACCAAAATTTTGAGCAATTTGAGTTCATTTCCCTAATTTCTTTTCAACACTTAACTTGATGTTTGAGGTTTTGATTTTCCATGAAGGAAAAGAGCATACTTCTCTAATCAAGTTATGAATTGGAGAGAAATTATGTTAAGTTCCTAGAATTGCAAAAAAATTTGTTGAATGCATAAGGAAACCTACAAAACCACTTGTTAGTAGTTTCACTTCATCTCCTTAGCCAAGGAAGTCTTTGAAAACATCCTGAAAGAACTCATTAGGATGCTTAAACAATCAGATTCATCCAAAAAACATCCAAAGTTAGCTAATTAGTCATCAAATTCATCAATTATGCAAGTAAGCTAACCAAATGCAATCATGGACCTTACCAAATGTGATCTTATTTCCTAAATATGATCCAGAAATCACTAAATGCGAGAAAATATCCTAGATGTGACCATTTAGTCTAAATGTGATTTGGAATTTACCAAATGTGAGCCTTCACTAGATGCAATTTGGGATTTACTAGATGTGATTAAGGATTTTTGGGATGTCAGCTTCTTCTCCAGATGCAATCTTCTACTTCCAAATGCGATTCATCCTCAAGAACACAAACAAAAGGGTCAAGGATTAGCTAAAAAAGGAATAGAAATCTAGGGCTCTGCCCCACGGTGGGTGCTATAAATGTGTGTGTGAATTATGTACCTATAAACTGCAAAACAACACTTCAATATGTCATTGCATCAATGGTTATAAATATGGAAATCAATTGCAAAGCATCAATAAAACCATAGAAATTGGCATATTGCTTCCTATCTAGAAAGAGTATTGTAGACACCTAAAACTGGGCAGGTGTCCTAGAATCATCCAAATCTGCAAATCTCAGCCAAATGCTCTAATTTTCTTCAAAATGGATCAAAATTAATTAAATGGAAATTTATCAATCAAAGTGGATTAAATCAAATTTAAATCAAGGGATTAATTAATCATGAAATCAAATAATTAATTACAAGCCTAAAAGGATTAATCAAATTATGCAATTCATTTTAATCAATTAATTGTATAGTATAAATCAAAAATCAATTTGAACCTATTCCCACATGACTAAATTAATTAAATGATTGAATTAATTAAAATCCTAATATCTTTTCAACACAAATAAAGGAGCCAATGAGAATTGAGAACACACTTGCACATGGATCACTCCAATTTTGCATCTCAACCTCTCATTTACCCTTTAAAATCTCATCCACTCATCTTGTCCCACCCTTTGAGGACAACATTTAAATGGTCCCCTTATTTGAAATCATTTGAGAGATCAAACTCAACCAAGGATTAACCCATGATCAATTAACTCTACCCCATACCCTTGGGATTTTACTATAAATACAAGCATTTTCAAGCATAAGCATATCCTAAAAAATTTGAATGCAAAGCATCCTCCTTATAGGCAATTTCATAGTATTTTGAGCAAATAGTGAGAGCATTTCATAGTAATTTGAGAGATCTTAACATTTTATGAGAGCATTTGAATTGATTTTATATCAAATTGAGAGAATTGAGAGCTAGATTAGGTATTTTATCATCAATTTCTCATTCTAGGAAGGTTGCTAGTAGAGATTAAGGCTAAGAGCTCTACTTGCAAATCCTAGTTAGAGAACCATGGGATGTTATGGATGTTAAATGCAGTTCTTTAGATTAATTTTCTTATTTCTTTCCATATAATTGTGCTTAATTGTCCTAATTTCATGAAGGTGTATTAACTCACACACAAATGGCGCCCACCGTGGGGCTTTAGGCCTCATTTCCATCATTTTTATCAAATTTTGTGTGTTTTGAAAATAGGTGAAATGTCACGTATGAAGAATCTAATGACGCATGTGAACAGTGAAGTGACGCTTAAAGATCTTACTCTATTTTTGTCTTAATTTCTTTCACCGCATATGAGATAAAGTGTGACACCTGCGAGTGCAAAGCGTCACCTGTGACTCAGGAAATGACATGTAAAAGCTATAAAATGACATGTACAAGCTGTAAAATGATGTGTACAAGCTGTTAAGTGACGCGTACAAGCTGTAAAGTAACATGTACAATCTGTAAAGTGACACGTATAAACTATAAAGTGACGCGTACACACTCTAAAGTGACATGTACACACAGTGAAATGATGTATACAAGCTGTTAAATGACGGCTATTATTTTTTGTGTTTTATTGCTATCAAATCATTAAATTCATTTTGCTAACTTTCTGTCACTATGTTTCCTGCAGATGAATAGACACCGAAAAGTGCAGAAACTAGAGAAAAGGATCAAAACAGCAAGCAAGGAGGTAAGAATTCAAAGCAAATACTTTAAACAACTCCATAGTGCTTAAATTTTGGAAAATTTGGAAGTAGAGTTGGAATCATATGACCTTTATGTTAAAATTGTGAATGCTTACAAACAAAAATTTCCATCTTTGAATTGGATTTATGCATTAATTCCTTAAAGTGTTTTTTTTTTAATTCGCAAATCTTGCTTAAAAGACTTAATTGCATTTCAATTTACTTTTTGGTTGGATCATTGTGGTTGTTTGTGTTGACTAACTTTTTTGTGGAGTTGGAGTGTGAATGATCGCCACTAGGTGAGTAGCAAAAAAGCAAAATCCATAAAAAATGCACCTAGCCTTTGCTAGCTTCAAAACAAGGTATTCTAATTAACAAGATTGCATTGATTAAATTATGGAAAATTATTTGAATCTAGTATAATTAGGGACACCCTATTATTGTCCTTTCAAACAAGACATTAGGTATATGCTCTCAACTTTTTGAAGTTGATCAAAAAGCCAAAAGTGTCAAGTTTGAGTGGTAGAAAGAAAGGGAGGATAATTGAACCACACACTTCATTTTTAAGAACCTCCTTGTCAAGGGGTTGAAAAAGAACAAGCATGTTTGAGGTGTTTTGAACAAGGAAAGATAATAGGGATATGCTCTTCAATTACTAAGTGAATCAAAATCTCAAACTTGTTGAACCGAGTTTGATTTCTTATTTTTCTATATATGCTAGATCATATAGAACTTTGGAGGGCCTGCCTCCCAAGAATTCCTTTACAAAGGTGGTGAGAGGGAACAAACCAAAGTGGGATACAATCA
This sequence comes from Thuja plicata, assembly GCA_018584345.1. NCBI lineage: Eukaryota > Viridiplantae > Streptophyta > Pinopsida > Cupressales > Cupressaceae > Thuja > Thuja plicata. Next base: position 117,786 of record MU226746.1, on the reverse strand, counting down.
CTTTAGCCATGATATCATCCAACCCACTATAAATAAATTCACTTTACCTTAATCGGAGAGTGACTAAGTTGCATACAAGTCATCCTCACTTCCTCAAGTAGTCCTTTAGGATTGTGAAAAATCATATGTTTGTGCATGTGGGAAGCTCGCAAGGGGGTAAAGGAACTTGACATGATTTATAATGTAGGTGTTCATTAAAACCCAGTTAAAATAGTAAGCCTACCTTTAAGAGCCATTGTTAAAAGCCAAATTCATTTGACTCTAGGTAGAATGCTTGGAAGACTTTCTTGTGTTGTACTTGTGAAAATGACCGAGAACATACACTTTTAGTGTTGTCTTAGGGACATGATGAAAATTTTATGTGTGTGTTGAGATTGTATTTAATTTTCAAGCAAGAACCTTCTCTGACAGATCTAATAAAAGACCTTAAACTTTTAAAACCTAAAAAAATTGAAAATTCAACTTTGATTTGTTAAGTGTCACGTATGAACAATTAAGTGACACCTACAGACAATTCTGTGATGCTTGGAAAACTAAAATGATGCCTGGCATCTGTCAAAAATTATGTAAGTCACTGGAAAGTTCCGCTTGGAAATAATTAAACAACGCCTATCAACAGGCAAATGCCACATACTAACTGCAAAGTACCACGTACAAGAATTTTGGTCAACACATACCAACATTAAAGTCACACCTACACACCATCAAGTGACACCCAAAAAAAAAGAAGGGAAAACAGGGGGCATTTCCTGAGGGTTTGGAAAGATTTTTAAATCATATTTGGATACCCTTTTTAGAGTTATTCTTTATCAGTGAAACAGATAGATCATATTCTTCAAAAACATTTATAATGATGAATTTATTTGAGAAATGAATCAATCCTATGGTGGAGAATAATTATCAAAATCAAGATCAAAATCTCCATATGACTCAATACGATGAAGTAACTAAAGAACAAATTTTGGAAGCATCCCAAGATCCCATATTTATGGAAACAATGCGCTTGATTTTGAAGAAGGATAAAGAAGCATATTTTGCTCAATTAGGAGCTACCCTTCCTCATAACTATGACACATCAACCTTAAAGAGGGATGAGGAAAAAAAAAGGATACATCATCTAAAAATCCATCATTACGATCAATTTTTCCTTTTCTTTATGATGATGGGCCATCTGTATCTTCATCTTCTTCACAAAACAAAACATTTATGTGCAACAAACCTATCTTGGATCAAGGGAAATTTCATGACCACCCTATTTCTGATCAAGATAATAAAAATAATGAAGAGAAAGGTACCACTCTCAAGTAAGATCTAATGCACAAACCACTATCTAGTTAGGTTTCTCCCATAGTATTTACTCCTTTCATCCTTCATTCATCTCACAAAGCTTTGCAACTATCCAAAATTCCTACACCAAAGAGTGAGCCTAATGATGATACTTTTCACGTTGACTATGTCTACCCTCAAGGGCTACCTCTAAAAGAAACCCAAGCTAATTTACATCTTTCTGAAAACAATTTCCATGCTTCAAAGACCTTGGACCCCAAAGATTTATGTGCTTCAATGCCTATTCAAAAGTATGCTCCATCAATCTTCCAAACATTCCCCATGCATATCCAAGCATCTACCTTGTCTTTAGAAGTGGCTCCATGTCAAGAGGATAATCCAAAGAGAAAAGAAACAAGTATCAATAAAGATCAAGATCAAGATGTTATACAATCCCCTCCCATATTTTATTAAGGTCCCATATCCATAGAAGCTTGTGATGATCCCCTTGCACCCTTTCATGTCTTCCAAGCTGATAGCCTTCCATTTCATGAACAAAGTGTCCTTCCAAGCTCTATACCTAGTCCAATTACCAAGCAAGATCAAGATATCCCTTCCATCATTTCCAATGAACATATTTAAAATCAAGAGCAAAGCATCCTCTCTACACCATCCAAAGATCCTTGTCAAGATTGAAATATCCCATCAACTCCTTGTCATATTCATCCATATTCACCTCAAGAAACCATTGTTAGAATACTTCAAGGATAACTGAGAGGGGGGGTGAATCAGTTATCCCCAACTTAATCTTTATCTTAAACTTATTAATCTAGATTGATACAAAGTAAATGCACATATAGATAACACATTACACAACACATCAATTTGGTTATGGGGAAACCAAATGGTAAAAACCCCGGTGGGAATTAGTACCCATAAAGAACTATACTGTTTATAGTGATCCATGTTAAAAGATCTTCCAACCCTGTTAGGAGTTGTTCATTACAATGTAGTAGTATAGTGACCTGGTTAATGGTCAGACCCTATTAGGAGTCTTTTACAATAACCCTATTAGGGGTGGTGGACTCACTATCCAAGGACTCATTTTCCAAGTGGTGAAGGCTACAACCTTCTGGTTATTTGATACACATTGTATCAACAAGGTGAACTGTTGTTTGTGACACTGCTTGTTTGATCAGTTCCTTTTGTGCACCAATGCTTTAACCTCTTGTAAAGCACTATAAAAATATTCTCTATGTTCCTAAATCTTCTACTTCAATATCTATATTATCAACATATGATAAATATAGCTCTGTTGCTTTAACACTCTGCTCTGCTTTTCTTATCTCTGGCTTTCACAACTCTTCTTATCACAAATGACCTTATATAAGTACATACACCAAGTATGAGATCATGGGACCTGTAGGAAATCTCTTCTTAACATCCTTGTTATCTCTACTAAGCGCACAAGCATAATTACAACTGCGCAAGTACTAACTGAATAGATGCATCGCTTCACTAAGTCGGCTTCACCAATTTGATCATAACTTTGCAATCTTCTTGAAATACATTTGGCACCTTTAGATTAATATAAAAAACTCATAACTCATCATGAATATACACACACATATCTTGAAGATAGGCACAACTCAATAAACACATTACATACATTGGCCTTAAACTGTTATTCCTCCAGAACTGTAACCGTCAATAAAAGAATTACATATCTTTACTAAAACATCATATCTGGGTTTGCATGTATGAACATAGCATAATAAACATGTCAACAACATGTATCTATCCATGCAAGTCTTCATGTCATCATATGGATAAGTACATATAGAAGTATTGCTATGTATTATATGTTGTCATCAATGACAAACATACAATCAATCAACTGTTTAGAATCAAATCTCCAACAACCATCATCTTCCAAATCCCTTGCATGAGAATAAATCCTTTCTAATCTTGGTTGATCCTATCAAAGTTATTCCTATGAAAGTTCTTAATGATCCTATTGGTATAAAGATAAATCTTAAAGATGAGAACCTTGGCAATGCCACTCATGCCAAATATATTGATATCCCTTTCACATCTTATCTCCGTCCATTCAAATGCAACCATTTGCCTTCACCATCCTCCAAATCCATTTTTGGTTCCTATGTCCCAAAGATAAATTCTTCATCCCCTCCATCCATATTAGGTCTGTATATTCCTCCATCAACCATTCCTACCATCCCTATCTCTCCATTCATTTACCCTACCATGTATTAAGATCAATGAAGGCACACATACTTTTATAATGTCCATACACCAATCCATATGAACCCACCATATTCTTCCTATTCACCCAAAATTCCTAAGTCTTTTGAAAGCAATTTGGATGTGCAACATAAAAAGAAAAATTCAAGAATCCACATGTGTATAAAAATCACCATGTCCCATCTAATCTACATGTGAATGAAAATAAAAGAGAAATATCCAAAAGGCTGCAAAGGTCCACAAAGGAAAATGAAATATCCAAGATACCACAAAGGTCCACCAAGCAAAAAGAAAAATCAAAGAAAATTTGGGTTCCTAAATCCCTCATTGAAGAAATGTATTTAAAAGCATCGCAAAAGAAGGAAAAATCAAAGACTATGTGGATTCCCAAGTCACTTTTGAAAGACTTGCACACAAAATAAAAATCAAACTTGACATTCAAGCTTCCAAAGGCTTCCATTCCATCTCCTTCCAAACATTTTCTACTTTCCAAGTCTACTTTGGGTTCCTACATCCCAAAATCCACTGTCTTAGCTACATCCTCACCTCCTTCATCCATTATTCCTCCATCACTCCACCCCCCTTCAAAGTGTGTGTCAAAGTTGATCTTGCCAACATTTCCATCCAAAACATACCTTCTTATTATCCTCACATTAATATTCCAACACATACTTTCCATCTTTCCATCCCTCTTATCCAATCTATGGCATAAAACCTTCACCACCATCTACCCTTATCCTCCATATGTGTCCTTTATCATCACCTTATCAATATCTTTGAGAATCTTAGCCATATTCATGGTTTATTATAGCATATCTTTCATAAGAGAATTGTTCAAAGATCCAAATGTTGGGAAAATTTTAAAAAATACAAAAAAAATAAAAAATTGAAAAAAGAGAAAAAGTGCCTTGGTGAAAACCTGGTAAATGGGTACCTCGGTACAAAAATTAAAGAGAAATCAATCCATCCTATGGTGAAAACCACTTCTTGTGGCACCTTGGACAAGTACCATGATGAAAACCTGGCAAACAGGCATCATGTGTAATTCCTCCTCTTGCACTCTACACTTGGGGGCATGTTTCATCCATGCTATCCTCCATATTCTACCATTCATCTCACTTGCATCCATATTCCCTCTTTTACCTTTGGTCTTGACAAGGTTGAACACATCCATGAGCATCAAGTATCTTGACACCGTTATCCTTTCCATCAGCTTATTTACTTGTTGCATCCATGCTACCCTATCATGATCTTGCTTATTCCTCATTCACCTTCATCATTCCTAAGCAGTCTTTCCATAACCCAAAAACCATCCCCTCATAGTCTCCATCACCCCTTTATCCTGATTGTGCTATCTTATCCGCATATTACCCCAATTGATACATTGGTCTTGATCAGAAATAAAGAACATAAAGTGAAAAATTTGTTATCAAAATCTTCTTGACATGTCCACTCTTTCTTTTGGACTACCCATTTTAATGACATCAGGTCATTATCCTATATGCTATCTAGAACTACATCATTGGCTTTCATTTCTTATCCAAAAACATGTTTTGCAATGCTATATCCTTTTTCCTTATCTTGGGTAATCTTGAGGAGATGGTCCTACGGCTCACATTCACATTCTTCGTCCATCAATCACCTTTCCATTTCTAATCCATCAGCTTGCAAATCTATTCTTCATGTCCTATACCTTGATAGACATTGGGGGAAAACCACTATGATCTTGTTTGAGATATGGTAAAATCTAAAAATTCAAAAATTCAAAAAAAAAAAAATTCAAAAATCTCTAAAAAAAAAAAAAAAAAATCTCTAAAAAAAAAAAAATCTCTAAAAAATCCAAAAAAATCCAAAAATCTTGCTTAAAGTCTCTTTGAGCTACATTGTCAAATTGTTTTCACATACTCGGTTGCATTTGCCCAAGATTTACATGGTCTCATTTTTACTTGGGGGCAAAGCATTGGTTCTTGGTACAAATAGATTCAAAAGTGCTACATCTTGGTCACATGACAGAAGCAGATTTTCAGAATTCAGAGGAGAGATATTTTGGAACATTTGATGGATATCATTGTTCAAACCTAAACCATTTGATCACATAACTTGATCCTTGAATTTCATTGACTTATTTTATTAGGATTAAAAATCGACAATACCCTAAATGATCAACATATTTGGAATTCTTATTGAAAATCTTGATACATTGCAAAACACTTGAAATTTTTGATGTTTTTCATTAACCTTTTCAAGTCATGTTATTTTTAGCTAATCAATTATGTTTCGACTAGATTGGTGATGATGGAGACATGAGGTTTTCTTGGCTTTTGTGTGACTATTTTGAGGGAGATCGTTTAACTTATGTGAATTTGTCTAAAGACATGGTCATCAAAGAACCATCGAGTACATTCATATGGGAAGGAGGATTAACCTTTGTTTGTTTACACAAACAAATACCTTGGCTGTTTTGATCCTTAATATCTTAATACCAAAATCCACTTGCAACATTGAATCCATTGAAACCGGTATTCATACTCCCATGGTTGGTCATTCAACTAGTGAGGGTTGTACTAGGTTATTAAAAGAGGTTACCAAAATAAGATGAAAATCATATTCATATTCTTATGGTCGCAGTGGCACTAGTAAGGATTGTATCGACTCCTAGTCCCACAATGCTCAATGATGAAAATATATCTCTTTTGCAGTTCTTTCACAAAAAGCTAGTGACCATTAGTTGCATTGCATTGCATTTTCATGATAGATTAATTGTATGTTTATGGTATTTTCCTTAATCAAAGGGGTGGAAGTTAATCATGATTTCATTATCAAAGTCCTTATCAATGTCCTCAAATGTCTGATCCATCAAATTGATCAATGCTACATCAAGGATATCATCAATATGCATTTTCTCACTTAGGGGAAACCTCGTCATCTGATCAACTATGGGAAACCTAACTCTATTTATCCCCTGTACCTACATCTACACCTGAATCATATCAAATGCCCCTATCTATTAGCCTCCCACCATTAATCTTTCCATCCAATCCAATCCAACCAAATATCAATCAGTCAAATTATCCAATTGATCATCTAAAGTCAATCGTTTATCCTATCATCCATTTTCTCATCTTGAGTGCATCAAATTTACTAGCTCTAGATCGCAAGGAAGGAAAATCAATCCATTTGTTCATCTCTCTAGATCTTGAGAGTGAATTATCAGTTTATCTGATTAGTCCATCAACCTACTTATCCTATCTGATTGACATTAATACAACATCAACCAAGTGATTCTGATTGACATCAAGTGATATCTGATCATTGTATCTAAAACATCAAAAACATTTTATCAATCATATCTATTGTCATCTTCTCTCATGAACAAGGCATTTTCAAAATGATTTTATCGGGAAATGAATCTCAATTTCCCAAAATCAACCAAATCATCTACCATCATCTCAATTCATTTCCCGGGGGGGCATCATATCCACATCAAAAGTTCAAATCAGGATTTTTCATCATATCTATATCAAGTCTAGGGCATTGGAAATTCAAACTTTTATCAGTGGGGCATTCTGCATCAAATCAAATCAGTGGTGAATCAGAGTTTCAAATCAAATCAGGTTTTTAAATTAGATTAGGTTATAAATCAATCAATTAGTATCAAATCATTGATCAGGAAATGCGATTTTCTTTGAATCATTGTGCTTTGCACATTAATTCAAAGATGGGCATTTGTAGACACCTAAAACTGGGCAGGTGTCCTAGAATCATCCAAATCTGCAAATCTCAGCCAAATGCTCTTATTTTCTTCAAAATGGATCAAAATTAATTAAATGGACATTCATCAATCAAAGTGGATTAAATCAAATTTAAATCAAGGGATTAATTAATCATGAAATCAAATAATTAATTACAAGCCTAAAAGGATTAATCAAATTATGCAATTGGTTGTAATTAATTAATTGTATAGTTTAAATCAAAAATAAATTTGAACCTATTCCTATAAGGCTAAATTAATTAAACGATTGAATTAATTAAAATCCTAATATCTTTTCAACACAAATAAAGGAGCCAATGAGAATTGAGAACACACTTGCACATCTCCAATTTTGCATCTCAACCTCTCATTTACCCTTTAAAATCTCATCCATTCATCTTGTCCCGCCCTTTGAGGAAAAAATTTAAATGGTCCCCTTATTTGAAACCATTTGAGAGATCAAACTCAACCAAGGATTAACCCATGATCAATTCACTCTACCCACTACCCTTGGGATTTTACTATAAATACAAGCATTTTCAAGAATAAGCATATCCTAAAAAATTTGAATGCAAAGCATCCTCATTATAGGAAATTTCATAGCATTTTGAGAAAATAGTGAGAGAATTTCATAGTAATTTGAGAGATCTTATCATTTTATGAGAGCATTTGAATTCATTTTATATCAAATTGAGAGAATTGAGAGCTAGATTAGACATTTTATCATCAATTTCTCATTCTAGGAAGGTCACTACTAGAGATCCCAACACTCATACAACTCAAATTTCTCTTTACTATGTGAATGAATATGACCAACCAACTATGGTAATGAAGGTTGTATAAGATCTGACCCAAATTCCCAAGTCTTTCTTCCTTAGCCAAAATCCAAATTCAAAATTCTAGGTTGTCTCCAAAATTGGAGAGTGGGGGAACATCCTCTAATTTTTTGGAAACCCATCTAAAAATCCTCTTCTCACATCTCCCAACTCCCTTGGGAAAGATGTGAGTTCCCATTGGTTATTCCTTCCAATCTATTACATGGTTTCTAAAAATGGAACTTAAAGAGGTGGCTTGGAGATGGGGAAAGAATTTAGTGGCCAACCAAAGGAAGGATAAGACAAATTTTGAAAGGACTCTAAAGTCACATGTAGGTGGTCCTATGGTTAAAAATGACCCTTACCCATAGGTATATCAAGTGGGCTTACTTAAAGGACCTTAACTCCACCATAGGAGTTAGTTTAACCCCTCAAAAACTCACCTACAGTTTACCTATAGGTCAAAATTGATTTGACCAAACTCGAGGCTCTCTAACCAAGTAGTCTCATGGGGATACTACAAGGTACTTGGGTATGCATTGGTTTTACACAATATCCCTCCATTGGACATGTCATTTACAACTCTTACAGGTCACAACTGTCAAGTAACCCTATAAATACACATCACAAAATGCATATGGCATGTTCATTTAGGAATTACATAATTAGAAAAATGCAATTTGAAAAAACATACAAGAATTCACTTTTACGTGTAAAAATTCATTAAATACAAGGTATTGTCTCTTCAATTAGACGCATCCTTGGCTTCACTATCACACATAGGTTTGGCCTTAGTTCTCCAATAAAATCATGTTCACTTTCTTGCACATCTTAATTCAAATATCAGTAATCCAAGAAAATCACATGTATATATAAATGTAAGAGAGAGAATATCATACAATCCTATAAATTTTGAATTAACATCTCCTCAAAGTAAAATCATAGCTCAACACCATAGAAACTAATTAACATTTTTTTGAATAAATTCCTCATGAAAACATATGCATATATATATGCAAGTATATGAAAGAAATCCATTTAGTCACATAACATCAAATTAACATCTAATATACTTCAAATCATAACTCAACATGAATAGAATAAATTTAACATGAAATTCAATACTCAATTGCATCATCATAATAATCATTTAAGTCAACTAACTATAATGTATGCATAAATGTATCATAACATCATCAACATAAGTACTGAAATCAAAATAAAATGGAATGCATCATATCCAATGCTATCAAATCCTTGTTAGATAAAGTACAAATCTATAATGCATCAGAATAGTGTATCAAATAGTAAGTCTATCGTAAAAATAAGTGAAGTGCTATGACAGGCTCGGGGTACGGCCTCACACCCTCCCCCTCTAGGTATGAACTTCATCCTGGAGTTCATCAAAAAGATGAGGGTACTGAGATCTCATTTGTGTTGCATCCTCCCATGATGTTGTAACCTTGTCATAACAATCCCATTGAACCCTAACCTAGTCCATCTCTCAGCCTCGAAGAGCCAGCGTCCAAAAAGCTAAAATATGAATGGGCTCCAAAGCCAACTTCTCGTATGACTCCACCTGCAAGGCATCCTAATCTATGATATGAGACTCATCATAAATATATTTACTCAGTATAGAACATTAAATACATCATGGATGTGTGATAGGATAGGTGGAAAAGCTAGGCGATAAGCAACTGGTCCTATTCTCTCAAGGATCTCAAATGGTCCAACAAAGCAAGGTGCAAGATTAGAGCCCTTTCCACACCAAATCAGACTTTAATGTGGCCACACTCTCAAAAAGACTATGTCACAAACCATATATATCTACAATATATCCTCTTTGCATTTAAAAACTTCTTGTCTATCCTGGGATTCTCAAAGGTGATGTCTAATAAAATCTAATTGCTTCTCCATATCCTAAACTAACTCTTCCCAATAGCTACTCTATCCTCAACACGATCCAAACTCAATAGTGTCTTGCACGGTCTATCATACAAGGCATGAAAAGGTGGTATCTCCAAGGATGTGTGATGTCTATTTGTATGTGTCTAAATGTTGATCTCTAAATCAGGCACAACACAACATAGTCATTGCTCAATTGTTGAATTGCGAAGATGAACATGAATTGCTCATTTCACGATATCGATTAAATCAACCTATTGCCTCCTATTTAGTTGGGGTGTTTAATTACTCTCAGAACGAGAGCCAACAACCATAGACCATTGCTAAAATGGAGGATTTGAAAGCTTTGAAAATTGAACATGAAATTATTCTATATGAGAGATGCAATTGTAATCTAGGAATGAAAATGTAGATTTTAAACTAAGAAACTTGAAAAAGATAACATAATTAAGCTACTAGATAAATGAAAAAACTAAATTGAAATGAAGAATGTCATTAAGCTACATGAAATTACACTAAATATGCAATAAAATCTTGAAAACATGAGAGAATTGAGACAAGAATTCACTATAGTTTTTGTACTCTAAAATTTTCCTCTCTCAAATGAAGGAAAGAAGGTCCATAATATAGAAAATCCTGAAGAGAGGATGAAGAGTTTCTTGGAAAGAAATGACTGACTCTTCATCTCCATGGAGGATGCAACACCCCAAAATTGGCACCTTACAATTCTAATCAATTTTGGTGCATTTTCTCATCATCGAAGTCCTATTGTACTAGGCAAATTCTCCTTCCTAATTGTCTCTAATTGAATTAGTCTCAAATGTAGAAAACCTGAATTTGCATAAATATCACACTATATTTAATTCCTAAATTTTCAAGATTTATTAGCTAAAAATCCCTATGATTAATTAATTTAATTCTAAAGTCCTAAGTGCTTTTAAATTAAATTAATTCCACCCCCTTTAGCTAATACACATCAAAAGGAATTTAATAGTTATTTAGTTATTTGAATGGATTATCCTCAAAAAGAATTCCATAATTCCATGTGAAAAGTCACTCATGTGGCAATAATTCCTTCATTTAATTAAATAAATCTTTTGATTTTGTCTCACCTTCCTCCATGGAGATGAAGATTCAGTCATTTCTTTCCAAGAAACTCTTCATCCTCTTTCTAGGTTTTTCTATATTATGGACTTCCTTTTCTTCATTTGAGAGGAGCAATTGGAGAGTATCTAAACTATAGCAAAATCTTATCTTAATTCTTTCATGTTTTCAATCATTGTTGCATAATTAGCTTAATTTCATTTAGATTAATAGCATTTGGCATCTTAAATTAGTTTGCTTATACATCAAATAGTTTGATTCTATCATCTTTCCAAGTTCTTAGATTAAAATATGCACTTTCATTCTTAGATTGTAATGGCATTTCTCACAAAGAATAGTTTCAATTTCAGTTTTTATAATGCTTTAAAATCCTCCATTTTAGAAATGGTCATAGGTTTTGGCTCTTGTTCTAAGAGCAATTGAAAAACCCCAACTAAATAGGAGGCAACAGGTCGATTCAATCAAATTTGTGGAATGGACAATTCTTGTTTATTTTTCACAATTTGATGATTGAGCAATGACCATGTTGTGTTTGTGCCTGATTTAGAGGTCACATTCAGACACACACATTTTGGTGCCACAGTGGGGCAGAAAATTGATTGCTGACCTCACTCTCAAAAAAAATTCTGATAAAATTATGTGCTCTGTCGTATGACTGTACTTTTTTGTGCACAGATTCTCGCGCAAGAATTCTGAGCAGGCCGCGTGAAGTTTTTCACTTCCTCGCATGAAGCCTTGAAATTCCTCGCGGGAAGTCTGGTACTTCCTTGTGCAAGACTCGGGGCCAGTTTTTTAAAGTTATACTATTTTGCAAGTACTGTTTCAAATTTTCTTTTATCATTCTAACATGTTGCTATTTTTTATCTTTCTGATTTTTCTGACAACATAACAGTGGGTTGCAGGTCGCTTGACAAAGATACAAAATTGCTAAAAAATTTCTTGCAAGATGATTGTTAAAGATTATTCTAAAAATGTTGTGCTTATTTTTTTCACTTTCTTCACATAGTATAAATAGGGCCTTGTTAAAATTTCTTAGGAATCTTGATAGCAAAATAGGGGAATAGGCTCTTCATTACATGGAAGTGATGCCCATGGATGAATCTGAGACCCACACATTGCTAGCATGATGGAGACCTAGGGAAGCAAGGAAAGTTAATGAATGTTTAGCACATTCACTTGTTAGGGGATTATGTTGTTCTCTCTTTGAGAGAATCAGAAACCCAAAGGCTTGTGAATTGGTTGGAGGAGAGTTATCTCAGTGATGAATATGTTTTGCGTGTTTGGGTAAGGTGAAGAGGTAGAGAAGTATGCTCTTCTCTCTTTGAGAGAATAAAAACATCTGACCCTTGAATCCAAGCCAAGTTTTGTGTCACATTTAGAGGGCTTGTCAGAAGTTGAACATCCGGGAATGACCTAAGTGAGTACACACCTATAGCCGGTGATTCCACCTTACTATAATAAATTCTTCTTTGTTGAGTCCAAAGACTCCAAAGCCATGGTAACTTCTTTCTAATGATTCTGACTATCATCTTGAGAAAGCCTTGCTTGTTGTACTGAGCGGCGCTGCTCCTACCCCTGCTTGCGGGGGTGTATGACTTTCAAGTGTTGGTGTGGCCATGAGGTCCCAGCCCTGTATCAGGGGCACCAAAGGTTATTGTGAATGGAAGCCCACTAAAAAATTTCTTAGTTAGATGCCTACTCGGATTACCTCTAAAAGAAGACATAATCTATGCGCAGGGAGGGGGAAGAATCTCTCCCCTAGAATCTCAACATAGGTATGCACCTGGATGCTTGAGGTGGTATATGATGCTAGCCCTTTCTTTAAGGGTAACCTTCAAACATATATTGCTGAGTCCTTGGAAACACCAAAAACATGGGTGCTCTCTTGAGGGTGACACTCCTGTGTGAGGTGCACGCATACGCATAAGATAGTGAGGCATAGATTTTGTCTTCTCTACCATTTTTTTTGTAGGGATAATAACTAAGTGTTTGTTTTGAATCTTAAACTATCCAATCATGATTAAACAAAGACTCCCATGATTTTTCCAAGTTGCTTTGTCCTTGGTAGAACTGTTTGTGACTACTTCTTGTATCACTATTTTCTGATCAAATTTTTTTTCTTGTTAACGATTGCTTGTCACATTCAAACTAAGATTGCTGATCTAAACCATCACAAAACTACCCTAAATCTATAAATTTTGTGAGAGAACAGTCCTGACTGTGTCTCAAAATTTGATTTTTATCTTGAAAATTGATTTGGTCTGTCAAACCCTGGAGTTTTCTCACATGAGATTCCAACAACTAAGCACTTCCTCGCGCGAGCTTTCATTGTCTCACACATAGTTACAAGTTTCCTCAAGCAAAAAAACCCTTCCTCATGCAAATCTTTCCTCTGGTGTCCTAAAATAGCAAGTTATTTCCCACTGAATGATGTGTTTTTCGTCTGATCTAACTTTTTCTTGAGATTTGATTGCCTATTTCCCTGTTGTCTATAGTCTAAAACTGATTGTCTCAAGTTGCAAACCGACTGATTCTTGCTCAAAATCATTTTGTCTCTTTGTTACCTATCATACCTTTCTGTGCTTTTGTACCTTGTGATGCAATAGTCACATCTTGATTGTTCTATCCATACTCTTGACGATTCGTGCCTGGTGCATTTCACATCTTGGCTATTCTAGCCTATTATCTCCTTTTTTCTATTTCTAGAGATAGATTTCTGAGTTGGATCCTAAGTTCTCTCTCATTTCATCTTCGTCTATGCCTATTATGACTAGAAGTGGCAATACATTTCCCATTTGTGGTTTCAGAATAGGTAGAAGTAAACCTCATAATCAAGGAAAAGGTCATTCTTAACCCATTGTTCAATCTGATAGTCAAGAGGGATCCTTACGTTCCTCCTCCTTGTTCAGTATAGATCCCAATCTGAATCAGAAACCAGTGTTCCAACTGTGCTATAATCCTTTATTTCAAGATCAACAGAATCCATTTCTTTCATATCAACAAAGCTTCAGAAAGTCACCTATTTGGGTTGACCCTATTGATGATCCTCACTGCCTTAGTGATCCTTTTGAACATATCAATCCTTTTGATCCTATCAACCCCTTTGATCTGCCAAAAGTTACATTGACCACAAATTCTCAGCTCAATACTCACACTGATACTAAAGCTATGCACATGAAACAATCCCAAATCAACAACATGGAAACTCCTTTTGATTACCTACAAGGTCAATAAAGTGGGGTCCATGACCAATCTCAAAATGATCAGGGTCAATAAGAGGAGCAACATCACCATCGCCCTCCTCCACATGACCAGAGTCAAGATCAGAGTCAAAGCATTTATGAGATCCTCGGTAATGATGATGAGCCAATAACTCAAAATGACATAGATGCTGCAAAATATAATAAAGCTCTCATCAAGATGATGGAAATTCTCCTTGGAGAAGATAAGGATAAATATTTTCTAGATTTGGCAAAACAAGGAGTTAAGCTACCCCCAAACTTCCAAGTGGAAACACTTGTGGCTAAAGAAGAAGAGACTCAGACTGCCAAATTGTAAAAGATGATTCAAGATATGCAAAACCAAATTAGCCAACTTATGAAGGATAAGGACAAACCCACACAACAATTCATGATGGAGAGCATCTATCCTTTTCCTTTTGATAGGAGTCTTCATATGCCACCTTTTCCCAAAGGTGTGGAACTCCTTAAGTATGATAAGTATCTGGGTACCACTGATCCTTGGGATTATCTAAGAGAATTTGGGTCCCTATCTATGGAGTGCATTCATGATAAAACCTATTTAATGTGTCTCTTTCCCTAAATTTTGGGTGGACCTGCCATGGAGTGGTTTTTGCGACTACCCGCCGACATCACAACTTTTGATGAAATTGCAAATCTCTTTATACAGCATTATTCTCACAACATACAACATCTCATCAATATCAGGGATCTTTGCAATCTCAAGAAAAGACAAGGGGAGCCATTCCTGACATTTCTCCAGAGATGGAGACAACTTTGCACCAAGTATCCTCATAAAATACCCGAATCTAAGAAACTCGATATCTTCTTGGACAATCTCACTTGTGACTTTGGGTATCAAGTACAAATTCAAGGTCCCCTTAATTTTGATAGCATGATTAAGCAAGTTGTAAGGATAGAGGCATTTATGGTTAAGAAAGGTGAATTGACTTTGTACAAAGACAACAAACAAGGCTTCTCCTCTTCCAACAAAGATAAAGGGATGTTTTCCAACAAGAATAGGGACGTTGTGAATGATGGAGTGGTTGACAATGTGACCCCAGCTTCTTCAAAACCGGTCTTCAATCTTACTTCTAGCATACAAGCGACCAAAATTTCTGAAAAGGCTACAACAAATACTCAACTGCCTTCTAGATTCTCTAGCAACAAACCTTGGGACCCTCGACCCAAGCGTGAATTTACTGTTGGAGATTTGATTCTGAACATTTGACTGATTGTATGTTTGTCATTGATGACAACATATAATACACAGTAGTAATTCTGTATGTACTTATCAGAATGATGATATGAAGACTTGTGTGGATAGATACATGTTGTTGACATGTTTATTATGTTATG
>MU226746.1:57991-86305 GCA_018584345.1 Thuja plicata | reverse complement strand
CAAACCTGCAACATAACAATACTAAAAACTCTAATATGAAAATGAGAAGGAGAGGTCTCCTTTTAAAGGAAAGTGAACAATTGAGATTAAGAGGCAAAAATCAAAGGCTATGATTAAGAGGCAAAAATCCCACCACTTAGAAAGATGTGATGAAAAAGATATTTTTATTTAATTTTTAATTTAATTCATTTCCTTTTTCAACAAATAAAGTGCTTTAAGTGGGGATTTTTATTTATTTAATTAAAAGAGGGGTTTTCTTTCAATTAAATAAATTAGAAGAATTTTATTTAATTAAATGGGAGGAATTTGATTTAATTTAATTAAATAAGAGGAATTTAATTAAAAGGGAGATTAAATCTTTTAATTAAATAAAATAAATTTTATTTAATTAAAAGAGAGATTAAATCTTGTAATTAAATAAAAATGATCAAACCTTAGGAAATATCGAAATAATTGAATAATTGAATTAATTACAATTTGATCAAGGAAATTGATTTGAATTGAAAATATTCCAAAGCATTGATTTAGAAATTTGATAAATTTATAAAATAATAAATGGGGCCCATAGTCTAGGCGACCATTTTAGGGTGCATACAGTTGACGCCATAGAGAATAGCTCCAAAGAGGATTGATTTCCTTATCCGATTCCTCCAGACCTGGCAACATTATTTGCTGAGCCAAATTATTTTGTACCGCATGTCAATACAGTTGAGACTGACAACGATTATGATAAAACTACTCCATTTGATGCATTAACCTATGAACAATGGAAAGTGTTACAAGACCCTAATTTCAAGGGTGAATGGTACATACCACCAGAGTTTCAAGAGAAGTTGGCACAAGAACAAGCAGTTGTCACAAGAACTCCCAAACCTTCACGGTGTAAACATCCTTGTCAGAGTTCAGACATAGATTCCCATGAATATTAGTTTGATAGTATTTCAGAAGGATCCTATGAAAAGCTTCTCAACATAGGTGAAGAGTCTAGTGAAAGGTCTAATGAGTCCAAGTCCATAAATGTTAACATGTCTTCTACTATAGTCGCTAGGAGTCAAAGGGATTCAAATACACCTTTGGATGAGATAGCTCTAGGTCTCAGCTTACTAATCAGTGCTTTTGATGACTATACCATGAATTCACTTGAACCCATCACTTCTCTCTCCCTCCAACATCCCAAGATAATAGACTGGAATTCCCCTTCCTCATCCAATGAAGTCCTCACATTCCAGAATGACTATGCTCTAGCCTGCTACCTTCACACTGTTGAACTTGTACTAGTGAAGAAAGTGTCAACATGATCAAGGTTGATATCAAGTATCTTAGTCATAAAATTAAAAGAAGAAAAAATAGGCGCTCTGATGGTGAAAACCACATTGTGGTAGTGTCAGAGCCAAAAAAAGTAAAAAGAATAGACGTATCCAAAGGTGAAAACCTCTCTAAGGCACCTGAGGATGAGATACTTGATGTGCTTTCGAGTCATTTCTAGGAATGCTCATTTGTGCTAATTAAGCCAACTCATCCAGTCAATTTGGGTATAGAAGAACATCCACACATTATTCATGTGGCTAAATCATTATCTGCAAAAGAACTCAAGGAATTCACAGATTTCTTCAAGGAGAAAAAGATAAAATTTGCATGGACATACTCTGACATGCCTAGTGTAGATCTTGATCTTATCATGCATCACTTGTCAATAGCTCCAGGTGTAAAAATAGTCAAGCAAAAACTTAGAAAAATGCATCCACATGTGGTTCTACTTGTCAAAGCGGAACTAGAGAAACTCATGAAAGCTGGGTTCATTAGAGAAATTGACTATGCAGAATGGATCTCCAACATAGTTCTAGTATCGAAGCATGACAAATCTATTCGAGTCTGCACAGACTTCAGGTATTTAAATAAGGCATGTCCAAAAGATGATTTTCCACTACCCAACATTGATATGATTGTGGACATGACAGTAGGATACAAAATGTACTCCCTAATGGACAGATTCTCTGGCTACAACCAAATCAAAATTACGCTAGAGGATCAAGAAAAGACTTCTTTTACTTGTGCATGGGGTACTTTCTACTAGAATGTTATGGCTTTTGGTTTTAAGAATGCTGGAGCCATGTATCAGAGAGTAGTCACCACCATATTTCATGACATGATGCACAAAACAATGGAGGACTATGTTGATGATACCCTTGCTAAAATCATGGAAATGAAGGCACATCTCACTAATCTAGGCCCTATACTAGATCGTATGGAAAAATACAGACTGCGTCTTAATCCTAAGAAATGTACATTTGGAGTAACTTTGGGAAAATTGCTTGGTTATATCATCTCTGTGAAAGGAATCAAGTTGGATCCTACAAAGGTGCAAGCTATCATGAAAATTCCTCCACCTCACAATATCAAACAAATTAGAGGTCTTCAAGGTTGGCTTCAATCTATCCGGCGCTTAATCTCGCAGCTAGCTAGCAAGTCACAACCATTTACTAAATCTCTACATAAAGGTGTGACCTATGAATGGAATAAAGAATGTGAACAAGGCTTTCAACAAATCAAAAAATATCTAGCCAATCCACATATATTAATGCCTCCTATTCATGGGAAGCCATTAATGTTGTACATCTCAGCTATAGAAACATCTTTTGGTTCTCTATTGGCTCAAGAAGATCAAAACAATAAAGAAAGAGCAATCTATTACATCAGCAGAACATTGGTCTCCTATGAAATGAATTATTATGTCATTGAGAAAGCTTGCTTAGCAGTGGTGTTCACTTCCTAGAAGTTATGACACTACATGCTTGCTCACACTACAAGGTTCATTGCAAAAATTTATCCATTAAAGTACTTACTCAGTAAAGCTACCCTCACAGGTAGATTAGCTAAATGGGTCATGCTCCTTAGTGAATTTGATATTGAATATGTCGAGAGAAAAGATATCAAAGGGAAAGAAATTGTAGATTAGTTGGCTAAGGCACCTATTATAGACCATCAACCATTAAGGATTGAGTTCCTAGATGAGTCCATCATGCTTCTCACACATCAGTCATGGACCATGTTCTTTGATGGATCATTCACCCAGCAGGGGTTAGGTGCCAAAATCTTGTTCATTACATCTCAATGGTATTCATTACCAAAGGCTTACAAAATGATGTTCCCTTGCACAAATAACACTACTGAGTATGAAGCCTTGATTAATGGATTAAAGATCGCAATTTAATGGCGCGTCAATGAGCTTATAATTCCCCTAAATATTGAATGATCTATTTAGTCATTGGACATGACTCATCCTACTACCATTATATTTACTCCTATCTTCATGACCAGATTATTCCTGACACTTACACTCAAAATGAGAAATGTCACTTAATCTGCAGTGCTTCACGGTTTGTCATTGTAGCTAATGACTTAAATAGATGAGGTCTAGACAGTACCCTCCTTAGGTGTTTAAAATTTGATGTGTCCAAGTGTGTGTTAGTAGAGGTGCATGAAGGCATCTAAGGATCTCACTCAAATGATCTGACACTAGCTCATAAACTTATTAGAGCTGGTTACTATTGGCTGGATATGGAAAAAAAAGCTACACAATTTGCTAAATCTTGCAAACAATGCTAGCTTCATGGAAATCTAATCCACACTCCTGCCAAGGAGCTCATTCCTTGTGTCAACTTTTGGCTATTTCAATAGTGGGCCTTTGACTTAGTGGGTCAAATACATCTATCTTCTTCAAGGGGACATAAATACATCATCACTACTATAGACTATTTTACCAAGTGGGTCAAGGCAGTGCCTCTCATCATAGCTGATGGCAAGTTTGTGGCTATGTTTATACTGAATTACATCATCTGCATATATAGGGTACCCTCATCAATAATCAGAGACAATGGGGGGCAATTCAAGAACAATGATCTAACATATTTATGCACTAAGTTCAAAATCATTCAACACTAGTCTTATATCTATTATCCCCAAGGTAATGGACAGGCAGAAGGTTCAAATAAGACTATTCTCAAAATCTTACATTGCATAGTACACAAATCTAGACGAGACTGGCATCTCCAGATTAATCTGGCTTTATGGGCTTACCACACCAGTACATGGACACCAATAGGGGCCATGCCCTATTCTCTAGTTTATGGTGCAGATATAGTGCTTCCTATTGAGGTTGAGATTCATACCTTGCGGGTCTCTTTGAAGGGCCTCATTACTGATGATGATGTCAGAATATCTCAGCTTCAAGAGCTTGAACTACTGGATGAACATCAAAAAGTGGCATTCAATCTTCTCCAAGCATATCAAAAGAGAATATCTAAAAGCTACAACAAGAAGGTCAGACCAAGGGAATTCCAAATGGGTGATCTCGTCCTAAGAGAGAACCCCAAGAATCAACAGCAGCGGGTCCAGAAAGGAAAATTTGAACCAAACTAGCTTGGTCCGTATGTTATCACCACAGTATTTGGGTCTAGCACTTACCAGCTCTCTACCATAGAGGGTGAAAAACTCAAAGAGCCTATCAACGCCCTTCATCTGAAAAATTTCTACAGTTGAGATGTCTTCTGAATGCTCATGTACATACTCTAAACCGAGAAAATACTAAAAATTGCAAAATGTCCTGAAAAAATGATCATCTTAGTGAAAACCTGGAAAACAGGCACTTTGATGTATCTATTATCCTGGTGAAAAATTTCTAAACAAGCCCCTTGATAATACCAAAAAAAATTGAAAAAATTAAAAAATACAAAAAAACCAAAAAAAGAAAAAGTACAAAAAATTTGAAAAAAATAAAAATACAAAAAAAGAGAAAAAGAGAAAAATGTGCCATTGATGAAAACCTGGTAAACAGGCGTCATGGTAGAAAAAATAGAATTTCTTCCAAGATGGTGAAAACCTGGTAAATAGGCACCTCTTGTTCTACCATGCTCTATTTATCATGACATCCATTGGCTTTCTTGCAATTTGCTCTCTTGCTTTCCTGCTTTAGTTTGCTCGCTCATGCATTCGCTCTCAGTTACTTTCAAGATTTTGCTTGACTTCACATGGATTGAAACTGGTCACACTCGGGGGAATCTTCATGGTCTAGGGGCATTGTCCTATCTTTTGGATTCTCTCTCCTCTTTACATCAGTCACCAATGGTTCTCACTGAGTCTACCTATTGATGCCTATATCTCACATTGATCTTTATGCTTGAGAATATTTCTTGCGTTAGTCACCAGGTATTCTCACTGCGTCTACCTACTATCACTATACTACTGATATTTCTCACATCAACTCGCTCTCTGCATATCTGACATTAATTCATTCAGTACTTGGGGGCATGGCTCCCCACTTCAATTGCATCTTCGGTTTACACTCGAGTCAGTAATCTTGTCAGTTCTACAGGACAACTATCTACTGGCACAAACTGGTGTTTCTCAACACCCCAATCAAACAGTGTTTTTCAACACTCTCTTTGGACACATCTATGTTTTTTAACACATATTGGATATCTCGCAACATAAACATCTCTCGATAGAAATCAAACACATTGCACTCACAAGCACAATAATGTTTTTCAACACCCCAAACATAGGCACATTCATAAACTTTGAAACGTGCTGAGCTATGATTGAATCTTTCTCTGAATGTTGTCTGTTCCAATGAAATTCATTAATATTTTCTTTTTCTACTACTTATGGGTGTGGTTTCAATGATCCGACAATGTCAAATAAACAAGGTGTATGTGATAAGAGCTCCTGCATTAAGGTGGGAAGGCCTCACATCCCTCGATCTTGTTTATTTGTACACCAAGGGGAGATTGGAACTATTTCCTTGACTATTATTGCTCTATTTGTTTACTTGTGTATTCTTACTATATCAAATAGGAAACAATGTTCATGTCATCTTGGATTTTGTGCCCTGGAGCTTATGTTCATTTCCTACGTTTTATCCGATGAAAGTCATATCTCCATCCACATGGTCGTAGTGGTGCCAGTAAGGATTGTATTGACTTCGATGTTCCAAAATACTCGATGATGATAATTATGCAATGATTCCAACAACTAAGTCCTAGGGTTGCATTTAGCTTAGGCTTGCATTCGCATTTTAAGCTTGCATCGTGATAGTTTTGATACTCTCTTCATTGTCATCTCATTCTTTGAAGGTCCTCATCTTTTGTCCTGGATTCCTCTCGACTGCACAAGCATTTGGTTCTCGCTCTTGATCTTCATTCATATTCTTTTGGTTAGTACCTATCATATATTGCAATATCCTGCATGAGATGATTAGTACCATTACATTTCCATACATTCATTTTCATTTACATATCAATAAACATGTGTATCCATTATAAGCATAAATCAAATCATACATAGCATTTATCCATCTAACATCTATCATTACATTATATTCACTCATACATCAAATAAAACATTTGCATATTCATCCATGGCATACATTTCTAACCCATACATCTAATCATATAGGAAACATTTCACAAGACATACAAATTTGAAACAATATATAAACAAGTACAATGATGCCAAAATTGAGTTCATATATATATTGATCGGTCAAATGTACAAGGGTTCTACTCAAGCATAATATATCAAAATGGTGGTACAATGTATATCATATATCTCATCTAGCCACTCCCACTTGGAGGAGGTGGAGGAGGTGGCATGGCCTGCTACTGAGGAGGTGCCTATGGTGGTGCCTGTGGAGAGGCCCGTGCCCCAGCATACTCTGAAAAGGGTGGAACCTGGTCCACAACCTCAGGAACTGCAATCATGTATGTGGCATAGTAATAGGCTGACTAAGCAGCCTCATATCTCACCTCTATTTGAGCTCTAGCCAGTGCCTCCTACAATCCCCAGATCTCTCGGTCTCGCTCAACCACTCGGGTCTCCTAGATGATCACCTATGTATGGAAGTCATCTTGCTCCCTCTGTTCCTGTCTCACTCTCTCTTGAATCCTCCTAAGAGCCTCCTATAGTTGTGCTACCTGTCCTATCAGTGGATTAGATGTAATAGTATCAGCCATAATGGTATCCTCCCCCTGCTCAGTGGACCTCTCCTAAGTACCACTACTCCCTGCACCTACATTTGATCCCATAGGTCTAGAAGGAATGGGAATCTGCGAAGTCCTCGGCTGTGCTCTCTACTGAGGTGGTACCTGCTGAGGTGGTGGCTATTGTCCCTGCTGTGGTGGTGGTTTTTGTGCCTGCTACTATGGTGGTGGCTGTACCACCTGTTGTACATGTGGGCCCTATTAGGAATAAGGTGTCTCAACCTTTTATATTTCCTTACATTTGATCTTTTTCAAATGTCGGCACTTTGGACAATGTGTAAGGTAATCATGACTAAAATGGTTATGACGGATTCCTATGACAGTCATTAATATTTGTAAGAGCTAATTATGGAAGTTTCGATGATGGGTGAAGATGTGTAAGACATGTGGCAACTAATCAGTTGAGTATTGTACACTCTTTAGCAATTGTGGGGTTCAGGGCATCACCAAAAAAAAAAATTTAGGTTCCTGTTTTCTCAGAGGATGGTAAAACCCTAATATGGCTGCCTTTGGAAGTTGCCCTAAAAAGTGAAGTGCATGATATAAGCATTTTTTAGGGTTGCAAATCTGAGAGAATTTAGTGTATTGTTGGAACATTTTTTATGTTGTCAAATTTGTCTTCAAGTGTCGATTATCTCCTGAAATAACTTGCATTGTAAAAGTATTGTAAACAGTAACAGTTTTGATTAATACATTGTGCAAGTTTTAGAGTGCTGGGGTTTTTTACCGAAAGGTTTTCCCCAGGGTAAATCATTGTGTCATTCTCATTTTTATATGTATACATGTTATTGTATTATCATTCTGTAGTTGATAAGGCTTAAATTTGAATTTGCATTATCCTCTTCTTGGGAGTTTAGCATAGGGAACTATTTTCCGCATACTTAGTTTCCTTTCAGGCCCATGCCTACAAAATTTGTAAATCTAGAGAAGGGGTGCGCTAAAATATGATCCCTATATGCAGGATTCATCCCTGCATTCATCACCCCTGCTAAGTAATCTCACCTGGCTGGTGGTACCCGTGCGTCTATCATGGTCCTACCTCAGTCTAACTGTCTCTGCCAGCCCTTCTTTGTCTCATCGACGAATTGGGTGTATGTACAATACTCCTGAGAGATATCCTAAGGTCTCCCAAACTATCGTAAGACTCATATCGATAGGTAGTGATCAATAACGCTGATGGTGTGACCGATCAGAGGAAATGAGCAGAACATGTGTGGCAACTCGTGCCACATGTCATCCCAAACCTCGGTAGCTATTCATGGCTACCATATAACTGCTGCCATGTCATCCAACTGAGCTCGCCACTGATCCATCTTACCTAGCACTGGTAGAGTCATAGGTTCTACATACCTATATATATATGGCTCTAAGGGCTGTCGATTGTCATGGAAAATTGGCCGACATACGGGAAGGTGCTCCTAGGCCCAGATCTATAGGATGACAACCCCTACTGCAATGGTCTATGCACCTCGATACACTATCTCATGCATCTTGTGATAGATTTGTGTGAGCATACACTCACCCTATCTGAATCTCACTACTGGTGTAGCTAACATCCTCTGCAGCATGACCCCCCAGCTGCACTCCAATCTGTGTTGACCTCGATCTGGTACCAGGTAGCAACTCAAGAACAGCGCCAAGACAACTACTAGTGTATGATCTACACCGTACCTTCTCATCAAATCCTCCCAAGAGATAGCTCAACCCATCACTAGATAATCTTGGAAGATCACCCTCAGTGCCAGTGTACCTATCCTCAGCTAGGTATCATACTCCATGCGAGCCCCGTGGAATGGTCCTCTCAGGATCCTGTATATGTCCTCAGGAGTGACTGTCATCTCCCGCTACGGCAAGTGGAATGTGTTCATCTCTGAATGAAAACACTCGATAAGGGCACCCAATAGACCATGATTTACCTAAATATCAGGTGCATCACGAAGATATGATAGACCTAGCCCATTGAGATGGGCGCCGTCAGCATATGACAGTCTCCGCAGCAGCTCACCTATGAAAGGATGATGAGACAGGAACACAATATTAGGGAATTCAACCTACAAAGCAAGTGATAACATTTTATCAGTATCTCAACATGATGGTTTTTTAAAGCAATGATGACAAATGCAGCTATGTATCTATCCTAAACATAGTTCTGAGGCATTCTAACTGGCTGACTCTATGACATCAAGGATGACAACTTTCTGGACTGAGAAGGATTCTCATGCGAGGAAACTCTTTTCCCGCGTGAGATTTCTATTTCATGCAAGACAGGATCTCTTCTCACACAAGATTCCATCACTAGCGATGAAATCTCATGCGGCATCGACGTGCACCTCGCGCGAGCTCGCGGAGGGGGCCCGTACAAGGAAGCCCTAATCTGCGTGAGCAATCCAATTTCTCGCACGAGGAGCAACCTAGGACAATGTGAGGGAACTATTTCCTCATGTGATATTTAACATGACAGACTTAGAAAGCTTTAAAATAGGCTAAAATGATCTAAAAAGTGATAAAAATTTGAAATGCAGGATGGTTTTTTGATTACTTACAGGTCCGTCATACTCCGGTGGCCGATCGTGTTATCGGGAGTGCTCGAATTGTTGTGAATGCATGGGAATGCTATCAATGTCAGCTAGAGCTCTCACCATCGCTAAAGTCAAAAGTGAATAATTATTTGAAAATGACCCCTCCGAGCCTTATATAGCTTTTGACCTAATTTTCAAAAGTGCTCTATTTTTCACAAAAATTGCACCATTGGCTAAATCGACCATTTTGAATCCATTTTCGTGATCAAAATTGAAATCTGACACTCCTAAGTAGCTCAAAACCATGTTTTAAAATTTTGGGACTGACGTAATCGAATGCTTGTGCAGTCAACATTCTGACATCGCTTTCTTGTCAGAATCATCTCTCGTCATCATTTTCTCATCTTCTACAATCTTTTGCTGTCAATCATCTTTTGTTGTGTCATCTTTCAATTTTTCTCTTGAGGGGGAAGGATGATTGCATCATTGAATCTTTTTGCATCATTCTTGAATTAGTCTGATCTGAGTCAAAATTCCCCATCGCTAGGGGCATCTCATCACTTGGGGCATATTCAATTTTTTCATACCTTATGGTCAAAATTGGATATTCCATGATCTTGAATCTCTAGGGGCATCTTGATGCCTTGCATCTTATCATCTTGTCATCTATCTTTCTAGGTATCTGAGAAATCTAACTCGGATCCTCAAGGATCAAGCTTCATTCTAGAGATGATTCTTGAAATCTCATTGGGTATTGGGGAAATCTAACCCTAATTCCTTAAATTTATGCTTTGTTCTGAAGATGACTCTCAAAAGATCTTTAGACCATTATCTAGGCAACCTAACCTAGATCTCGGAAGGCTAACCTTCGTATTGGGGCAATCTAACCCTAATTCTGGAGATAGTCCTAAATCTTCATCAGCTATCAACTGACATTGGGGCAATCTAACCCTGACTTCAATCTTCTCTCAAGTGGTATTTGGACCGTTGTCTTCACAATCTAACTTAGACTTCAGAAAATTCTTCTTCATTCTAAAGATGGTTCTACTTCTCGATCTAGTCAGTGTCTAGGCAATCTAACCTAGACTTCCAAAATCTTCATCTGTCACATTAGACTATTCTTTGAATCAATGCACTACTCGCACATCAATTCAAACAGGGGCAAAATGTAACACCCCAAAATTGGCACCTTACAATTCTAATCAATTTTGGTGCATTTTATCATCATCGAATTCCTATTGTACCAGGAAAATTCTCCTTCCTAATTGTCTCTAATTGACTTAGTCTCAAATGCAGAAAAATTGAATTTGCATAAGTCTCACACTATATTTAATTCCTAAATTTTCAAGATTTATTAGCTAAAAATCCCTATGATTAATTAATTTAATTCTAAATTCCTAAGTGCTTTTAAATTAAATTAATTCCACCCCTTTCAGCTAATACACATCAAAAGGAATTAAATAGTTATTTCGTTATTTGAATGGATTATCCTTAAAAGGAATTCCATAATTCCATGTGAAAAGTCACTCATGTGGCAATAATTCCTTCATTTAATTAAATACATCTTTCAATTTTGTCTCACCTTCCTCCATGGAGATGAAGAGTCAGTCGTTTCTTTCCAAGAAACTCTTCATCCTCTTTCCAAGTTCTTCTATATTATGGACTTCCTTTTCTTCATTTGAGAGGAGCAATTGGAGAGTATCTAAACTATAGGAAAATATTTTCTCAATTCTTTCATGTTTTTAATCATGTGTTGCATAATTTAGCTTAATTTCATTTAGATTAATAGCATTTGGCATCTTAAATTAGTTTTCTTATACATCAAATAGTTTGATTCTATCATCTTTCCAAGTTCTTAGATTAAAATATGCACTTTCATTCTTAGATTGTAATGGCATTTCTCACATAGAATAGTTTCAATTTCAGTTTTTATAATGCTTTAAAATCCTCCATTTTAGCAATGGTCATAATTGTTGGCTCTCATTCTGAGAGTAATTGAAAAACCCCAACTAAATAGGAGGCAACAAGTCGATTCAATCAAATTTGTGGAATGGACAATTCATGTTCATTTTTGTAATTCGATGATTGAGCAATGACCATGTTGTGTTTGTGCCTGATTTAGAGGTCACATTCAGAGACACACAGAGGAAGATGAGACAAAATATGGAGGAATTACTTGATTAAATAAATGAATTATTTCCACATGGGTGGCTTTTCATTTTGTTTGGATTATTAAATTCAAGTGAGGATAATCCATTCAAATAACCAAATAATATTTAATTCCCTTGATCTGTATTAGCTAAAGGGGTTGGGATTAATTTAATTTAAAAGCACTTAAGACTTTAGATTTAAATTAATTAATCATAGGGATTTTTAACTAATAAATCTTGAAACTTTAGGAATTAAATATGGTGTAAGATTTATGCAAATTTAGGTTTTTCCATTTTGAGACCAAATCAATTAAAGACAATTAAGAAGGAGAATTTTCCTAGTACAATAGGACTTTGATGATGAGAAAGTGCACCAAAATTGATTATAATTGTAAGGTGCCAATTTTGGGGTGTTACATTTTTACCCTCTTTGAATTGATGTGCCAGCAGCGCATTGATTCAAAGAATAGTTTGATGTGACAGATGAAGATTTCAGAAGTCTAGGTTAGGTTGCCAAGACACTGATCAGATTGAGAAGCAGAACCAACTTCAGAATGAAGCATGATTCTCTAAAGTCCAAGTTAGATTGTGAAGACAATGGTCCAAATACTAATTGAGAGAAGATCAGAATCAGGGTTAGATTTCCCTAATGTCCACTGATAGTTGATGAAGATTTAGGATTATCTCCAAAATCAGGGTTAGATTGCTCCAATACAAAGGTTAGCCCTCTGAGATCTAGGTTAGGTTTCCCAGATAAAAATCTAAAAGAGATTTTGAGAGCCATCTTTATAATAAAGCATGAATTAAGGAATTAGGGTTAGATTGCCCCAATACCCAATGAGATTTCAAGAATCATCTCTAGAACGAAGCTTGATCCTTGAGGATCTGAGTTAGATTGCTCAGATACCTAAAAGATAGATGACAAGATGACAAGATGTTAGGCATCAAGATGCCCCTAGAGATTCAAGATCATGGAATATCTAATTTTGACCATAAGGTACAAAACACTGAATATACCCCAATTGATGAGATTCCCCTAGCAATGGGGACTTTTGATTCAGATTAGACTGATTTGAGAATGATTCGAAAAGATTCAATGATGCAATCATCCTGCCCCCTCGGGAGTGAAATCGAAAGATGACACAACAAAAAGATGATTGACAGTAAAAAATTGCAGATAGAAGTAAGATCGAACATCCAGAGAAATTCAGAGATAGATCAAGAGAAGGCAGAATCAATTTAGAGTGATTGGGAGGTCTTGTTGACTAGGTTTCACCACAGTTGACCAAGTTTGGCCAGAATTGACTAGAATTGACTTTTAATGAAAATTTTGTAGAAGCCGAGAAAATGATGATGAGAGATGATTCTAACAAGAAGGCGACGTTAGAAAGTTGACTACACAAGCGTCGAAGCACGTCAGTCCCAAAATTTTAAAACATGATTTTGAGCTACTTAGCAGTGTCAGATTGCGATTTCAGTGATGAAAATGGATTCAAAATGGTTGATTTAGCCAAGGGTGCAATTTTCGTAGAAAATAGAGCACTTTTGAAAATTAGGTCAAAAGCTATATAAGGCCCGGAGGGGTCATTTTCAAATCATTATTCACTTTTGACTTTAGAGATGGTGAGGGCCCAGGCTGACATTGATAGCATTCCTGTGAATACACATCGATTCAAGCACTCCCAACTACACAACTGGCCATCGAAGTATGACACACCTATAAGTAATCAAAAAATTGTCTTGCATTTCAAATTTTTAGATCTTTTAGCATGTTTTCTAAAGCTTTTACGTCCAATCAGGTCAAGTCTCACATGAGGGAATAGTTTCCTCACTTCGGCCAAGGTCACCCCTCATGCAAGAAATTGGTTTCCTTGTGCATGTTAGGGCTTCCTCGCATGGGGTCCCTCTATAGGAACGCGTGAGGTGCATGACGATGTCACACAATATTTCATTGCCAGTGATGGAATCTCGCGCGAAGAGAGATCTTATCGTGCCCAAAAAAGAAATCTCACGCGGGAAAAGAGTTTCCTGGCATGGGAACCATTTGTAGTCCAGAAATTTGTTGTCTAGTATGTCACAGAATTAGCCAATTAGGATGCCGCAGAACTGTGTTTAGGATAGATCCATAACTTCATTTGTTGTCATTGCTCTGAAAAATCATCATGTTGAGATATTGATTAAATGTTGTCACTTGCTTTGCAGGTTGACTTCCCCGATGTTGCATTCCGGTCTCACCATCCTATCATGGGTGAGCTTTTGCAGAGACTAACAGATGGTGAGGGTGCCCATCGTGATGGGCTAGGACTATCATACCTTCATGATGTACCTAATATTTGGGTAAATCATGGTCTATTGGGTGCACTTGTCAAGCATTTCTATTCGGAGATGAACACTTTCCATTTGCTGCAAGGGGAGATGGCAGTCACTCCTGAGGACATATACATGATCTTGAGAGTACCATTCCACAAGGCTCGCATGGAGTATGATACCCAACTGAGGAGAGGCACACTTGCATTGAGAGAAATCTTCCAAGATGATCTGGTGATTGGTCAAGCCATCTCTTGGGAGGATCTGATGAGAAGGTACGGTATAGATCATACATTGGCAGTTGTCTTGGCAATGTTCTTGAGTTTCCACCTGGTGCCAGATAGGGATCAACACAGATTGGAGTGTGGTTGGGGAACTATGCTACAACATATGTTAGCCAGCCCAGCAGTGAGGTTTGGATGGGGTGAGTGCATGCTTGCACAGATGTACCATGAGATGCATGAATCGTGTATCGAGGTGCACAGACCACGGCGACAGGAGTCATGGTTCTATAGATCTGGACCTGGGAGCATATTCCTGTATGTCGGTCGAATTTCCATGATACTTGATATCCCTTAGAGCCATATATTTATAGGTATGCAGGTCCTATGACTCAGCTAGTGCTAGGTAAGATAGATCAGTAGCGGGCACAGCTAGATGATATGGCAGCAGTTATATGGAGGCCATGGATAGCCATAGAGGTTTGGGATGATGCAAAGCATGAGCTGCCACATATGATTTTCTCATGTCCTTTGATCAGGCACACCATCAATGTCATTGAGCGCTTCCTACTGACACAGGTCCTACGGCAATTTGGGAGACCACAAGACGTCTCCCAGGAGTACTGCACATATACCTAATTTTTTGATGAGATGAAGAAGGGCTGGCAGTGGTAGCTATATCAGGGGAGGAGTATGATAGACATGTGGGTACCACTAGCTAGGTGGGACTATTTAACAGGGGTGACAAATGTGGGGATGACACTTGCATACAAAGATGACATCTTAGCTCACCCATTCCCAAGTTTTACAGACCCTGTTGGCATGGGCCCATAGGTATTGTAGGTGGTACAGCCGCCACCATAGCAACAAGTACCATAGCCACCACCACAGTAGGTACCACCATAGTAGAGAGTACTACGGCTAAGGACTGGGCTAAGTCCCCTTCTTCCTAGATGGATGGGATCAGACGCAGGTGCAAGGAGCAGTGGTACTCAGGATAGGTCCACTGAGTAGAGGACAGGTGACAACACTGAGTAGGGGGAGGATACTGTTATGGCTGATACTATTATGGCCGATCCATAGGTAGGAGGATAGATAGCACAGGTACAAGAGGCTCTCAGGAAGAGCTGGGAGAGAGTGAGGCAGGTAAAGAGGGAGCAAGATGACTAATGTACACAGGTGGTCATCCAAGAGACCCGGGTGACCGAGCGGGATCAAGAGATCCAGGGACTACAGGAGGCATTGGCTAGAGCATGGGTAGAGGCAAGATAAGAGGCTACTCAGTCAGCCTATTATTATGCTGCATACATGATCACAGTTCTCGAGGCAGCGGACCACGTTCCTGTTGATATTGTGGTGACTAATCATGTAGTAGGTGTTGATATTGAAATTTTTTGGTGCTTTTTCAGGAAAGAGATTTGCTTTTTCAGGAAAATAGAAGACCGACATTGTAAAACCCTAAAATGGTCAATTTTAGAGGTTGCCCTAAAATGCATGTTATAATCATTTGAGATGGATAATGCATTGTAAGGTTGTGTACATTTTTGCTAGATAATAAGAAAATCTAGATGACTGTGTAGGTGGACATAGCCCAGGTTTTGGGTGAACCACATTAAATCCTTGTGTTATCTATGTTTAGTTTCTTTCTTCTATTATTTCTATGTATAGCTGTTTATTCTTATATTGTTCCAATTCTGTCAAACCCTAACAGTTCCACCATTTTCATAGTGTGCTAGGGCATGGGCCACTCTGCAAACACCACCACAGGCACCTCCTCAGCAGTAGGTCATGCCACCTCCTCCACCTCCTCCAAGTGGGAGTGGCTAGATGAGACATATGATACATATTGCACCACCATTTTGATATACTGTGCCCGAGTAGCACCCTTGCACATTTGATCGATTGATATATGTGAGCTCAATTTTGGCATCATTGTACTTTTTTATATATGATTAGATATATGGATGAATGTATGCCATGGATGGATATGCAAATGTTCATGCACATGTTTTATTGATGTATGAATGAATGTAATGTAATGATAGATGGATAAATGCTATGAAAGATTTGATTTATGCTTATAATGGATCCACATGTTTATGGATATGTAAATGCAAATGAATGAAATGGTACTAATCATCTCATGTAGGATATCACAATATAAGACAAGTACTAACCAAAATAATATGAATAAAGATCGAGAGCAAGGACCGGACACTTGTGTAGTCAAGAGGAATCCAGGACAAAATATGAGAACCTTTGAAGAATGAGAAGACAATGAAGAGAGCACCAAAACTGTCTCTATGCAAGATTAAAATGCGAATGCAAGCCTAAGCTAAATGTAAACCTAGGACTTGGTTGTTCGACTCATCGCATAATTATTATCATCAAGTATTTTTGGAACATCAGAGTCGATACAATCCTTACTGGCGCCAATGCAACCATAAGGCTATGAATATGACTTTCATCAGATAAAATATAGGAAACAAATATAAGCACCACGGCACAAAAGCCAAGATGACCTGAACATTATTTCCAGTTTGATATAGTAAGAGCACACAAGTAAACAAACAAAGAAATAACAATCAAGGAGATAGTACCAACCTCACCATGGCATACAAATAAACATGTTCGAGGGATGTGAGGCTTTTCCATCTTAGTGCAGGAGTTCTTACCACATACACCATGTTTATTTGACATTTCTGGATCATCGGGACTACACTAACAAGCAGTAGAAAAAGAAAATATCAATGAAATTCATAAGAACAGACAACATACAATGAAATATTTTATCATAGCTCAACATGTTTCAAATTTTACGAATGTGTATGTGTATAGGGTGTTGAAAAATACCGTTTTTCTTCTGAGTGCATTGTGTTTGATTTCTATCAAAAGACATTTACATTGTGATGTCCGATGTGTGTTAAAAAATAATGTTTGATTGGGTGTTGAGAAACACTAGCCAGTAGATAGTTTTCTTTAGAACTGACAAGATTACTGACTTGAGTGTAAACCAAAGATGCGATCAAAGTGGGGAGCCATGCCCCCAAGTAATGAGTAGATTGATGTCAAATATGTAGATAGTGAGTTGATGTGAGAAATCTCAGTAGTACAGTGATAGTAGGTAGATGTAGTGAGGATCACTGGTGACTAACATGAGAAATATTCTCAAGTATAAATATCGAGGTGAGATCTAGGCATTATTAGGAAGACTTAGTGAGAACCACTAGTAACTGATGTGAAGAGGAGAGAGACCCTAAAAGATAGGACAATGCCCCCTAGACTAGGAAGATGCCCCCAAGTGTGACTAGTTTCAATCCATGTGAAGTCAAGCAAAATCTCAAAAATAACTGAGAGCAAATGCATGAGCGAGCAAACTAAAGTAGGAAAGAAAACTAAAGCAGGAAAGCAAGAGAGAAAATTGCAAGAAAGCCAAGGGATGCCGTGATAGATAGAGCATGGTGGAACAAGAGGCACCTATTTACCAGGTTTTCATCATCTTGGTAGAAATTCTATTTTTTCTACCACGATGCCTGTTTACCAGGTTTTCATCAACGACACATTTTTGTTTTTTCTCATTTTTTTGTATTTTTCATTTTTCCAATTTTTTTGTATTTTTCATTTTTTCAATTTTTTTGGTATTACCAAGGTGCCTATTTACCAGGTTTTCACCAGGATAATAGATACATAAAAGCACCTGTTTGCCAGGTTTTCACTAAGATGATCATTTTTTCAGGACATTTTACAATTTTTAGGATTTTCTCATAATAGAATATGTACATGAGCATTCAAAAGACATCTTAATGGTAGAAATTATTTAGATGAAGAGCATTGATAGGCTCTTTGAGTTGTTCCCCCTCTATGGTAGAGAGTTGATAAGCACCATACCCAAATACTGTAGTGATAACATACAGACAAAGCCAGTTTGGTTCAAATTTTCCTTTCTAGACCCACTGCTGTTGATTCTTGGGGTTTTCTTTCAGGATGAGATCACCCATTTGGAATTCCCTTGGTCTGACCTTCTTGTTGTATCTTTTAGATATTCTATTTTGATATGCTTGAAGATGATTGAATGTCCCTTTTTGACGTT
The DNA here is from genome assembly GCA_018584345.1 of Thuja plicata. Lineage (NCBI taxonomy): Eukaryota > Viridiplantae > Streptophyta > Pinopsida > Cupressales > Cupressaceae > Thuja > Thuja plicata. Next base: position 67,981 of record MU226746.1, on the reverse strand, counting down.
CATTTAGTAGTTAAATCTCTTGAAGCCAATATATTCTGATATCATCATCAATAATGAGGCCCTTCAGAGAGACTCGCAAGGTAGGAATCTCAACCTTAATAGGAAGCACTGCATTTGTACCATAAACTTGAGCAAAGGACGTTGCCCATGTTGGTGTTTGTATACTGGTGTGGTAAGCCCATAAAGCCATATTAATCTAGAGATGCCAGTCTCGTCTAGATTTGTGTACTGTGCGGTGTAAGATCTTGAGAATAGTCTTATTTGAAGCTTCCACCTATCCATTACCCTAGGGGTAATAGATAGAAGATGAGTGCTGAATAATTCTAAACTTAGTTCATAAATCTGTTAGATCCTTGTTCTTTAATTGCCCCTCATTGTCAGTGATTATGGATGAGGGTACACCATATCTACAGATGATGTAGTTTAGTATAAACATGGACACAGACTTGCCATCAGATACGATGAGAGGCACTGCCTCAACCCACTTGGTAAAATAGTCGGTAGCAGTAATGATGTATTTATGTCCCCTTAAAAAAGACAAATGTATCTAACCCACCAAGTCAAAGGCCCACTGCTAAAATGACCAAAAGATGATGAAAGGAATAAGCTCCTTGGCAGGAGCATGGATCAGATTTCCATGAAGCTGGCACTGTTTGCAAGATTTAGCAAATTGTATAAGCTTCTTTCTCCATATCCAGCCAATAGTAACCAGCTCTAATAAGTTTGCGAGCCAGTGTCAGACCATTTGAGTGAGATCCACAGATCCTTTCATGCACCTCTACTAACACACACTTGGACTCATCAGGTTCTAAACACCTAAGGAGGGTACCGTCTAGACCTCGCCTATATAAGTTGTTATCTATGATGAAAAACCATGAAGCACTGCGGATTAAGTGATGCTTCTCATTTCGGGTGTAAGTGTCCAGAATGATTTGGTCATGAAGGTAGGAGTAAATATGGTGGTAGCAGGATGAGTCATGTCCAATGAGTGAACAAATCATCTGGGATTCAGGGGAATTATAAGCAGGGTAGCATAACGTATCCACTAGGAATTCATGTCTGAAGTCATTTTTTGGCATTTGTAACATGAAATCCAGAGTAGCCATGGCATCACCTACTTTATTATCTACCCTTGGAATTTTTTAGAAAGTAATTTGTGCAAAATATTTCTTGAGATCGTCAACCATCTTTTTGTAAGGCACCATTTTTTCATCTTTTGTTTGGTAGATATCGTTCACCTGATTGATAACCAACTGTGACTCTCCAAAGACCTTTAAATCACCGACATGTCATTCAATAGGGATCTTTAATCCATTAATTAAGGCTTCATACTTAGTAGTGTTATTTGTGCAAGGAAACAACATTTTATAAGCCTTTGGTAATGAATACCGCTGAGGTGTAATGAACAAGATTCTAACACCTGACCCCTACTGGGTGAATGATTCATCAAAGAACATGGTCCATGCCTGATGTGTGAGAAGCATGATGGACTCATCTGGGAACTCGATCCTTAATGTTTGATAGTTTGCAATAGGTGCCTTAGCCAACTAATCTGCAATTGCTTTACCTTTGATAGCTTTTCTTTCCACATACTCAATGTCAAATTCACCGAGTATCATGACCCACTTAGCTAATCTACCTATGAGGGAAGCTTTGCTGAGTAAGTACTTTAATGGATAAATTTTGCAATGATCCTTATAGTGTGAGAAAGCATGTAATGTCGTAACTTCTAGGAAGTGAACACCACCGCCAATAAAGATTTCTCAATGACAGAATAATTCATTTAATAGGAGACCAACGTTCTACTGATGTAATAGATTGCTCTTTCTTTATTGTTTTGAACTTCTTGGGCCAATAGAACACCCAGAGATGTTTTTGTAGCTGAGATGTATAAGATTAATGGCTTCCTATGAATAGGAGGCATTAATATATGTAGATTAGCTAGATATTGTTTGATTTGTTGAAGACCTTGTTCACATTCTTTGTTCCATTCATAGGTCACACCTTTATGTAGATTTTTAGTAAATGGTTGTTACTTGTCAGCTAGCTGTAAGATGAAGCATCGGATAGACTGAAGCCAACCTTGAAGACCTCTAATTTGTCTGATATTGTGAGGTGGAGGAATTTCCATGATAGCTTTCACCTTTTCAAGATCCACCTCGATTCCTTTTGTGGAGATGATATAACCAAGCAATTTTCTGGAAGTTACTCTAAATGCTCATTTCTTAGGATTGAGGCGTAGTCTGAGTTTTTCCATATGATCTAGTATAGGGCCTAGATCAGTAAGATGTGCCTTCTTGTCCATTATTTTAGCAAGGGTGTCATCAACATAATCCTCCATTATTTTGTGCATCATATCATGAAATATAGTAGTGACTGCTCTCTGATACGTGGCTCTAGCATTCTTGAGACCAAAAGGCATAACATTCCAACAGAAAGTGCCCCATGCACAATTGAAAGCAATATTTTCTTGGTCTTATAGTGCAATTTTGATTTGGTTTTAGCTAGAGAAACCATCCATTAGGGAGTACATTTCGTACCCCACTATCATATCCATAATCATATCAATGTTGGGTGGTGGGAAATCATCTTTTGGACATGCCTTTTTTAAGTCCCTAAAGTTTGTGTAGACTCTGATAGATTTGTCATGCTTCAACACTGGACCTATGTTGGAGATCCATTTTTCATAGTCAATTGCTCTGATGAACCCATCTTTTAGGAGTTTCTCTAATTCCGCCTTGACAAGTAGAGCCACATGTGGATGCATTTTTTTGAGTTTTTTCTTGACTGGTTTTACTCCAGGAGCTATTGACAGGTGATGCATGATAAGATTAGGATCTACACCTGGCATGTTAGAGTATGTCCATGCAAAGTTTATCTTTTTCTCTTTTAAGAAATCTGTGAAGTCTTTAAGTTCTTCTGCAGACAATGATTTAGCCACATGAATAATGTGTGGATGTTCTTTTGTACCCAAATTTACCGGATGACTAAGATACTTGATATCACTTTCAGTTATGTTGATGCTTTCTTCACTAGTGGAGAATGTTATAGGTTCAAAAACATGGAGATAATAGGCTAGATCATAGTCATTCTAGAATGTGAGGACTTCATTGGATGAGGAAGGGGAATTCCAGTCTATTAGCTTAGAATGTTGGAGTGAGAGAGAAGTGACAAGTTCAAGTGCATTCACGATATAATCATCGAAAGTGCAGACTAGTAAGTTGAGACCTAGAGCAATCTCATCCAAAGGTGTATCTGAATCCCTTTGAATTATAGTGGCCTTAGTAGAAGACATGTTAACATTTATGGAATAAGAATCATTAGACCTTACACTAGACCCTTCACCTATGTTGAGAAGATTTTCAGATGTATGTGTAGTATCAACATTCCTATCAAAGGATTCTTCTGAAAGACTGTAGAACTCATATTCATGGGAATCTATTTCTAAACTCTGACTGGGATGTTTGCACCATGAAGGTTTGAGATTTCTTGTGAAACCAGCCTGTTCTTGCGTAAATTTCTCTTGAAACTATGATGGTATGTATCTTTCACCCTAGAAACCAAGGTCTTGTGACACTTTCCATTGTTCATATGTCAGAGAAGTGAATAGAATAGTATCATTGGAGTCACTGCCAACCTTGGTTGTACTGGCATGTATTATGATGTCATCTGGCTTAGCAAAGAATGATGCCATATTTGGAGGAATAGGATAAGGAAAGCAATCCTCATCAGAGCTATCCTCTGTGGTGTCAATTGTAGCTATGCCTTCAGGTTCTGGTGGAGGATCCAGTTTTGGCACAAATTTGTTAATCCCAAGATGAAATGGGATCTTATTGAAGCCTAAACCAGTTGTTTCTTTCATCCTATGACCTGTAGCTTTAATAGGTTCAACTAGCCCATTACTATTCATCCCTATTGGACCACTCCCTTTGTATCCAAAGTGTTTCATGATTTTAAGACCTTCACTATTGGGATCTAGTTCACGAGCTGGGGTGGTCTATTTAGATATGTATTTTCCTTTGTAAAGCCAAGCTTTAATAGCTCTTTCCTCATCTTCATCTTCTTATGGTGTTGAAGCCCATAAAAAGGCACCATCATAAACTATTTAAGGAGGGGTATAAGATTTATTGTTCTCAGAAGGTCTCCCGTAAGAATGAGGAGATGGAGGTAGAAATGCTAATGATAGCACAAGTTCTATTTGATACCCCTCCATGCCTATGTATTTGATTTTCAAAGTTTGTTCCATGTCTCTAATCTTGGCATCATAGTACTCTTTGTATTCTCTGTTAGTAGGAACAAAACTATTAGTTGACTATGTGAGTGTATTACAAGAAGAGCCCATATTAGAAGGAACTGTAACTTCTGCATTGTGGAAAGGAAACTTGATGCACTGATGATACATAGAGGGAACCGCTTGCATTTCATGGATCCACGGTCTTCCCAACAGGATGTTATAAGCAAAAGGAATCTCCAGCACTTGACATGTGAAATCTCTTTCAACAGGTCCAACCCAAATGGGTAGCATAACTAAACCCTTAGAATTTCTTTCTTCTTCATCATAGGCTTTGATAGTAATTTTCTTATGGGAATCTATGCGATCTTCATCATAGCCTAGCTGAGCGAGAAAGTGAGAAAAGAAGATGTTGAGGCTAACACCATTATCAATAAGGACGCGGTGGATGAGTTTTTTGCCAATCATGACCTCTATATGAAAAGGAGTGTTATGCAGGTGGCTGACCAAATGGTCATCTTCTTCTGAGAAAGATAGATAGTGCAGTGAAGTCAAGTGACCCACCATAGATTGAAACTGATCAAGATTAATGTCTTTGGGGACGTTAGCCTCTGTGAGGGCTTTATCCAGAATCTTCCTGTGAGCAGGCAAGATCTTCAACAACTCAAAGATGGCTATTTGAGAATTGGTTCTTTGTAGCTGGTCAACAATGCTATAATTGTAACCACCTAAATTTGGTATGTTCCAACTATGGACCCTATTTTCCCTAAGTGTGATCATACCCTCGATTATGTCCAAACAACCCTGTTACTGCTTGGCATAATTATTTAAATCAATTTAATATCCTAGGTGATTTTTATCACTGATTTATATTAACTACTATAGCCATACAATTTAAATCAATTTCGACCAATCAAATATAACCAAAATCAAATATGGCTATAGTATTTAATTATAAAGGAATTAAATAAATCCCTAAATCAAATATCCACTTGCAATTAACCTATTCCCCTAGCCTATTTAATCTAACTAAAATAGCTATAGTCCCCTAATTATTAAAAAGCAATTTCATTGTTTAAATAATTAATTCCTATATTTCTAAATGAGTTAAATAAGTTTATTTCATTTATTAATATTCCCTCAAACCCCAACCTAACCTATCTCAACCACTTCTACCTTGGGTTCTAACCCTTCTCAACCCATTCACCCATGCTAATCTAATCCTAATCCTAATTCTTGTCCTAACCCACCTCCTAATGTTGTCACATTCCATTAAGGAATGCTTAGCAACTCAACCCACTTAAGAAAGTCCACTTTCTCAAGCTTGACCTCCTTAAGGTCCACTTTATCAAGCCATCCTCTTACATCCTCCCTTGTCTCTTTAAGTCCTTCATTAATGCCTTATTAATGAAATATGCCTTAAGCCTATGTCTCTCCCATGCCTTATTAATGCCTTGGGCATTAATGGCTCTTACATCTTCATTTATGGGTCTTCTAACTCATTAATTCACCTTGTCCCCCCCCTCTCTCTCTCTCTCTCTCCCATTCTTCTATAAATAGAAGCCTGTTTTGAGAGCAAAGAAGCCTTCACATTAGATCAAAATTACATTGTTATGTTGTTGGATTCATCCTAGATTCACATTCCACTCATTATTCCATGCTTTTTCATTGTTTTAATTTCATCTTTTAGAGTTAGACTATATGCTTTTCCATCTTTTAGCTTGCTTTCAAACTAAAATCCTTCATGCTAGGTTGTATTCATCACTGATTTGTAGCATATTCTGAGGGCTAATATGTTATTAATTAAACTCCTAGTTAGCAGGAAATAAGTCAGTTTTAGTGGGTTTCACATGCTTTTCTAACCCTTTTGGACTAATGCAATGACTTATTGAGTGTTTGTGTTATTTTCATCAGGTACCAAAATACACACTCACATTTCTGGCACCCACCGTGGGGCCTAAATTTCAATTGAGCCTCATTTCTAACATGTTTTTGACAACTTGCAGGCTCAGGAATCAGTCACAAAATCACATTTAATCTTGAAGGATTGCATCCCGGATACACCCTTGTATCGCGTAAATTCAGGCTCGCATCTAGGATTTCCCAGATCATATCTAATTTTGGCTTGCATCCGGTCAGCAAGGGATCGTATCCAGTGAATAGGCTCACATCCTGGATACTGTATCACATTCAATAGGATTTAGGCTCGTATTTCGTTGAAAGGATTTTCTACTTCATTTGCCTAATCCTAACAAGTCTAACAAGTTGTGCTTTCTGTATTTTGTAGCTTAACAAGTGTTTGCAGGTACTTTTTGGTGGTTTTCATGGAGTTGGATTAAAAGGATAATAATGTGGTTTTTGCAGGTTGCCAAACCCCCTCCATCTTGACCTCCATTTATCTACTTTCCAAACACTTAAAAACCATTTCTTCACACTTGCTAAAACAACTAGATATTATGCTCTTTTCCTCTTGAGGAAAATCAGAAAGTCAGACGTTGTTTTATCATTTGTAACAAAATTGGGGGTAACTGAACAAGAAAACACACTATTTAATTCATTTTGGGATAGAAATTGAACAAACACAAATCACTAAATCATGTGGGATCAATGAACAAAATCGTATAATTCTTTTCAGATTCAGTAATTGAACAAAATAAAGCATTAAATATGTGGGATCAATGAACAAACACATCATTTAATTACTTTTGGATCATAAATTGAACAACACAAACTCACTAAATATTGTGGTTAATTAAACAAAAAAAACTTTCCCTTTCTTTTTTCTTTAAAGATAGGAACAATTAAATTAGGCTCAAAATAGCTTGAGGGAAAGAATTTGTGTTTTAAGTGTTTCAGGAGAAAATGGCATGGACTAGGAGAGTATGCTCTTCTTCTTTTGAAGAATCAGAAATCTAGAAATCCTAAGCTCGCCAATCCTGGTTACCGATCTTTTAACAGTAGAGGGCCTGCCGGTTGAGGAAAAAATATCCCGGGAATGACCCAAGTGAGGAAAGGTCTTACGCCAACCCTTCCAACTCACTATAAATAGTTGCTTCCTTGTAGGCCAAAGCCTCAGAAGATGGAACTGGTTTTTTTCTTAGAATTTTGACATCATTCCTTGAACATATCAGGGTATATATAGAGCAGAGCCGCTTGAATCTTGCTTGCGAGACTATATATATTCAGGTACTCATAGGGCTATACGCCTCAATTTTTCCTTGTGCATTTCTATGGGGGACAGTTTTGAATGGATTGCCCAATAATCTACAACACATTCAACTGAAAGAATACCCGATTCATCCCTGAAAGGGTGATAATATTTGTGCGAAGCAAAAAGTAATTTCCCCAAGACACTTGTCATATCGTGCCCTCACTTGCTTTTGGAGTAGGCTAATACAGCATCATGACTGAAGCCACTGTGTGCTTGGTGATGGCTTTATTCTGATTAGCATTTGAGTGTGTACCTAAGTCAATGAGAAAAGATATTCATCCTCCACCTAGTGAATAGGAAAAGATGTGTGTTTGATTCATCCTCTTAACAATGCAAAATTGTTTGACGTGTCAAAAAGATCACTAAAAAGATAATCTCCTCAAAACAATCAAAAAATTTCAAACCCTGGAGTACATGTGTTTTTCACGTCTCATGATACCCCTTTGATGCAATCTGGAAATAAACAACTTCACGCTCTTCAAAAACTAATTTTTCAAAATTGACCAAAACTGACAAGACCATCATAAGATCGCATCCAATTTTTCCTGAGTAATACAAAATCGTATCTGGTGAATTGGATCACATTTAGTCAAGCATATAGTTGCATCCAGGTTTTAGGATCGCATTTGGTGCCATCAGAGGCTCGTATTTGGGAGCTCACATTCAGGAGAGTGGACATTTCTAGAATTTTTTCTTAGGAGGGTTTAGTTGATTTAGGTACCCTTTTTGCTCTTTAGCTGGTCCCTGTTGTCTCTACTGGTCTCCCTGTTGTTATTTTCAAACACTTTCAAAACATCCACCTTGCATGCATAGTCAGTCTTTCATGATCAGTTCAATACATGTGCTCTATTCATTTTCTATCAACAACTTGATTCCCAGCTCACTATCAGGGCATTCTAACCCTCTGACGCTGGAATCATTTACATCCACTAAAAAACAATATGGTTACTTCTACCTAGACACGCCCACTTGAATGATCTGAAAACCATACTTGCACTATTGGGAAATGTTAATGAAGTTGAGAAACAAACTTCATGGTTAACACAAGATGCAACTAGTATACAACTAAAGGATCAAAAGTGCCTCCTAAAACACCACACTTCCAAGGAGAAACTTCTCATAGTTCCCTTTTTGATCTTGATTCACCTCAAATGGATAGCCACACTAACAAATGGAGTAAGGCCTTTGAGGGTTATGATGATGGAAAACAAGCACAATCCATAGGCACGAAAGAAGAAGAAAGACCCAAGTTTGAAAATAATCCATTTGGGTTAGATAGTGAGGAAGAGATCTCTGAAGATGAATATGAAAAGCTTAAACAAAGCAAAAGGATCCACAAATTATTGGAATGAATAATTGGCGATGATAAAGAAAATTACTTTCTCCATCTAGCATCCACGGGTGTCAAATTACCCAAGGATTACAATGTGGATGATCTCAAAGAAAAGGAAGTACCAAACCCCATATCTATCCTTACAAAATAGCTCAAACAGATGCAAATGGAGCTCACAAACCTCAAACAAGAGAAGGACAAACCAAAAACAAAATAATCTTTGGACGTCATTTGTCCATTTCATTTCGATAAGAGTATCACAATGGTCCCATTTCCTCCTAATGTAGCAAGGCCAAAGTATGATAAATACATAGGGGAAACTGATCCACATGACCATGTAAGAGAATTCTGTGCTCTAAGAATTGAGTACATGCACGAACCCACTTACCTCATGCAACTATTTCCAGGAAGTCTAGGGGGAAATGCCATGGAGTGGTTTTCAAAGTTAAATCCTAAAGTCAAAACATTTGAGGAGTTGGTGCAATGGTTCATTCAACATTACTCCTACAACATCCAACATGACATCACCATGATGGATCTATGTAACACCAAGTAGAAAATGGGAGAATCCTTTACACACTTCCTACAAAGATGGAGGAATATTTTTGCATGATATTCAAGAGTAATTCCGGAAATAGAGAAGATGGAGATCTTTGTTAATAATCTCATACCTGAATTGAGTTATTCTCTACAAATGAAAGATTCTCCTAGCTTTGATGGGATGATTAAAAATGCCCTCCGTATTGAGGAAGTCATGGTCAAAAAGGGGGAGATCACCCTTCAAAATGAAAGCAAAGGTAGTAGCTCCAACTCCAAGCCTAAATGGTGGAAAAAAAACAAAAATGTTGTCAATGACGGAGTGGTTGATGCTTCTAACATTAATTCTCAACCTGAAGCATTCAATCTAACCAATGGTATGCAAGCAAGCAAAGAGGCTAAAGTAACACCTCCCGTCCCCAAAATGAACAATGACAATGACAAGGGATGCACATGGACTTCAAAACCCCAAAGAACATTCACACCTTTGGGGGAACCTCTTGAGACCATCTTAAAAACATTGGTGGATAACAAAGTCCTTACGATTCCTAATTCTAAACCTTGGGAACCAATGGTCAAACCTAGATGGTGGGATGATAACTCCTATTGTGTCTTCCACAAAAATAAGGGACACAAGACAAATAATTGTCTCAAGCTCAAGCACGTTATCCAAGACCT
>MU226746.1:45986-57941 GCA_018584345.1 Thuja plicata | reverse complement strand
TAAACCTTGGGAACCAATGGTCAAACCTAGATGGTGGGATGATAACTCCTATTGTGTCTTCCACAAAAATAAGGGACACAAGACAAATAATTGTCTCAAGCTCAAGCACGTTATCCAAGACCTCATCAAAGGAGGTGAGATCAAGGTGGATGGACACACTACGAATGAAGATCACACAACATTTAATAAACCATTCCCTAATTATAATCAAGGGGAGACATCTAAAGGGAAAGGTAATGAGATAAAATACACCTATTCCAAGAGTGACAATGTGATCAATATGCTCATCATTAAAAATGAATCCATCAACATGATCACAATCAAAGGAGCCTCATCCTCCACAAACATTGTAATCCAGAGCCAAGCACAGGTTACAATCAAAGGACCTCTAAAACCAACATCAACACCCAAGGTTCCCATTATAACTATCCCTAAACCAGAAGAAAAACATGTGGTCACTATCCCTGGAGAAAAATATGACTTGGTAGACCAATTGCAAAGAACCGCTGCCAAAATTTCCATCTTCAAATTGCTCAAAATATCCACGGTGCATAGAGAAATCCTAGAACAAGCTCTACACGCTACTAATGTTCCAAAGGATATAGATATATACAAGTTCCAAGCGATGGTCAATCACATCTCAGCACCACACTACCTCTCCTTTTCTGAGGAGGATGACAAGTCATTGACCCATCCACACAATCAACCCCTCCATATCGAAGTTCTTATTCATAAATCCTATGTTAGACATGTATTGATAGATGGAGGCACCGGATTGAATATTTGTACACTGGATCTTGTTAGGAGGCTAGGCCTCTTAGAGAAAACAATTGACTCTAGAAATAAGATAATCGTCAAAGCATATGATGAGGAAGAAATATTCTCCAGAGGTATTATTTTTTTACCCATCAGAGTTGGGCTAGTTCAAAGGAATGTTATATGTCAAGTTTTGGATCTACCACTAGCCTACAACATTCTACTAGGGAGACCATGGATTCACAAGATGCAAGTTGTACCATCCACTTATCACCAATGCATCAATTTCCCACATAATGGGATAGAGGTGACAATTCCTGCGGATTGCAACAATATCAAAGAAGGTAGCATGATCCCACATAACAAGGAGGCTATGGATGTAGTTGTTCCTGAAACTACCAAGGACATGGTTGTGAAAGGATTTAGCAAAACATTGAAAATTCAAGAAATAGGTATGGGAGAGTACAAGTTGGACCTGACTCCCTCAATGACAGAGCTTCCAATATTGCCGAGATCCTATGGAAAACCATCATCAATATTTACACCTCTCGTAGTCTAGGAGCCAGAAGTACACAAGGCTACTGGTATGATAAAGGAATCCACATCTTCTTCAGATAACACAGAAGAACAAGTAGTCTTGAACTAGCTTTACAAAGGATAACCAGTGGACTCTAAGGTCAAAAATGTGAAGATATCCCCATAGCAATATGGAAAGGGATATGATTTCCTCAAAAAAAATGGGATACAAAGGAAAAGGACCTCTAAATGATACAGGATGAGGGATCATTGACCCCATACCCATGGAGTTCAATCTCAAAAGACATAAAGTAGTACTGGGCTTTAATACTCAATCCAACAAACCTACTTCAAAGAAGAGTCCACCTTCTGAAGTAGAGAGTGATAAAATAGATGAAATAGTATCAGAACCATGGCCTTATGAGAGATTACTACATATTGGTACAGAGAATCTTCAATATCAAGGAGAACACTATGTACCTAGTTTTGAGGTACCACAAGATCTCCACACTCCTATGCTAGAAAGACTGCCCATTCAAGAGGTAGGAGACACCATAGCTACAATCACTCAAGAGAAACCCCGGCCACAGAATTTACATCCTAACTGGGGGCAATTGGTCACCATTACACATGTTCTTGATGTACCTCACTTTGATCTACAAGCCGCTAATTGAGTCCATCAAATAAACATTGCTGAATATTTGGATAGATCTGATGATGATATCATAGACTCTCATGACTATGAGTGGGATCGGCTATCTATTTCCTCCGAGGAAATTTGGATAGAAACAATTCACATGTTTGTAGCTTCCTTAGCTCCTAGTAAATGATCAGACATTCCTTTCAATGACACTGATCCTCCTGAAGCAGAAGAAGAGTTCCTTCCTCCAATCATTGACAGAGACACTGGTGAATACATAACTCTAGAAGAATTTCATAGGCTACAAGAAAGAAGCCTCCTTTTACAAAGGGATGATGATGAGATATCTACTGACAAGTCACTAGAGTTCGATCCATATATAACTAAAAATGATCCTTTTAACAACGATCTTACTCTTATTGATCTAAACATCAAAGATATTAACTTAACAGACCATGTCATGTGGGTTAATAGTTTTGATGCTAACGTGATGCTGTCCTTCCCAAAATCTAACTCCCTAAAATTGGTACTTCCAGACCTAATTGATTGGACTGAAACAGATCCTACCCCTATCCTCAACTTTCCCAATGACCACTCCCTAGCTTGTTACCTTAATGCTTGTGAACCTCACCCTTCTTCCATCAATGCAAGGAGCAAGAACATGTCATAGGAGAATATCAATTTTCTTAGTCACAAATTGAAAAATAAAAAGAAAAAGCAGACTGATGGTGAAAACCACTCTGTGGCAGTATCCGATCCCAAAATAGTAAAGAAAAAAGACATATCCAATGGTGAAAACCTCTTAGAGGCACCAAAGGATGAGATTCTTGATATCCTTCAAGAACACTTTTAGGAAAGATCTTTGGTATTGAATGAACCAACATAGCCAGTGAACTTGGGCACTATTGAAGATCCTCAGATAGTTCATCTAGCACAATCCCTATCAGAAGAAGAGAAGGTATAATTCATAGAATTCTTGAAGGAGAAAAAGATCAATTTTGCCTGGTCCTACACTGATATGTCAGTGCTAGATCCCAATCTCATTATGCACCACTTATCTGTAGCTCCTGGGATCAAGCCCGTAAAACAAAAACTTAGAAAAATGCATCCTCATGTTGCATTATTGGTGAAAGCAGAATTGGAAAAGTTGTTAAAAGATGGATTTATTTGAGTCATCACCTATATAGCATGGATATCCAATGTGGTACCTATTTCTAAATCTAATAAATCTATTAGGATCTGCATGGAATTTAGAGACCTCAACAAAGCATGTCCAAAAGATGATTTTCCTCTACCAAATATTGACATGATCATAGACCTTACAGCTGGCTACCAGATGTATTCATTGATGGATGGATTCTTGGGTTATAATCAAATCAAGATCGCCCCTAAGGATCAAGAGAAAACCACATTCACATGTGCATGGGGTACATTTTACTGGAATGTCATGCCATTTGGGCTAAAGAATGTCGGAGCAACATATCAGAGAGCTATGACAACAATATTCCATGACATGATGCACAAAAACATGGAGGACTATGTCGATGACACACTGGCTAAATCCAAAGAAAGAGGTACTCATATTGCTGATTTAGGAAGGATATTGGATCGAATGGAATAGTTCCAACTTAGGCTCAATCCAAAGAAATGTGCCTTTGGGGTCCAATCAGGCAAGCTCCTAGGATTCATAGTATCGGCAAAGGGAATTAAGGTAGATCCAGCAAAGGTAAAAGCTATTCTAGAGATGACTCCTCCATGTAATATTAGTCAAATGAGGACACTACAAGGGAGACTCCATTCTATCAGGAGATTTATGTCCCAACTGGAAGATAAGGCACAACCCCTTACTAAGCTACTACATAAAGGGGTTGTGTTCAATTGGGATGAACACTGTGAAGCCAACTTTAGAGAATTAAAGGGGTACCTGGCTGCTCTACCTATTCTTATGGATCCTATTCATGGAAAGCCCTTACTCCTATACATTTCAGCTACAGCTACATCCCTAGGAGTATCGCTAGCACAAGAGGATGAATCAAAGAAAGAGTGAGCTATCTACTATATTAGTAGAACTCTAGTCTCTTATGAGCTCAATTATAGAATTATTGAGAAAGCATGCTTAGCAGTCATGTTTGCATCACAAAAATTGAGACACTACATGCTCTCTCATACAGTCAAGCTCATTGCTAAGATCGATCCTCTCATGTATCTGTTAAGCAGAACAACATTAACAGGCCATTTGGAAAAAGTGGTCCTCATTCTAAGTGAGTTTGACATTGAGTATGTTGAACGAAGAGCTATCAAAGGACAGTACTTGCAGATCAATTGGCTAATTCACTGCTCCAGGATGATGCACCATTACTAATTGAATTTCCTAATGAAACAATCATGCATCTCACCGAACATCCATGGAAGATGTACTTTGATGGTTTATTTACTCAACAAGGATCTAGAGCAGGGGTTCTCTTCATAACTCCACAAGGATATAAGATTCCAAAATCTTACAAATTAATGTTTCCATGCACCAACAATATCTCAGAATATGAAGCATTGGTCAATGGCCTCAAGCTCGCCATGGAATGGAAGATCATTGAGTTACACATATATGGTGACTCCCAACTAGTTATCAATCAAATCAATGGGGAATATCAAACAAAAGATGAAAAGTTGATGCCCTACAAGCAATTAGTTGATGATTTGAAGAAATACTTTGTCTTCATCACCTTCCAGTAGATACCGAGATCAGAAAATAAAGTTGCAGATGCTATGGCTACCTTGGCATCCATGTTACAACTAGGGGAGCATCAATTTTGCTATGACTTCTTGGTGGAATAAATATCCTATCCCACCTTTGCCAATCTATAATAAAAGGTAATCTGTGCCTTAAATACCCTAGATCAATCTCGATATACCAATATCATTGCCTACCTTTCTAACCAAACCATTCCCGTCAATCTATCTAGAAATGAGAAAAGATCCCTGATTAGGACAACATCACGTTATGTCCTCATAACTAACAACCTATATTGATGTATTCTTGATGGTACACTTCTTCGGTGTTTAGAAATAGAAGAGTCTGATCTAGCTTTAAAAGTTGTCCACGAAGGTGTATGTGGATCACACTCGAATGGATTTTCATTAGCTAAAAAACTGCTAAGAGTAGGCTATTATTGGCCTACCATGGAGAAAGATGCTATTCAATTTTCAAATGCATGTCTTAAATTCCAGACACATGGAAACCTCATTCATGATCCTACCAAAAAACTTATACCTTTTATAAAACATTGGCCATTCCAGCAATGGGCCTTTGACTTGGTTGGACATATATATCCCAACTCTTCAAATGGACACAAGTTCGTCATTACGGCCACTGAGTATTTCACAAAGTGGGTCGAAGCCATGCCGCTAATCAAAGCCACTGGAAAACAGGTGTCTATGTTCATTCTAAACTACATTATTTGTAGATATGGGATACCCTATTCAATTGTGACAGACAATGGGGGCCAATTTATAAATCAAGACATTGATGACCTCTGTGAACAGTTTCATATCACTCAACATTGCTCCTCGGTTTATTATCCTCAAGGTAATGGATAGGCCGAGGCATCAAACAAAAATATTCTCAAAATCCTACATAGAACTATGAGCAAGTCTCGTAGAGACTGGCATTTACAACTGAATCCGGCACTATGGGCCTACAGAACAAGCATCTAAACACCAACTTGAGCCATGCCATTTGCTCTAGTCTATGGCGCTGAGGCATTACTACCTATTGAGGTTGAAATTCCATCTTTGCATATATCTTTACAAGGACTGGTTACTAATGAGAAGTACCGCATTGATCGAATAAATTCTCTTGACCTCCTAGATGAGCACAGGAAACAAGCATTCGTTCACCTCAAAGTGTACCAAACAAGAATGTCCAAAGGTTACAACAAGAAGGTCAAACCACGCCAATTTGAAGTAGGAGACCTTGTCCTCAAGGAGAATCCTAAAAACCTGCCTAACAGGGAGCAGAAAGGAAAGTTTGAACCTAACTGGCTGGGACCTTATGTTATCATTACTACATTTGGGACTGGAGCTTATCAGTTAGCTACACCTGAGGGAGATGTTCTTCTAGATCCTATCAACACTCTACATTTAAAGTGGTTCTACGCTTAATGTTTGGCTAGCAGAGCCTGTACAGCAAAAATTTCTTGCAAAATACCAAAAATAATCAAAACATTGATCTTGAAGAAATCCAAAAATAGTGGAAAAGGTCCTACAAAATAAGTATCCTTGGTGAAAACCTGGTAAACAGGCACCTTGATACTACAAAAACATTCAAAAAAGAAAAAATAGAAAAAAAATTGAAACAAGAGAAAAAGTGCCTCGATGAGCACCTGGTAAAATAGGCATCTTGGTAGCAAAAAGAAAGAAAAAGATCTTTCCAAGTGGTGAAAACCTGGCAATCATGCATCACTTGTGTTCTACACTCCATCTATCAATGCACTACTACTACTACGCCGTCATAATTTTGTCTATGCTCATATGCTGAATTCATTTTCCTACATGACTGTCTTATCCTCGCTTGGGATTTGTCTATCTTTATGTCTTAGGAATAAATCATTCTGCACTGGGGGCATCTTTGTTGGCATAGTTAGTTACGGTTGCTAGGTTGCTCTAGGATGGTTTGCCTCATGAACACAAAATTTCTTGACACATGCAACACAATGTCACTTTCCTAAAAACCAAAGTATCTTTTCAAAACATGGGACATGACATTGACACTCACCAGCATTCCTACAATACCATATTGGATCGTGACCATGAATGAATTATCCTATCTAGGCACATACATGGAACACCATATTGCTTATATTCTAAATCTCTGATTGATGAATCTCTACTATGTTTGACATATGGATGAACAAGTACTACTTAAGCACACAGTTTGATAATGGTTTGATTATGATTCTTTAATGTCTTGATGATGTTTTTCACTAGGGGCATCTAAGTAATTATGAATTTTATCTGATTGATTCTCAATTGATGATTTGTTATGTCTTCTTAGTTACTCAATCACTTCTGCGCAAAGACAAAGAGTCGCAAGGATTGGGGGCATAATGTTTTCTTAAATTTCTACGTATGGTGATTGTTTCATATGATCCTATAAATTTCACCTAACTTAGATGTTTATGGTAAGAGCTGCCACTAGGGGTGGATAGCCACATATATCTCAATCTTTGTTATGTGTAAACTACGGTGAGTTTGACACAATTTCCTTGTCTATTTTTTGATCTAGATTCTCACTAAGGTATACGAATCATAATGTACCCAAGGATATTAATTTTCAAGGTCATTGCGGGTCCAATATCTTACCTTACTCAAAAATTGGTATATTAAAAGGAAGGTGACTGTTTTTGTTATCCTGGCTTCTATGCCTTGATGCCTAAGTCTCTTTCCAACATTTCAATAAAATATAGTATTTATATTATCATAATATCAGTGGGTATTAGTGATGGTTGTACTATCAGGTGGTATCCATTCCAAAAGAACCCAATGATGATAACAATATTGAAATATTTGCTAAATCAGTGACAAGTCCTAAGAGTCTTCATATAGCTGCATTTAGATATTGCCTGATGCATTTTGCCAACAGTAATAATAGGAGAAGGAAATTTAAGCTCAAACATGGTTTCTATCTTCTTCTAAACTATCAAGTTAATTACACCATTTATATTACTGATATCAAATATCGTTGCACATCCATAACATACATTGTGCATTCATCTGGAAACAAAAAATTGGAAAATACAAAAATAAAGCATCCGTGTATTGCATTTTTACATCCTAAGTGCATCCATACATCTATTTTGCATAACTGGAAAAACAAAGAAACATACATTTGCATTTTCACATAGATATCATTTATGACATATTAATATCAATAATATACTCATCACATCCACATTATAAAATGATGTTATCATCTATGAATTACCTCATCACAAAACCAAGATATCATTACATGTGCAAACAAGATACATTTACCATGTCTATGAAAAGTAAAACAGATACATTTATCACATGAAACATGTCAGAATCAAGAAACTACATCAGATATATGTCAACATGGTACAACTCAAAGCATAAAGTGTATCAGAAGAGTATCAATATATCAGTAAGCATAAACAAATGTCAGTGTATCATCAAATCTAAAGAACATAAGTGTCTCAGTAAGCATACAAAGTATCAAAAGCATAAAGAGTATCAAAGCATAAAGTGTATCAGAAAGTATATAGTGTATCAGTGAGCATAAAGAGTATCAGTATGCCAAAAAGAGAATCAAATATATGTATGAATGAATGTAATGTACAAAAGAGGGGATCTCAACAGGATCCAGATATACATGTATGATCTCAAAATGAACAAAATGATACAACAAAATCAACTCTGGCCCGCCCCCTCTCCCTGGTCAGGAGGAGGAGGAGGAGGTGGCATGAAAGGAGCTGCTAGAGGTGGCATGGCCCCCTCTGACTGCTGAGATACATGAGAAAAGGAAGGTGCTCTCTAACCCTCCGGCACTACTGCGTGATACAAGGCATAATAATATGTCACCCTTTGTTCCTGATGGACTGTTGTCTGGGCCTGGGCATCTCTCTCTACTCTGAGCATCGCTACCTGTGTATCCCTCTCAGCTCTCAGCCGCTCAAGATATCTATCCCTGTCTACTAAAAGAGCATCAGAAATGGTAACCCTAGCCTCCAAGGCTATGATCTAGGCTTGAAGCTGCTCCCTCTCCTACTCACACCTAGATAGAGGGTCCCCATATCTACCAGGATCCTGGTCCTGAACTCTCTGTCTCCACTGTCTCTACTGCTCAAGAGTAAGTAGAGGGCCAGTATCTCTCCATGGGGCCAAAAATCTGTATCTTAGTCATCTCTGCCCACTGCCGCTTGGACCACCTATATCAACTGCCTCTCCACTACCACCCCTGTCATCACCATCATGTCTATCATCTGGGGGAAGATGCCTACCATCTCTACCACCATCTCTACCACTGTCATGGCCCCCATGTCTCCCAGGAGCCCTATCTCTGCCTCCTCTCCCCCTGATAGGTTAGTCCTCAGGATCATAATCCAGTGGCTCCTCTATACGAGGAATAATCTCCTCAGGCACTATAAATCATGGAAAAGGATACTGAAGCATCTCTGTAGTGTACCCATCTGACACTCCAGCATCCTCAACATCTGGGTGAGGGTCCCAGTCTATTGCCACCATGTCTTAGATCTCCTATGAGGTAGTCTCATATGTCAGCTATACACCCCAATCAGCTACCTCATCCCTGATACGAGCATAAATGGCCACATCCTCTATACGGCCCTATCACCGCCTATACTGCCTCATAACTCTGGTGATCAAGAAGCACTCAATGATATATCTGGTGTGGCCAATCAGATATTTGCTCTGACACAAGAAAGGAACTTTTCGTGCATCAGAAGTCCATACCTCATAGTCTAGGTATGGTTGCCACACGACCTCTGTCATATCATCGAATAATCGATGCCAATACTCCACCTTGCCCAGATGGGGCTGTTGTAAGAGACCTGCATACATATACACATAGGGCTGCTTAGGTGCACTCTACCTATCAACAATTGGCCATGTCACAGGGATGTGCTCCCAGGACCAAATCTATAGGATAAGGATCCCCACAGTCATACTGCGGGTGTGGTGATATACAATCTCATGGAGCTCTCTGTATATGTGAGCTAGTATACAGCTCCCCCAGGAAAAATGTCAGTGGTGAATGATCATCTACTCCACCATACTCACCCAGCCCACCAAGAAACCATGTTGACCTCTATCCAGCATAAGGATGCCACCTACCAATCCAGCCAAATACATAGCTAATCGATCATAGTGATCAACCATATAATCCCATGATAGGTATCTATGGTCAATGGTATCATCCTGAAAGAATCTCCATGTCATATTGATCGCCACGCCAGCTCTAGACTCAAAAAATACCTCATGTCCAACCATGGGTATGTGGAGTATCCTCCAGACATCCTCTGGTGTCACTGTAATCTCACCTATAGGTAAGTGGAAGGTGTTGTACTTAGAATGCCACCTCTCAGCCAAAGTAGTCAACAACCTTCGATTCACCCCGATCTTAGGTAAACCTATCAGTGACTGCAATCCACATCAGATCACGGTGGTCTGCTCATCATCTGATAGTCAGCCAGACAATGCAAGAACTCATGCAGGATAAGTGCCGTGAAAGGCGACTACCTCAAACTAGGTCTGATTTTCAACAACACCGTAAAACATTAGCATTTATCTACAACAAGGGGAAAATTCCTACTCTGCTAAGTCATTCCAAGTTTGTAGGATGCAAAGAGATCAAAGAAAATTAAAAACCTAAGTCTTCTACCAGATGTGATCCTAGAAATGTAGGATGTGATTGAGTATATGGGATGCGATCCCTGAAAAATGGGATGTGATCCTAAATGTGGGGTACGATCCCAAGAAAATAGGATGCGATCCCTTGATGGATTTTAACTAAAAACAAGACAAAAGCGTTCATACTGGATGCGATTCGGGAAAACTAGATGTGACACAGAATCTAGGAAAAATTGGATACGACGTGGGAAAAATAGGATGCGATGCGCATTTAGCAGGATGCGATCCAGAATCCTGGATGCGATCCTAACTTCAAAAGGCTTTAAAAAACACAAAAATGCAAATTTCACAAGGTAGTTTATCGGGCACTTACCGGCGGTGGGTAATCGGCTGGTCGCTGGTGTTGGTGGCTCATCTCAAATCGGTGCTTCCTCACGGGGACTACCATCTTCGCTGCAGAGCTCTTAGAATTTCTATGGAGCAATGTGCAAATGAATAGTGAAATGGTCCTTTTGGAGGCTTATATGGGTCTTTTGAGACATTTAGGGTTTCTGAAACTCCTCTCGAACAACTCCAAATTCATTTATGTTCTCTTTTTACTCAATTGGGAACCAAATCAAAGGTATCTACAATGTTTTTAGCAGCACAACTTCACTTTTGCGCCAGTTTCAAAACTTATGAGTTTGCTTCATTTATTCACCACATTGGTAAATACTGCACATTTTATCGTACATCTTGGTCTACACATCATTTTATCCACCTTCTCACTCATATATTCCTGTAATTAACTTGATAATCGTGTGTTTGATTTTACACACCTTCTTCTATTCCACTCTTTCTTGCCCTATCCCTTCCTGCAAGTGTTATGATCTTTTCCAACTGAGGGATTTATTTATTTTCCTTCGAGTTCATTCCTGAGGGGGCATGATCACACTATCATCAAATTCATTTTTTTCTCGAAACAACATCAAAATGACTTCGCTATCAAACAAACTAGGGGCATAACAGTTTCCTTGACTAAAGTTGGAACTGTTGCATAGAAAAATTTGGTTCTCATAAGCTGGATATCTTATGTTTCCTCATTTTAGAATATTTTTAAAGCTCCTAACAGCTTCATACTGGTTTTTGGATGACAACCAAGTTCAGAATCAGTATTATCAATTTTTGGATAAAAACCAAGTTCAGAATTGGTATTTTTAAAATCTTTTATTGATCTTTGGACGACAACCAAGTTCAAGATCAATTCTATCAGTTTCGTTCAATCGAGTGCAAGACTAATCTCATCAACATTTCATTCGACAACCAAGAACAGAATTCTCAATCTTTTTGAAGTTGAAATCAAAAACTTTCTTTGAATCAATGAGCTTCTCGCACATCAATTCAAAGAGGGGCAAATGTAACCACCTGAATTTGGTCATTTCCAACTATGGACGCTATTTTCCCAAGGTGTGATCATACCCTCGATTATGTCCAAATGACTCTGTTACTGCTTGGCATAATTCTTTAAATCAATTTAATGTCCTAGGTGATCTTTATCACTGATTTATATTAACTATTATAGCCATACAATTTAAATCAATTTTGACCAATCAAATATAACCAAAATCAAATATGGCTATAGTATTTAATTATAAAGGAATTAAATAAATCCCTAAATC
>MU226746.1:17731-30724 GCA_018584345.1 Thuja plicata | reverse complement strand
GAGCCTCTAAACTCATTTATTACCCCCTTAAAGTGTCATTTTCATCTTTGAGAGAATTTGAAAGAGGAGTGTGACTTTGGTTAACCTCACTCTCTCTTCTACCCATGTTTCATTTGACTTTACCTTTAGAGGGTTAGGAAGTGGTTTGGTTAAGGAATGGTTAGAGTTACCTTACCCTTGGGTTAAGCCTTGCTCATGTTGGAGGTTTGCCTATTTAGGGGATTTTTTAGGATGACTTGAGTGTTCACCCACTCTCTACCCTTAGAGACAGAATCCAGTTGAAGGAGCCTCTGGAGAAGGAAGCTTAGGAAGGAAAGCTCAACACCAGTCAACTTTATACCATTGCTTGGATCAAGGTTGGAATCCTCTTAAAAGTTTTTTTGTTTTTGTTTATGTGTTCTTGAGCTCAAAGACTCCATTAATGGAGTCTATGGTTTTCTTGAAGCTTTTTTTTTTTTTTTATTGGAAATTTTCTTTTTTGTTTCTCAATGTGTTTATTATGTGATTGATTTCGAATGGCTCTTCAAGGTACACTCACCCTTGAGAGGGCAGAGAAGCCTTGGAGGGATAATGGAAATGACTCCTGTTAAGTGCAGAGTCTCCCATGTGTGGAGGGATAAACTTGGGGTAACACGATACCCATGAAGCCAAGATGGGCCTGAGGGCATTTGGGAGGTATAAGGAGGTTATTCAGGATAGCATCTTGTAAAGATGATCCTTGGAAAGTCTATGTGAGGCTTGTGTATAGTATTTTTGATCTTGGCTTTCTCCTTCAGTGAGGTCTACCACTACCCCTATTTCTGGAATATCTCTTGGAGATACTTCTTCTTGTTTCATCCTGGTATTGGGAAGTTTTCTTGTGTTCGAGACTCCTTTTCTTTTCCTGCTTGTTGGTTGAATATGTTTGTGACCCGTTCTAGATTGGATCCCCAAGCTCGGGGGTGGCCTTGTAAAGGCCTAGGTTGGGAGGTGAGCCTCCATGGTCAACCTCATTCTACCTTGCTTTCAGGTACCTAATGGATATCAAAGATGCATGATACCTTTATGTGGAAAATGAGTATGGCTGGAAATACGCCATTGTACCATGTCTTATCACTATACCAGAAGTTGTGTTGAATCATTATTTGAGAATCAAATGTATTCCTTATTGTTTAAATTTCCTATTATTGAAAAGTTGTTACAGATTTGCAATGTATATGAAATCTTATTTTAGTTGAAAAAAAAATTACCTTCTTTATTGTGTTTTTTGTGAAAAGTGGATGTTATAAGGATCTACCTGTATGCAGTTTGAAATTGCTTAGAGGAAGAAATAAATGTCAATATTTCTTAATTTTATTTTAAGATAAACTCTATGCTTCAAATATGTTGGATAGTTTAAAACTGTATTGCCATAATACTGTTGTTTATTTGAAAGTGAGATTTTTTTTTTTCCCCTTGAGTTATAGATATAAATATGCAATTTGAAATTTAATTCCTTTTAGATGATTTTATTTTGTTGTTCTTAGGAGTTAGAGTATTCTCTATTCCAAACACAAGTTTAAATTTTAGGAATTCTTGAAGACATAAAATAATTTTTTTTTTAGAATCAATATTTTTCTCCACCAAATTTTGGAGGAGAAATTATAAACTCCGATGGTAAAAAAAAAATTGAATTTGGGTTTTGGGATGTACTCCCTATTTTGGGAGATACAGTCCCCAAGATACACCAGTAAATATATTTTTTTTATTTGTTACTATCCTAATATACATATATATTCATATATATAAATGTGAGAACATTTATATATATAAATATACATAAATGTACATACTATTATCCCTAACAAATATAAATAAAATAATAAAAAAATGAGGGCCGACGTTTTTTTTATGCACTGTGTTATTTTTATTGGCACTCTGGTTTTTGTTAATATTATTATAAAAATTAAATTTATGGGTGGGAGGGCCGAAGCCCTACCCAGCCCACGGCCGCACCAGTGGTGGCTCGGCGGGGAGGGCCGAACCCTACCCCGCTGCCCCTCTCCGTAAAGAGTGGGGGCGGGGAGGGCCGACCACCCCCAGCCGCCACGCCACTTGCACCCTCCCTGCTTCCCTTCCGCCTCCGCGGTGGGCGGTGCCGCTGCCACTATGGCCACCGTCCCACCCGCAACCCGCCCTCACGCCACCGCCTGGTTTTTTCGGCGCCGCCCCTTCCTCCCTCTCTTCGACCCTTCAGCCGCCTTCATGGGTCGTCTTAAAAATTGTTTTATTTAAAATTTTAGTTTAATAGTTCAGTTTTAGGTTAGAAGTTGTAAATATTTTAATTGCTTTCATTTATATTTGAATATGCTAATAGATTAGAATGTTCTTTCTTATTAAGAAATTAATTGGCTTAGATTAGATTCTAATAGTTTTGTTTTTTTCTTATTTTTTTTATTTTATTTTATATATGTGGAAATGTATATTATAAATTATTTTATAAATTAATTTTAGGTGTAGTTGATTTGAAATCAATAAAAAAAAAAGATATTGTTTAGATTTGATTTATTCCATATTTTCATTTGATGATTAATAAGTGTTTTATTTTAAAGAATTAAAGTGTATCATGTAATGTGTTAATACGATGAACTAATGCTAGTATAAAGGCGAACTGTTTTATAGAGGTTAAAATTATGATTTAAAAGGAATAAAATGGATGGTATGTTTTTATTTATTTATTTAATTATTAAATTAGATTCTAATGTTAAGTGGGTTTAGACCACCCCTTTCGTCGCGATGGATCTTCCTTAGGTTATACCGTTTCCTTGACCTGTGTCGTGCACGGTTCGAATTTTGATCAACCATGGTCTATCTTTCTCCGACCCTCCCAAGTTTCATGCCAGGTGTTCCTTGTGTCCTCTGGAGCCTTAGATATCAGTTTCAAGCCTTTTGGAGACAGCTGACTTTTTGGTCAACATGGGTTGACTTTTTGGTCAACATGGGTTGACTTTTTGGTCAACTGTCTCATTTTGTGCACCTATGACTTCCTCAGTGCTTAGTAGGCACCAGTGACCCTTCCTCACGTATTTCAAGACACAATTGACTTTTGGTCAACCCTTGTTGACTTTTAGCCAAATTGTCTCAATTTCTGTGTACAACTTTTCCTTTGGGTCTAAGCGAACCCTAGTTGTTCCTTTTACCTTTTTAGTGTATAATTGACTTTGGGTCAACCCTAGTTGACTTTTTGGTTAACTACCTTGATTTGCGTGTAGTTCCAGTTGGGAAATTTGGTCATCCTTTAGGATAGCTATGAAAGCTACTCCTCTCCATGAGACCTATTCTGGCTATCGTTTACCCTTGCACCGTTTTACGTGCACATGTTACCCTTGTATTGTTTTTGTATCCCGCTTCATGTGTTAGTTGAAAATTTTTGTTCGTGTGTTTTTGCCCAAATTTTGGGCACGACATTTTGGTATCAGAGCCATGTTAGCAACATTGGGAACCTAACCCACTACGCTATCACTAAATTGTCTTGCTTGTGTAGGATGCCACCTGTCACTCGGCAAGCCCATCAACAAGGGCATGGTCGGCAACATATCCCTGCAGCACGTGTGGAGGTACAACCTGAGGTAGAGGATTGTAGGAGGGATCAGAGTCCACCTCCTGAACCCCCTCCCGATCCTAATGCAGCACTTTTGTTGGCCTTTCAGAACTTGGCCGGGCTCATACTTGACCGTATGCCACCTATTAATCAGGAGAGAGAGAGAAGTAGGATCCCACCTCCTAGAGCAGGGAGAGATCAAATGGTTTAGGAGGATGATTCCATCATAATTCCAGGTGGTGTTCCTAGGGGTGGTGCACAGAGGCTCGATAGGGCACCCCCCGATATTGGAAATCAGATTACAGAATTGATGAGGCTTAAACCACCTCCCTTCACAGGAGAAGCAGATGGGGCAGCAGCTGAGGCTTGGCTTTTGAGCCTAGAGAGGTGCTTTGGGTTGCAGAACTATGGCAGCAACCTTAAGGCACGGTTCGCTATCTTATTGCTCAGAGATGGGGCCTCCACTTGGTGGAGTTATGAGGAGACAAAGGGTCTCATTGACATCAATACCCTCTCTTGGGGAGCTTTCTTGGAGCTCTTCAAAGAGCGGTATATTTCTGAGCAGTTCAGACAGCACCGGATTGACGAGTTCCATGACCTCCGGCAATGGGGTCTTTCAGTAACCCAGTATGAGGGCAAGTTTCTCGATCTCCTACCCTATGTTGAATACATGGGAGACAAGAAGCTACAGGTGAACAGGTTCATCAAGGGATTAATTCCCACGATTTTAGATAGGGTACGCATGGTACCTCCAGGGAAATTGAGATTCACAGTTGACAGGGCCTTAGTGGCCGAAGAGATAGTCAGAGGGCAACAAAATGCTAGGGATAGGTCTCAGAACCGTAATCCTGCATCTCAAGCTACAGGTAATCAAAGACCCTCATGGAAGGGTAATCAGAGGAACTCCTCAAGGTCGTTTAGGGCCCCACAACAGCAGCATCCACAACAGTCCTAGCAGGATCGGAGACCACAGGTGCCA
The DNA here is from genome assembly GCA_018584345.1 of Thuja plicata. Classification (NCBI taxonomy): domain Eukaryota; kingdom Viridiplantae; phylum Streptophyta; class Pinopsida; order Cupressales; family Cupressaceae; genus Thuja; species Thuja plicata. The sequence continues at coordinate 26,186 of MU226746.1, read as the reverse complement.
AGCACACCTCCAGCACAGACTCAATAGTCCTTTAGAGGTGGGTACAACGAGTCCTCTAGGGCTTCAGGCTCACAGTACTCTAGGCCTTCAGGAGTTCAGGTTCAGTCGCGTGGGCCATGTTACACCTGTGGTGTCATGGGTCACTTAGCTAAAGAATGTTCTCAGGGTGGTAGTCAACATGTAGCGATGTCCGAGCTGACAATTCAGGATAGGGGAAAGTCCCACACGGTTTTTGCAGCAATTGATAACCGGCCAGTAGAGCATCAGACTACCATCTTTGAAGCCTCAGGTGGAGTCGTACGGACAGCTGGCATTGGAACCATTTCGTATCTTGGCTCGGCGGACTGTGGGCCTTCGAGGCAGAGAACTGGACTAGGTTAGGGTCCATTGGGAATGCTATGACGAGGTTACAACCTCTTGGGAGGACACAGCACAGATGAGATCACAGTACCCTCACCTCTTCGATGAACTCCAGGAGGAAGTTCATGCCTAGAGGGGGTGGATGTGAGACCTACACCAGACTGTTATAGTTTACTATTTTGTTTTCATGCTTTCAGTGGTTTATGCTTTCACATACTTTGACTATCAGAGAGACCTTTTGTACTTTTGAGGATCGGTGGAATCCTGTGTTATATATTCAGCACCTAATTTTGTAATCAGGGTACTTTTGAGATGTTTATGTTCTGATTTAGTTTCAGCTTATGTTGATGTTTTATATGGACCTAAATGCATGAATGTAATATGATGAAATGGTTTAGGAAACCAATGCTAGGATATTTTAGCTTTAAATGCAATGTGGTTTATATGCTTACCTATATTATTGATGTTATGTTATGTTTCATATCATGTTGTTTTGGATCTACTGATGTGTGCATTGAGTGTGCAGGAAGAGTTGACCATGGATCTAAATCGGGGACCCAGTTCTGGAACCTATGTGTATACCTATGCTTACCAAGGTCCTGTCTATATAAAGAGACATGGACCTTGTTGTTATGTGTTTATTTCATAAACGTGGTTTGCATGTATGTTATTAAATTAGTAAATGTTCATGTTATCAAGTCATGTCTAATGTTTTAATTTTTATGTGCCAAATTTGGCAAGTGTTGTAATTTAATTATGGACATGGCTAGTAAAGGGAAACCAAGGTAAATCAAGGGTTGACTAAGGTCATCTTTGAGTAGTACCCATGCTTACCCCAGGGTTAGAAGTTGCAAGAGTTTCTTTGACTTAGAATTTCGTAGGTTAACTTCAGAGTTAGTTTTAGAGGGTCTTTTGGACTCCTAGAGGGTAACCGGGGTCAGTTTTAGTCACCCAACTTGGTACCCTATGGGTTAGGGGTCATTTTCGGTCATTAATGAGCCTCTAAATTTATTTATTACCCCCTTAAAGTGTTATTTTCATCGTTGAGAGAATTTAAAAGAGGAGTGTGACTTTGGTTAACCTCACTCTCTCTTCTACCCATGTTTCATTTGACTTTACCTTTGGAGGATTAGGAAGTGGTTTGGTTAAGGAATGGTTAGAGTTACCTTACCCTTGGGTTAAGCCTTGCTCATGTTGGAGGTTTGCCTATTTAGGGAAGTATTTAGGATGAGTTGAGTGTTCACCCACTCTCTACCCTTAGAGACAGAATCCAGTTGAAGGAGCCTCTGGAGAAGGAAGCTTAGGAAGGAAATCTCAACCCCAGTCATCGTTATACCATTTCTTGGATCAAGGTTGGAATCCTCCTAAAAGTTTTTTTATTTTTGTTTATGTGTTCTTGAGCTCAAGGACTCCATTAATGGAGTCTATGGTTTTCTTGAAGCTTTTTTTTTTTTTTGTTGGAAATTTTCTTTTTTATTTCTCAATGTGTTTATTATGTGATTGATTTCAAATGGGTCTTCAAGGTACACTCACACTTGGGAGGGCAGAGTAGCCTTGGAGGGATAGTGGAAATGACTCATGTTAAGTGCAGAGTCTCCCATGTGTGGAGAGATAAACTTGGGGTAACACGATACCCATGAAGCCAAGATGGGCCTGAGGGCATTTGGGAGGTATAAGGAGGTTATTCAGGATAGCATCTTGTAAAGATGATCCTTGGCAAGTCCATGTGAGGCTTGCGTATAGTATTTGTGATCTTGGCTTTCTCCTTCAGTGAGGTCTACCACTACCCCTATTTCTGTAATATCTCTTGGAGATACTTCTTCTTGTTTCATCCTGGTATTGGGAAGTTTTCTTGTGTTCGAGACTCCTTTTCTTTTCCTGCTTGTTGGTTGAATATGTCTTTGACCCGTTCCAGATTGGATCCCCAAGCTCAGGGGTGGCCTTGTAAAGGCCTAGGTTGGGAGGTGAGCCTCCATGGTCAACCTCATTCTACCTTGCTTTTAGGTACCTGATGGATATCAAAGATGCATGATACCTTTATGTGGAAAATGAGTATGGCTGGAAATACGCCATTGTACCATGTCTTATCACTATACCGGAAGTTGTGTTGAATCATTATTTGAGAATCGAATGTATTCCTTATTGTTTAAATTTTCTATTATTGAAAAGTTGTTACAGATTTGCAATGTATATGAAATCTTATTTTAGTTTTAAAAAAAATTACCTTCTTTATTGTGTTGCTTGTGAAAAGTGGATGTTATAAGGATCTACCTGTATGCAGTTTGAAATTGCTTAGAGGAAGAAATAAATGTCAATATTTCGTAATTTTATTTTAAGATAAACTCTATGCTTCAAATATGTTGGATGGTTTAAAACTGTATTTCCATAATAGTGTTGTTTATTTGAAAGTGACATTAATTTTTTTTCCCCTTGAGTTATAGATATAAATATGCAATTTGAAATTTAATTCATTTTAGATGATTTTATTTTGTTGTTCTTAGGAGTTAGAGTATTCTCTATTCCAAACACAAGTTTAAATTTTAGGAATTCTTGAAGACATAAAATAAATTATTTTTTAGAATCAATATTTTTCTCCACCAAATTTTGGAGGAGAAATTATAAACTCCGATGGTAAAAAAAAAATTGAATTTGGGTTTTGGGATGTACTCCTATTTTGGGAGATACAGTCCCCAAGATACACCAGTAAATATTTTTTTTTTATTTGTTACTATCCTAATATACATATATATATATTCATATATATAAATGTGAGAACATTTATATATATAAATATACATAAATGTACATACTATTATCCCTAACAAATATAAATAAAATAATAAAAAAATGAGGGCCGACATTTTTTTTATGCACTGTGTTTTTTTATTGGCACTCTTTTTTTTGTTTATATTATTATAAAAATTAAATTTATGGGTGGGAGGGCCGAAGCCCTACCCAGCCCACGGCCGCACCAGTGGTGGCTCGGCGGGGAGGGCCGAACCCTACCCCGCTGCCCCTCTCTGTAAAGAGTGGGGGCAGGGAGGGCCGACCACCCCCAGCCGCCGCGCCACTTGCACCCTCCCTGCTTCCCTTCCGCCTCCGCGGTGGGCGGTGCTGCCGCCACTGCGGCCACCGTCCCACCCGCAACCCGCCCTCACGCCGCCGCCTAGTTTTTTTGGCGCCGCCCCTTCCTCCCTCTCTTCGACCCTTCGGCCGCCTTCACGGGTCATTTTAAAAATTGTTTTATTTAAAATTTTAGTTTAATAGTTTGGTTTTAGGTTAGAAGTTGTAAATATTTTAATTGCTTTCATTTATATTTGAATATGCTAATAGATTAGAATGTTCTTTCTTATTAAGAAATTAATTGGCTTAGATTAGATTCTAATAGTTTTGTTTTTTTCTTATTTTTTTTATTTTATTTTATATATGTGGAAATGTATATTATAAATTATTTTATAAATTAATTTTAGGTGTAGTTGATTTGAAATCAATAAAAAAAAAAGATATTGTTTAGATTTGATTTATTCCATATTTTCATTTGATGATTAATAAGTGTTTTATTTTAAAGAATTAAAGTGTATCATGTAATGTGTTAATACGATGAACTAATGCTAGTATAAAGGCGAACTGTTTTATAGAGGTTAAAATTATGATTTAAAAGGAATAAAATGGATGGTATGTTTTTATTTATTTATTTAATTATTAAATTAGATTCTAATGTTAAGTGGGTTTAGACCACCCCTTTCGTCGCGATGGATCTTCCTTAGGTTATACCGTTTCCTTGACCTGTGTCGTGCACAGTTTGACTTTTGATCAACCATGGTCTATCTTTCTCTGACCCTCCCAAGTTTCATGCTAGGTGTTCCTTGTGTCCTCTGGAGCCTTAGATTTCAGTTTCAAGCCTTTTGGAGACAGTTGACTTTTTGGTCAACATAGGTTGACTTTTTGGTCAATTGTCTCATTTTGCGCACCTATGACTTCCTCAGTGCTTAGTAGGCACCAGTGACCCTTCCTCACGTATTTCAAGACATGATTGACTTTTGGTCAACCCTTATTGACTTTTAGCCAAACTATCTCGATTTCTGTGTACAACTTTTCCTTTGGGTCTAAGCGAACCCTAGTTGTTCCTTTTACCTTTTTAGTGTATAGTTGACTTTGGGTCAACCCTAGTTGACTTTTTGGTTAACTACCTCAGTTTGCGTGCAGTTCCAGTTGGGAACTTTGGTCATCCTTTAGGATAGCTGTGAAAGCTACTCCTCTCCATGAGTCCTATTCTGGCTATTGTTTACCCTTGCACCGTTTTGCATGCACATGTTATGCTTGTATTGTTTTTGTATCCTGCTTCATGCGTTAGTTCAAAATTTTTGTTCGTGTATTTTTGCCCAACTTTTGGGCACGACAATGTCCTTCACAACAGAACTACAATTGGCACCCAACTTCACACAACTCATCGAAAGAGGAGTTTGGTGTGAGCAGAACTTGGTCAAAAGAGAAATCCTTGCAGACCCTACACAAAAAAATACAAATAAGAATGCAATGGAAAAGTTAAAGTGGTGGAACAAAAATAAGAATGTCACTAGTGATGGTGTCATTGATGTAAAAATTGTCAACTACACGCAACCCAAGGTATCACTGCAAGGTGCACCTATGGTAAACCAAAACCCCACAGGGCCAACTCAACAAGCATATGTCCAGAATCAACCTCCCCCTGTGCAAGCAGCCACTGTGTCTAACAATCAACAACAGAGTCAACGCAAACCACGGTTCCAATTCCAACAAAGAGATTTCACACCATTGGGAGAGCCAATAGAATCTTCTTTACGTAAGCTGATACAATCAAACACCATCACTCTCCCAGCAATCAGAGACTTCAAACAAGAGGAAATAAAACCAAGGTGGTACAATGACAAAGACTTCTGTGAGTTTCATTGGGTCAAGGGGCACAAAACAGCCAACTGCAACCGATTGAAACATGCTATCCAAGATCTCATTGACACAGGGATTATTGATGTGACGAACACTCAAGCTAAAGGCACAACTAATCACACCATTTTTAATGATACCTTCCATGATCACAAAAAGGGAAAAGCCTCCGGGTCTGGTGGACAAACCAATAAAGTTAACTATACGTATGCCAATAGCGATAATACCATAAATTGCCTAAATCCTTCAGATAATCATGTGGCCGTAATCACCATCAGGGACCAAGGCAACAATTGCGCTGTAACTACTCGTCGTGCTAGAGTCATCTTGCAAGGTGTACCATCCACAACTACTACATCAGAAAATCCTATAGCTAACTCGGATCCACAAACAAGCATAGTGGACCAACTAAAGTGCACACCTGCCCAGATATCCATGTTTGACATTTTGCATATATCTCCGCAACATAAAATAGCACTTGACCAAGCACTCCAAAATGCAGCAATCCCAAGGGACATAACACCAGAAATCTTTCAAAACATGGTCAATCATATAGCAGCAAACAAACATGCCACATTCACAGACCGTGATGTGCCGCCGCATAAACCCTTGCACAATGATCTACTTCACTTACTTGTCCAAATCCACAAAAGCGCTGTACGTAGAGTCCTTGTTGATGGCAGAGCTGGTTTAAACATTTGTACTCTAAAATTAATCAAGCAACTGGGCTATTTTGAATCAAGCATTGATGTCACCCGAAGGATAAATATCAGAGCATATGATGAAGAGGAAAGATCCTCTAAAGGTATTATCATTCTACCTGTTCGCATTGGTCCTGTGGTAAAAAACACACCCTTCCAAATTTTAGACCTTGAATTGGGATACAACATGTTGCTAGGGAGACCATGGATACATGAAACGCAAGTTGTTCCGTCAACATACCATCAATGCATCAAATTCCCTCACCAAGGGGAGGAGATTATCATAGAAGGAGATCCCAATCCCTTCCAATATTGCAATGAAGTCCAAATCAGCACGGATAACCAAGTACCATCAAACCAAGATGCAAGTATCCCATCCTCTTCAGAATCAAATCCCAAGGATGTCAAATGAGCAGCAAGTAAGATAGTCATTCAACCAGATACCAATGTCTCATCTAGTTCAAAAATAGATCATAAAGATATCACAGAGAAAGCAAGCAAGATATCCATCACGGATCAAAGATGTGGTGAATATAAATATGAAGAGGCCTTCACAATCACGCACATGCCTTTAAGTCCCAGAAATCATGGTGTGCCACCACCTGTCACTGCAACAGAAACTCAGCAACCTATCCTTTTTAGATGTCCACCAACAACCTTTGTCTGATGGGGGGACATAGCGGAAGAAAATCCTTTTGAGCAAGACATTAATGCATGGTTATACAGAGATACTCCTGAGACAGTCCGGCCACCCTTACCTTTGGCAAACTACGGCCACGGTTACACAATGATACAAAGGTTTGGGTACGATGGTACAACCAGACTGGGGACAAGGCAACAGGGCATATATGAATTGCCTATTCCACCAACATAAAAGAAACACTAGAGGGTTGGGCTATGGACAACAAAGCACTAGTCCTGTGGTTCAAAACATTCAAGTAAATCACGCACAAATAGCACAGATACACCAGGGGCACAACACTGAGCATGTCCTAATAAGAAACATATTAGTGTAGTTTTTGCCCACCGAAGAGGGATCCACACAATCCTAAATAAACCTACACTTAGCAATCGACGATACCCAAGGAAGTGAGACATCAGACAAACATTCCTTCGAGACTGACTCCAATGAGTATGAGTGGCAATCCCTCCACGAATCTGAACCATCAATCCCTTACTCGTTCTATCAAGTCGATATTATCATAAACCTAGCAGACCTGTTTGAAAAACTGACCATTACCGAACAACCTTGTATAGACAAACATATCATTCATCATACCTCAAGTGGTGTGTCCTCATCACAGTCCAATTTTGTAGGAACCATATCTGCAGTCCCATTCGGCAACCTAAGTCCTACAGTAGTGAAAGTGTCTGTCTTGTACACCCTGAACTTATAGAGTGGGATCAACAAGGACCACCTGATCTTGATGTCTTTGAAAACGATGAAGCAATAGCTCATTTTATGGGACTAAGAGAAGGAATTCCATCAGGAGATCACAAATCAGGATTCTCTATCAACCTAGACAGAGCAGCATACTTCAGGTAGGAAGCTCCTCTTTCCAGTCCACAAAAGAAAAAAGAATAGAAAGATAAAAAGCTAAAGATTGACGTATCTTCTAGCGAAAACCTCACAGAGGCGCTAGAAGATGGAAAGAGTGAACTCCTCCCCTTAACAGAAGAGAAATCAGCACTACTAGCAGAGGAGACAAAAGAAATCAACTTGGGGGATGACAAAAACCCAAAGAACATTTATTTGGCACTATCTCTCACCCCTAAGGAAAGAGAACAGTTCATAGGTTTCTTCAAGGAGAGAATGATCAATTTCACATGGTCTTACTCAAATATGCCAGGATTAGATCCAGAGTTGGTACTACACCATCTCTCGTTGTTACCAAATGCAAAACCTGTCAAACAAAAACTAAGAAAGATGCATCCTCACGTTGCATTATTAGTCAAAGCAGAACTAAAGAAGCTCCTAGACACTAAATTCATTAGACCTATACCATATGTGGAATGGATATCAAATCTGGTACCGGTTACGAAGCACAGTGGACAAATACGGATTTGCATAGATTTCCGGGATCTCAACATAGCATGTCCCAAGGATGACTTTCCCTTACCAAACATCGACATGATAGTGGACCTAACTATAGGGAAAAAAATGCTATCATTGATGGATGGCTTTTTAGGATACAACCAGATAAGGATAGCACCAGAAGACCAACACAAAACAGCTTTCACATGTCCTTGGGGAACTTATTGTTGGAATGTCATGTCATTTGATTTAAATAATGTCGGAGAAACATATCAAAGGGCCATGACGACTATATTCCATGATCTCATCCATAAGACAATGGAAGTTTATGTCGATGACATACTAGCAAAATCCATACTTCGAAAGGATCATCTAAAAGTCTTGGGACCTATCTTTGATAGAATGGAGGAATTCAAAGTCTGACTAAATCCAAAAA
>MU226745.1:65280-122885 GCA_018584345.1 Thuja plicata | reverse complement strand
TATATATATATATATATATATATATTGATTACCTTCTTTTGTTCAGGCTTGTGACCGTTCATTGTACTCAGATAGTTTGATTTATATGAGATGTAGCTTGTGTTTTTGATATTATGTGCATTGGTTTACTTTCTATATGTTTGATTTTACATGATTTTGGTGATTTAGATGATGAGATGTATATGCAATATGATTCCTATGATGCCAACTTGTAGATGGATGATTTTAGTTTCCTATGATATTGACATGTATATGCAGGATGGTGGAAATGAAATGCATGTTTATATGAGATGCTTATGGATGCATGTGATTTTATGATTTATCATGTATGCAACTACTATGTTTTTTTTTTCTTTTTCTGATGCACTTAAATGGAATGAATGCAATCTATTATACACAAAATATCCGAGTAATGCATGTGTTAATTAGAAAGAAGTTAGTTTGGATAGACATTCTCTGAGATTGATATAATAGACATGGAATGGTAGAAAGGACTTTTTGCTTTTTTGATATATATGAATTGATAGGAAGGATGAGTGTCCCAAGCCGCTGCCCTTGTTTCCAATATTTGTCATCATTGCATCTTTTCTTTTTCGTATTTTTTGAAATTCTGAAGAGCGTCGAATGATCCAGATCACATACCACCTGGATACTGCCATGACCTCTTGATAGTGGAAGGAGTAGAGAGATTGAATAGAAAGAGAACCTAGTGCACCACAAATATTGACCATCTGGGTTCAGCTATGTTCCCTGTTTGAAAAGAAAGAGAGGCAAAAGCACCCAGATATTGACCATCTGGATACCACTTTGTCCTTTGAATTAACTAAAGCAAAGAAACCAAGATAGAACTTCGATGCACCCAGAGTCCATCTGGATAACACCATGAGCTATTGATTCTAAAAAGGGAAATCCAGAGAAAACAAGATAGAACTCCTATGCCCCTAGAGTCCATTTGGATAGCATCATGAGCTCTCATTTGCAACATAAAGGGAAAGACCATAGAAACAAAGATAGAACTCCAAAACACTTAGAGTCCATCTGAATAGCGCTACGAGATCTTGATTCTATAAACCAAACAAGTAAATAAAAGAGAAGGAATGTCCAATTTTTTCCCAGAGTTAAGCTCAAATTGTGGAATTGCATGGCTGCCAGATAAGTGACAATGCCTACCGCATTTATCCTAAATCATCATGGCCCTAAAATTGAAGTGAACATTCAATAGACAACAATCAAAGAAAATAATTCATGATATATCATAGCTACTCTCCTCACATGGTGGATCCTAGAGTAACATAAGAACATAACTGCAAAATATAGACTGACATTTGACCAACTTGACTGACCTAGTCAACATTTTTGGATGGTTCCTTGATGCAGTTGGATTCTCTTGATTGGCTCAACTCTTTGGATAGGCTTGATTGGATTGATTGCTTGAGTCTGTCTGGTTTCAGTAATAGATTACTCATATAAGAATGACCTATTTGGTTTGAGTGTATCCATCACTATGTAAGATGATTGATATGATTTGATTGATTGATTGTGATCATGTTGGTAGCTGATCAAGCTATGTCAGATGGGCCCCATGGTGGTTCGCAAAGCTCATTATTGTGACATTTGATAGATTGGCTTGGTCACCAGTTTCTTGCTGATTGATTTGATAGATTGATAAAGCCGTGTCAGATGAGGCTCATGCTGATTTGCAAAGCTCATGAATGTGACATTGATTAACTGGGCATGATCGCCCTTTTCTCTCTTGATAACCAAGTGGGTTTTATTGCTTGGAATTTTGAAATTTTTGAATGTTTTTTATGAAGATTGATTTTCTCAGAACATTTTGATCTTTTTAGGATTTTTGAAGAGTTTTCTCAATTTTTTTAGATTTTTCAGGATATTTAGAATCGCCCCCTAGTCTGGTGGACCAGTATTAACCATGGGTAAGTGCTTGGTGCTCAGAAGGGAGTGTGCTTCTAGATATAGCTTGGGTAGTCAGTCTTGCATTTGAAATATGCTCAAACTCTTGGAATTTATTAATGGTGAAGTTGGATTTTGAACACTTGGCGCCTGTTTGCCAGGTTTTCACCAAGGTACCTACTCAATAGCACCTATTTTCCAGTTTTTCACTGAGAGTGATTTTGTTTCTCTTTAATTTTTTTCTTTTTTGATTTTTTTTTTTGTTTTTGCCAAGGCGCCTGATTGCCAGGTTTTCATCGAGGTAACATTTTGTATTTTCTAATTTTTTTGGTATTTTCTGGATATGTAGATAGGTGCCTTAACCATAGAGACTTCAAGGGTAGAACCTCTTGAGTTTCATGATGTTGATGTATCTGGGGAGCTGATCTCCTTCTGGTGTTGCCAGTATGAATGCCCCACTTTGAGTAGAGGTGACAATGACAAATGGTCCTAGCCAGTTAGGCTCAAACTTTCCGGGTTTGACTCACTCTGCTTGGTTCTTTTGATTTTCCATGAGGACAAGGTCTCCTACCTCAAATGTTCATGGCTTCACCTTCTTGTGATAGTTTCTTCTAAGGAGATTCTAATAGCCTTGTAAGTGGTTGAAGGCATACCTTTTTCTTTCATCTAGTATCTCCAGTTCACTGAGCCTTGCTACTCTGTAGTCTTCATCTGAAGCCAGGTTCTTTAATGATATCCTTAGGGATGGGATTTCCACTTTCAAGGGTAATATTGCCTCTGATCCATAGACTAGGGAGAAAGGAGTGGCTCCTATAGGTGTTCTCACACTAGCTCTGTATGCCCATAATGCCAGACTAAGCTATAAATACCAGTCTCGCCCTGATTTGTTCACTATTTTCTTCAATATTTTCAAGATTGTCTTGTTTGTAGCTTCGGCTTGGCCATTCCCTTGAGGATAATAAAATGAGGAGAACCCTTGCTTGATATGGAATTGTTTGCATAGCTCTTCAAAATCCTTGTTTTGGAAAGGTGTACCATGATTTTTTAGGATAGTTTGAGGGATCTCGTATCGACAGATAATGTGCTTAAGTATGAACATTGCTATTTGCTTTCCAGTTATGTAAGTGAGAGGAATTACTTCCACCCACTTGGTGAAGTAATCTGTTGCTGCTATGATGTATTTATGTCCATTTTCTAAAGAAGGTGTAATTTTTCCTACCAGGTCAAATCCCCACATGGAAAATGGCAATGGTGATGTGATAAGATTTAGTTCTTGGGCCAATGCATGGATGAGGTCTCCATGAATCTGACAGTGTCTACACCTTTGTACATTTTTGTGTTCATCTGTCTCTATTGTGGGCCAATAGTATCCCATGTAGATGATCTTCTTATCTAAACTATCGCCACCTTCGTGGGTTCCACATATTCCTTCATGTACCTCGTACAAAGCTTTCTAGGATTCCATGGAAGTGAGATATCATAGTAGTGTTCCATCTAGACTTCATCTATATAAAGTAGTTGAGAGGATGGTATACCTAGAGGCTTGGCAGATGAGGGACTTTCTCTGGTTCCTAGACAAGTTAGGAGGTAAGAAACTATTTTGGAGATAGTTATAGACATCTTGGTACCATGGGGATTCAGGACCAACAAGGATGCATGTTGATTCTGTGATGGATGCCTGATGTGATGGCACCAAGAGTTACTCTACTAGAAATTGGAATCTTGTTTCAATGCCTGGCATATCAATCAATGATGCTATGGTAGCCAACACATCTGCAAATTTGTTCTGTGCTCATGGTACTTGCTCAAAGAAGATGTAATGGAACTTGGTGCATAGTGTTTCCATCTGTGCTTTGTATGGTATGAGCTTCTCATCTTTGGTTGTATAATCATTGTTGACTTGACTGATGATCAACTATGAGTCTCCAAAGACTTTAAGGTTCTTGATTCTCCATTGAATTTCTATTTTTAGACCGATGACCAATGCTTCATATTCTTCTACGTTGCTTATGCATGGGAAGTTGAGCCTGAAAGAATTTGTAATTGTATCATGATCTGGAGTGATAAGAACTATCCCTGCCCCCACACCATGGTTCATGCATGACCCATCAAAGTATAGTTTCCATACCTGAATTGCTGGTAGTAGTGTCATAATAGATTTTCCAGGAAAATCAGAAATAATAGGCTGATGGTCCTGAATGGGTACCTCTGCTAGTTGATCCGTGATCACTTGTCCTTTGATGACCTTTATGTCTACGTACTCAATGTCAAACTCACTTAGGATCATTACCCACTTTGCAAGTCTTTCGGTGAGTGATGCTTTGCTTAGGAGGTAATTTAAAGGATCAATATGTGTGATCAACTTTTTTTGGTGACTCAACATATAATGTCTCAGCTTCTGGGAAGCAAAGACAACTACAAGGCATAAATTTTCAATTGGCATATAGTTGAGCTCATATCCTACCAATGTTCTTCTTAGATAGTAGATGGCCCTCTCTTTACCTATGTCATCATGTTGTGCCAAGAGTACCCCTAATGCTAATTCCGTTGCTGAGATATACAAAAGCAATGGTCTACCTTGGACTGGTGGCACCAATATAGGAGACTTGAGAAGGTAGTCCTTGAATATATGGAATGCTTGTTCACATTGCTCAGTCCATATGAATTTGACATCTTTGTGTAGTAGATGTTGGAATGGGTGACACTTGTCTGCTAACTAAGCTATGAAGCACGTGATTGATTGGAGCCTTCCTTGTAACCCTCTTAGTTTCCTCAGGTTCGATGGTGGAGGCATGTCCAATATTGCTTTGAATTTTTCTAGGTCTACTTAGATTCCTCTATGTGACACTATGAACCCCAGTAGCTTTCCTGATGTGCCACTGAATGCACATTTCTTTAGGTTTAGACGGACCTTGAATTCTTGCATTTTATCAAATATTGGTCCCAATACTTGTAGATGATCCTTGAAAAGCATTGACTTGGCTAGTATGTCGTCCACATAGTCTTCCATTGTTTGGTAGATGATATCATGAAATATAGTTGTCATAGCCCTTTGATATATTTCTCTAGCATTCTTTAGACCAAATGACATGACATTCCAACAATATGCCCCCCAAGAACATGTGAAATATGTTTTGTGTTGGTCCTCTGGTGTGATCCTTATCTGATTATACCCTAAAAAGCCATCCATGAGTGATAGCATTTGATGTCTAGTGGTTAGATCTACTATCATGTCAATGTTAGGTAGAGGAAAATCATCCTTGGGACAAGCTATGTTGAGATCTCTGAAGTCTATGCAAATCTGTATCTGACCACTGTGCTTTGTAACTAGTACCAAGTTAGATATCTAGTCTACGTATGGTATTGGTCATATGAACTTGGCATCTAGGAGCTTTTTGAACTCTTCCTTGACTAGCAATGAAACATGGGGATGCATCTTTCTCAACTTCTTCTTGATAGGTTTGGTGTTGGGTAGCAGCGGGAGATGGTGTAGTACTAGCTCTGGATCTAACCCTGGCATATCTGAGTAGAAGCATGCAAAATTGATCATCCTTACTTTAAAGAAGCTTATAAACTATTCTCTCTCCTTAGGGGTGAGTAATTTTTCCAAGTATATGTTCTTTGGGTTCTTGTCATCTCCCAAATTGACTTCCTCTATTTCTTCTGCTAATAATGTTGATTTCTCCTCTGTCAAAGGGAGGAAGTCCTTCTTTCCATGCTCTACCACCTCAGTGAGGTTTTTGCTAGAAGATACATCTTGTTTTATCTTTTTATCATTCTTTTGTTCTTTTTTCTTTTGTGGACTGGAAAGAGGAGTTGTCTCCCTAAAATATTCCACTCTGTCGAGGTCAATGGAAAAACCTGCCTTGTGGTCTCCTGATGGAATGCCTTCCCTAAGTCCCATGAAATCGTAAATAGCCTCATTGTTCTTGAAGACATCTAAATTAGGCGGTCCTTGTTGGTCCCACTCTATTAGCTCTAGGTGTACAAGAGAGATACTTTTATGGTTGTCTTCCTCTAGTTGACTAAAATGGACTACATATATGGTTCCTAAAAAACTAGACTATGATGTGGATGCACCACTTGAGGTTTGATAAATGACATGCTTATCTATGTAGGGTTGTTCAGCAATGGATAGTTGGTCAAATAAGTCTTCTAGGTTTATGATAGTGTCTGACTAAGGGGAATAATCTGGGATCGATGGTTCAGAGTCATGAAGGGATCTCCACTCATACTCATGGGAGTTAGTCTCAATAGAACACTCGTCAGATGTCTCACTTCCTTCATTAACATTGATTGCTATGTGGAGGTCTATTTGGGTTTGTGTGGTTCACTCTTCGACGGGCAACAACTGTGCTAATATGTTGCTTATCAAGACATGTTTTGTGTTGTGCCCCCGGTGCATCGCTGCTATTTGTTCCTGATTGACTTGGATGTCTTGGATCACGGGATTTTCTCTTTTTTGTCCATAACCCAACCCTCTCATGTTTCTTTGGGTTGGAGGGAGAGATAATTCCATTATGCCTTGTTGTCTTTCCCCAAGGCCACTTGTACCATTGTACCCAAATCTTTGTAACACTGTATAACCATTACCATAGTTCAACAAGGGTAGGGTTTGTCTGATTGTCTCTAGTAGGTCTTGGTATAACCATGTACTGATATCTTGTTCAAATGGCTTTTCTTCCGCTATGTCTCCCCATCTGATGAAGGTTGTGGGTGGACATCTGAATAGAACAGGCTGCTGAGTTTCTATTGTAATAACAGTTTGTGGCATGCCATAAGTTCTCAGGCTCTGAGGCGTGTGCATGATGGTGCAAGCCTCTTCATATCTGTACTCACCACAACCTTTGTCAGTAATGGATATTTTTCCCACTTTCCATGTGACATCCTTAAGATTTGAATTTGAAGAGGAGGGAATACTTGCGTCTTGGTTAATGACTATCTTTCCTGTTGTCCGTGTGACATCCTTGGGATTTGAATCTGAAGAGGATGGGATTCTTGCATCTTGTTTTGAGGGTACCTTGTTATCAATGTTGATTTGGATAGCATTACAGTATTGGAAAGGATTGGGATCTCCCTCTATGATGATTTCCTCTCCCTGGTGTGGGAACTTGATGCATTGATGGTATGTTGAAGGTACGGCTTGCATTTCATGTATCCAGGGTCTCCCTAGTAGCATGATGTATCCCAAATCAAGGTCTAGGATCTGGAAGG
Source organism: Thuja plicata (assembly GCA_018584345.1). NCBI lineage: Eukaryota > Viridiplantae > Streptophyta > Pinopsida > Cupressales > Cupressaceae > Thuja > Thuja plicata. Next base: position 115,760 of record MU226745.1, on the reverse strand, counting down.
GAGTGTTTTTTATGACTGGACTGATACATACAAGTAGAATGATAATACCTTTAGAGGACCTTTCCTCTTTATCATAAGCTCTGATATTTATCCTCCTTGTGACATTAATTCTTGATTCTGAATAACCAAGTTGCTTGATTAAATTTAGAGTATAGATGTTTAACCCAGCTCCACCATCAACAAGGACCCTACGAATAGCACTTTTGTGGACCTGGACAAGTAAGTGCAAAGGATCATTATGCAGGGGTTTATGTGGCCGTACATCACAGTCCATAAATGTGGCATGTTTGTTAGAAGCTATATGGTTGACCATCATTTGGAAGCTCTCATGTGTTATGTCCCTTGGGATAGCTACATTCTGGAGGGCTTGGTCAAGTGCTAGTTTATGTTGTGGAGATATGTGCAATAGGTCAAACATGGAGATCTGGGTAGGTGTGCGCTTTAGTTGATCCACTATGCTTGGTTGTGGATCTGCGTTTGCTTTAGGATTGGTAGATACAATAGACAAGGATGGTACTCCTTGCAAGACGACTCTGGTGTGACACATTTCTACAACACATTTGTTACCTTGGTCTTTGATAGTGATGGTAACCACATGGCTATCTGAAGGATTGAGGCAACTGATAATATTATCACTATTGGCATATGTATAGTTAACTTGTTTTTCTTGTCCACCAGACCCAGAGGCTTTTCCCTTGTTGTGACCATGAAAGGTATCATTGAAGATAGTGTGATTAGTTGTGCCTTTGGTTTGGGTATTTATCACATCGATGGCCCCTGTGTCAATCAGGTCTTGGATAGCGTGTTTCAATCGGTAACAGTTGGATGTTTTATGTCCTTTCACCTAATGAAACTCATAGAAGTCCTTGTCATTATACCACCTTGGCTTGTTTTCATCCACTTCAAAGTCCCTAATTTATAGGAGAGTGATAGTGTTTGATTGTATCAACTTGCGTAAAGAAAATTCTATCGGCTCTCCCAATGGTGTGAAATCTCGTTGCTGGAATTGAAATGGTGGTCTGCATTGATTCTATTTTTGACTATTTGACACAGTGGCTGCTTGTACAGGGGGAGGTTGGTTTTGGGTGTATGCCTGCTGAGTAGGCCCTATGGGTTTTTGGTTGGCCATAGGTGCCCCTTGCAGTGACACCTTGGGTTGTGCATAGTTGACTGTCTTCACATCAATGACACCATCGCTAGTGACATTTTTGTTTTTGTTCCACCACTTATCTTTGTCTGTTGCATTTTTGTTTGTATTTGTTTGTGTTGGATCTACAAGGATTCCTTGTTTGACTAAGTTCTTCTCACAATGAACTCCTCATTTGATGAGTTGTGTGAAGTTCGGAGCTAACTGTAACTCTATTGTGAATGACATGTCTGGAATTAGATTGTCAAAAAACATGACTATTAAGTCTTCTTCAGGAACATCATATGTTATGTGGTTTTCCATATTCCTCCATCTCTATAGGAACTTCACAAAAGAATCTCCATCCTTTTTTTTATATCATAAAGGTCCTTGATTCTGACCTTGCGCTTGATGTTATGATGGAAGTGAGCTATGAATTTTTTAGCTAGTTCTCCCCAAGACTGAATGCCATGAGGTAAATGTGAGAACCATTCCATTGCTGGTCTGGCCAAGCTTTGTGGGAATAGTCACATTAAATATGTCTCATCATGGCCGACTTCAACACAACTAGAAAAAAACTTTCAGATATGTTCAATAGGGTTGGTATTGCCCCTATATTTGTAGAATTTTGGTACTAAGAAGTGATTTGGGAACGTAGACATGTGGAAAGAATGGTCAAAGGGGTATGGGTATAAATCCTCTATGGTGTAGGATTTAGTTTGCCCCTGATTTTGCATATTCATCATTTGGGTTTGAAGGGTTTGCATTTGTTTCATTAACATGTCTGTTTGATATTGAGGTTGGTCTGTGAGGACGTTCCTCTATATTGTAGTGAGTATGAGGCTAAACCTTTGTGTCCCTTGATTAGGGACATAGGATTTCATCCTGGGGTCTTGATATTGATTTCCCACTGAGTGATTTGCAAATGGGGGCACATGAGTAACCCATGATGGGTTTTGATGCGTTGGCTGTTGTGATTGAAACTGGGGTTGATACTGCTGGGGTTGATATTTTTGCTACTGAGGTTGGGGTTGAAGCTGGGGTTACTATTGCTAAGGTTGGAATTGAGGCAACTGAACCTGGGGTTGGTGTTGCAGAGGTTGGTTTTGAGGCAGCTGAAGCTGGGGTTGTTGTTGCAGAGGTTGGATTTGAGGCAACTGAAGCTAGGGTTGCTATTGTGGAGGTTGGATTTTAGGCAACTGAAGCTGGGGTTGTTGTTGCGGGGGTTGGATTGATGTCAAAATGGGCAAAGGTGTAGCCTTGGGTGGGCATTGACTGTAAGTTGTACCTGTAGAGATGGATCCCTATGGGTATGAAGTGTTGATCCCAAGACTAGTATGAATTGACTACAATAGAGGCATAGTTTCAGAATAGTTGGTGTTTCATGTAGGTTGAGATCTTGATTTCCCTGGCCATGTGACTGAAGGTGGGAACATACTAGTAACCATAGGTGCACTCGGTTGCGAGCCTGTCATGTTTTGAGTGGAAGATGTGCTAGCCTGGTTCGTGTCATTGGTTTGACTGGGTATCGTCTGTGTCAAAGTGGGTGATACCAATGGTGGGAAGATCTGAGAGAAAATAGGTAGTATCTGAGGAGGCTGAGTAGTGTTTTGACCCACAAGAGGGTTTTCAGGCCATATGGTCGATATACTAAATTCGGCAGGGAGTTTGACTCCCTTCTTTATTAGAATGGCTAAGAAGCGTTTGGGATTCCTCTCTACAACAATGTCAACTAATTGTGTGGAATAATCATCTTTCTCTATATCCTCTAGTTCCTCTTCTGTGACAATTTGGAAAAGATCTGCCCCACGGGGTTGTTCAATGAACATAGTAGAACTAGTGTTTACAAAATGATCATTCTCTTGCTCTATTTCCCAAGCGAGGAATCAATTGATATATGACTCATCATGTTGTGTTCTAGCCTTAGACCTTGTGTAAGGCCCTCCATGAGGTGTTTGATACATAGTGTGGTCCAAGTTTTGTAACTAAAACAAGTGATATAAAGAAAACAAGGAAGAAAAATCCTTTCTAAGGAAGTCCAAGTTATGTTTTGGACAAGGGTAATTCTAAGGATAGATTTTGATATATCTTGATCTCAAAGTGGTGATGATGTAAAAAGATAGGATTTGTCAACCTTTGCCTTTGACAAAGTTTCTTTGATAAAGATGATGATGTTTGATATGATGAGATCAAGGTATTTCGAGCCTGAGATTTTGAACTAACAATGTTTTAGATAATAATCATGCTTTTTAGAGAAGGGATGGTCTTTAATGTTTAGAGATTCACACAATGTTCTTCACATTTTCCTGGGATAGACACTAGTTTTTGACACCAAATGAGGAGTTCCAAAAAGGTTTTGAAGTCAAAACATGAATAAAGTATCTCTGGTCAATTTCAGTACAACTCCACCGATTACGGTAAAGTAAGTGGTCGATTGCGGTAGTTTGTTACCGATTGCAGTAATAAACAAGATGATTGCAGAAATAAACAAGTTAACTATGGTGGACTTCCTTCAATTGTGGCACAATGTGGGCAATTGCAGTAAATGAGAAACAGTCTCAAAAAGACTAAAAGATGGGTATCACTGCTTGAAAATTTTGAAATTTTTGGAACAATGCTTCTGATTTGCAAGACAGTTGACATTTTGACAACCCTGGACTTTAACACGTTTCACTCATTTTGATAGTTTGGATGTTTTTTTTTTCATTTTTAGAAACTGATCAAGAAAACAAGCACAATAAACACTATGTTTTGAAGAATGAAGACTGACAATGTGTATGTTCTACAACTTTTTCAAGTTGTAAGGTTGTCACGAGGTCTCAAAAATGAGCAGTCAGATTAATCTAGGTCAAATGGGTTCAAAATACAATGTTATAGGCCCAATGCTTGAATTTATATTAGCTCACACAACAATTGTCACACTACAAGGACATGAAGGTCCACGACGTAGGTGCCTGTTTTTTTGCCATTTCCAGGTATTGTTACCATGAAGTGAAGATCTCTTTCACTATACAGATACCATGGGACACATATGTTGGGGATCTTGGGGGGAAATTCTACAACCCCTTGCACTATAATAAGGTACCTATTCAGAGGGAAAATGGGTTGGCCTCTAATTAATCAAGGTTGTAGTAAGGGTTTGTGGTGTCTCTCCAATTGGTTTGTATGTGGGTGACTCACTTAAGAGCCTAGTTGATCATGCTGGCTCCTTAGGGATATTCACCTGATCCCAACTATTACCAACACACCTCACCTGAGCTTGGCTAGATAAGATGGAACTTTGGTTTGTGCCTTGTTTATATATTGATTGGAAGGATTACCGATTTAAGGTCATTCTCTGAGGAAGAAGTGCATTTTGTGGACAGGCCTTTCTAAAAAGTATAAAGGTTTCTAAACTAAGCGTTTGTGCAAATGCACCCAAAACTCCAGACACAAGGTAAATCAATTAAACTCCAAAAGTTTGAAATGTGAACTAAGATACACCACCATACAAGCACAAATGTTCAATTTTATGCCCAAAAGTAGGTGTTGATTGCTTGTTCAATTTTAGTGCACCAATTTGAGATATTTTTTGCCTTGTTCAATTTTAGTCCCCATGTCAATTTTAAGCCCAAATCTGAAGTGTGAAATGTGAGATGTTTGACAAACACTATTCTTTTTAAACCCCAAATTGACAAGTGAATTCATTTTAGTTTGCTTTGCTTAAATAGGTTAGTATCAAAAAGGATTTTTGCAAAATGAGAGTATATGTAACTTTGAAACAATGAATGATACTTACTGACAACTTACCCTCCCTGTTTGTGGGAACCCGTTGACCTACAACAAAATAATGAAAATATTAGATCCTCAGATTGCAAGATAAAGAATTTTGGCCTTGATGCGCAATTTTGCAGGCGGGTGCAGTAATGCACAAGCAATTGCGGTTAATAATAGGTGATTGCGGCCTAGAAATATCAATTGCAAAAAAATGCTTTCACTTGCGATAAAGCACAATCAATTACGGTCTAGATCGGTCAATTGCAGTCTGGATCTGTCAATTGTGGTATAATTCTTCTGATTGCGGTACTAGTGGATCAATTGTGGAAAACTGTAGAAAAGACAGAGACCCAGAAGACAAAAAAAAAAAATACAGAAACCTACAATCAATTGCAGTATTAAACCAGTCGATTGCGACACAATTTCATCAATTGTGGCAAAATACCAGCAATTGCAAAATAACATAGATATAAAAAAAAAATACAAATTTTTAGGTTTGCGACCGTACTGCCATGGTTGATCAATTTTGTTTATCTTCTGTAAGAGATAATCGGGCTGTTTGATTCACGTTGGGTTCACCAAAATGTATGCCTCATGTTTTCGTAATTTGTGATTCCCAAGCTTTCCCAAGGCAAGGGTTAGTAGAAAAGGTTTTACAAATAATATAAATCAAGCACACAAGAACTACTAAAATGAATAACTTGAAACATAACCAATAAAATGTACAAGCACAAGAAAGGAAAACAAATGAATGCAAACCCCAAAGCACTTGAAGCTTCTATTGTCTCTCTCTACTCCTTCCAAAACACTGTTTTTGATGCCTAGTATTGGTGTGGGCAGCGTCTATGACTTGAGAAGCGTCGATAATTTGATAATTGAAATGAGTGTGTGATCACAAGATGGCTTGAATTCTAGAACCAAACTGACATAGTAATGGCACACAAGAGCTTGAAATCCTCGATGTATGATCGCAAGAAGGCTTGAATGCTAGAACAATTCTAACATAGTAATGGCGCACAAAAGCTTGAAATCCTGGATCCTTCAAATGGTTATGAAGGGTTTATTATATAGGAATTAGGGATGAAATGAACAGTTGAGATCAATCGCAGAGATAGGGAGATGAACGGTTGAGATTAAAAGGAACTGGAGAAGCCATCAGTAAACTCCACCTCTTCATTTGGTAAAGAGGAGATAGAGTTTGGTTGACTAAAGAGCTAATGGTGAGTTACCTTTTGAACTGAAGAGGTGGGTGAAGTTACCCATGTGGACTGGAGAGATGGGTGGAGTTACCCATGTGGACTGGAGAGATGGGTGGAGTAACCCATGTGATCTGATTGGAGTTATCTCTTTGAAGATAAATGAATATTTAATTCCTTTATTTAATTAAAGTTTTCAACATGTGAGATAATTGAATTCTTTTTTATTTAGAATTTCTTTATTTGATGAAATTAAATTAATTTAATTGGAAGACTTTAATTAGTAAGCTTAAATATTTGAATTTTAAACTATAGAAAATTGAATCTAATTAATTAATTAATGGTAATTAATCAATTAAGGTTAATTAATTAAATAAAATTAATTATTTAATTAATTTTGGGAATTTTATTAGATGATTTGGGGAATGAATTTTGAGAAAAATAGATGATTAATTAATGATTAAAAAACCATTAATTAATAGATGAAAATTAGTGTTTTTAATGTAAAGTCGCAAGCCTGTCCATTTTCGGGTGTCCACAATTACCTTTTGAAGGTGCGATCTCATCAAGTACCCATTGCAATTTTACATAACTCAACCATTTCACCAGCTCTTCGTGTTATCTCTACTTTTAAAATATTCTTCATCAATCAATTGATATGGTACTTTACAAGATAGAAATTGTCTTACCACTTAAGGTTTGACATCAATGGCAATATAAAAATTGTTTCAATTGTAGTTTCCAACAATCTCCCTCTTTGGCATTGATGGCTCTCTTTGTGTCTTCTCTAAATATCTCCCTCATAGTATATCTCTCTATCTTTTATTCCTTACTGATTTCTCTTATGTATATCTCACACTTTGACAATAATTCAAAAGAAATACATCTTCATCATGTAGATATCTCCGTGTTAGGTTTTTGAATTCTATGCTCCCTCTGTCATCTTGTTTATGAATGATCAACATGTTTTTCTTAACACTTCACAGCTTCAGGTAACACCTAAAGTGTGTCTACCTTATGCATCAATCTGTCAGATATTCTATCTAATACATTAGATGCAACCACTCCATTATGATCTTAGTAACACCTTAGATAGGGGAATCACCCCTAATTTTCCTCTTAGATACTCACGAGAATCCTTGGGTAAAGCCTTGGTAAATATATCTGTCAATTATTCCTTTGTATTAACATATTCAAGTCTTACTTCTTTGTCTTGTACCAGCTCTCTCAAGTAATGATACTTGATAGCAATATGCTTGGCCTTTGTATGGATCACAGGGTTCTTTGAAATATTAATAACACTAGTGTTATCACAAAAAATAACAACTGGTTATGTGATCCCTTCCTTCAAACCTTTCAACTATTTCTTGATCCACACTATGTTTGAACTATTCATTGCTGCTGCGACATATTTAGCCTCTACTATAGATTGAGAAATACAATTGTGTTTCTTGCTTGTCCAAGAGACTAATCTCTTTCCTAAACAGAATGCACCTCCACTTTTTCTCTTTCTGTCATCAACATTACCTTCCCAATCTGTATCTGTGTAAAATTTTAGTTCAAGCTTCTCATTCTTCTTTTCATATAATCCATAGTCCTTTATTCCCTTCAAATATCTTAGAATCCTTTTTACTAACATCAAGTGACTATCTTTAGGATTTGCAGAAAATCTTGCAACAATCCCAACTAGTAATACAATATCTGGTCTACTGTGAACAACATATTGTAGTTTTCCAATCATTAATCTATACAGAGTTTGATTTACTTTAGTTGTCTCATCAATTTTTGATAGTTTGTGTCTAGTAGGCATATGAGTACTTACAGGTTTGGAGTCCATGCCAAAAGTGTTTCAATATTTCCTTGATCTACTTAGACTGTGTAATGTAGATACCTTTCCTCATCTGATATACTTTTAATCCTTTGTAAGCTACATAAGCTAACAAAGTTCTAACTCCTTCGAAGCTTGCAACTATAGTCCATGCCTTGTTCTTCTGCATAACCTTTGCATACCAGTCTGGCCTTATTTCTTATAACTTCTACATGTCCATTCAGCTTGTTTTTAAATACCCACTTTGTTCCAATAAAATTCTTGTCCTTTGGTCTAGGTACTAGTGTCCAGGTTTTTTTCTTCTCAATTTTTTCAATTTCTTCATTCATGGCATGTATCCAATCTTCATTTCCTAAATCCTCTTTCACTTATTTTGGCTCAAATTCACACAATAAACATGTCTAATTTTTCAATTTTCTTTAAGTGTCATAACCTCTGAATCTTTATCTCTGATAATTTGATCTGGTTTATGATGTCTTCTTTATATTTATAGTGTAGGCTATGGTCTCCTTTTCTCTTATTGTTCATCCTTAGATTCATCATCAAAGGTAATTTCAGGTTCATTTTGAGCTTTTGTTTCATTCTTAGATTCATCATCAAAGGTAATTTCAGGTTCATCTTGACTTGTACTTGGTTCAAGGTATAAACTGTTGTACTTACAACTTCTCTCTAGTACTTTTGTGCAACATTCTTTTCTATAATCAGTGTTCTATCACAATCCACTATTGATCTATTCCTTCTCTCGGCTATGCCATTCTGTGGGGGAGTCCTTGGAGAAGACATGTGTCTTTCAATTCCTCTCTCATTGCAGAATAAGTTGAACTCATCAAATATAAAATCTCATCCTTTGTCAGATGTTAGACATCTCAAGTTCTTACCTTTATCTTTTTCAACTTTTTCCAAATACCACTTAAACAACTGAAAAGCATCATATTTTTCATTGAGAAACATTACAATCATCATTCTAGAGTAATCATCCAAAAATAGTATGAAATATTTATTACCTCAGTAGCTTTCTACACCAATAGGTCCACAAAGTTCAGCATGAACAAATTCCAAAACATTATCAGAAGTATAGTTTTTCCTCTTAAAACTAGACCTTGTCATTTTGCTCAATTTACATTTCTTACACATAACATTATCATGTTTCTTCAGTATTTGTAACCCTCTTACACTTTTCATCTTACTAATGTTTACCAAATGGTCAAAGTTAACATGACATAATCTCTTATGAAATAACCATATATCATCATATTGTCCAAACAAACATGTCTCATCAGATAAATCTAGATAGAATAAATTACCTCTTGTTTATTCTCCACTTCCAATCAATTCACCAGTAGCATCAAAGATTCTAGATTTTTTTTGATGAAAATCAACTCGGTATCCACAAGTATTCAACTAAGAAACACTCAACAAGTTACATTTTAGCCCTTCAACCCAATAGGAATCGCTAAAACATTCGGTGTCAAATTTTGACGCCAATTTTTGATGACACTACCATTTGTGTGTGATTTTTGTGTTTTTTTTCCCAAGTGCCCCCGATGCTATCGTAATAGCTATGGTACCTTCATAATTTCAATACATTCGTGATTATAAACAAAAAAGAAAAGAAAAAGAAAGACTCATTTCTAATTTTCATGATCGCATACCGTCGTGCGCGAAGAGGGCCCTAATTGTGGAAGATTGGAATCTTGGTATATGGCAGCCACGACTTGAGGTAGGCATTGGAGCTTTTTATTCTCATTAACTCAATTTATTTTTTATGGCATTTATTGATTTAATGGCACAATATGAATGTTAATACTATGATTGTTTACATCTTTGCATTTGGAATGCTTGATGACCCGCAATATTTGAGAGCTAGGGCATCCTTGCTATTACCTTCAAGGCATTGTGTGAAGTGTTTGATCTCTCTTTATTTGTTTTGTTGTTGATATTTAGTATGTGGTACTCCCCGTTTATGATCATTTCATGAGGAAATGTATTGATTGCTCGGGGGCTGCAAGCTAGGGCATCATGCATTATTTATGAGCTCACTGTTTAATACTGACATTGTTTACTTCTTTGCATTTGGAATGCTTGATGACCCATGAGCTTTGAGAGATAGGCATCATTTCTATTACCTTCAAGGAATTGTGTGAAGTGTTTGATCTCTCTTTATTTGTTTTGATATTGATATTTACTATGTGGTACTCCCCGTTTATGATTATTTCATGAGGAAATGTCTTGATGGCTTGCAGGCTACAACCTAAGGCATCATGCATTGTCTACGAGCTCACTGTTTAATACTCGCATTGTTTATATATTTGAATTTGGAATGCTTGATGGCCTATGATATTTGAGAGCTAGGGAATCATTTCTATTACCTTCAAGGCATTGTGTGAAGTGTTTGATCTCTCTTTATTTGTTTTTCTGTTTATATTCACTATGTGGTACTCCCCGTTTATAATCATTTCATGAGGAAATGTCTTGATGGCTCACGGGCTGCAAGCTAGGACATCATGCATTGTTTATGAGCTCACTTCTTGATACTCACATTGTTTACATCTTTACATTTGGAATGCTTGATGACCCGCGAGCTTTGAGAGCTAGGGAGTCATTGCTATTACCTTCAAGGCATTGTTTGAATTGTTTGATCTCTCTTTATTTGTTTTGCTATTGATATTCACTATGTGGTACTCTCCATTTATGATCATTTCATTTCATGAGGAAATGTCTTCATGGATTGTGGGCTGCAAGCTAGGGCATCATGCATTATTTATTAGCTCACTGTTTAATATTGGCATTATTTACATCATTTTATTTGGAATGCTTGATGACCCGCAAGCTTTGAGAGCTAGGGCATTATTGCTATTACCTTTAAGGAATTATGTGAAGTGTTTGATATCTCTTTATTTATTTTGTTGTTGATATTCACTATGTGGTACTCTCCGTTTATGATCATTTCATGAGGAAATGTCTTGATGGCTCATGGGCTGGAAGCTAGGGCATCATGCATTGTTTATATCTTTGCATTTGGAATGCTTGATGACCCATGAGATTTGAGAGCTAGGGCATCATTGCTATTACCTTCAAGGCATTGTGTGAAGTGTTTGATCTCTCTTTATTTATTTTGTTGTTGATATTCACTATGTGGTACTCCCCAGTTATGATCATTTCATGAGGAAATGTCTTGATGGATCGCGAGCTGCAAGCTAGGGTATCATGCATTATTTATGAGCATGTTGTTTAATATTGGCATTTTTTACATCTTCGCATTTGGAATGCTTGATGATCCACGAGATTTGAGAGCTAGGTCATCATTTCTATTACCTTCAAGGCATTGTGTGAAGCGTTTGATCTCCCTTTATTTGTATTTCTTTTGATATTCACTATGTGGTACTCCCCGTTTATGAGCATTTCATGAGGAAATGTCTTGATAGCTTGTGAGCTGCAAGCTAGGGCATCATGCATTGTTTATGCGCTCACTATTTAATACTAGCATTGTTTACATCTTTACATTTGGAATGCTTGATGACCCGCGAGCTTGAGAGATAGGGCATCATTGCTATTACCTTCAAGGAATTGTGTGAAGTGTTTGATCTCTCTTTATTTGTTTTTTTGTTGATATTCACTATGTGGTACCTAATCATAAGGCTCGCCATGTTCTCTTCAAACAAGGAACAATCAAAACCAACAATGAAATATCACACTTTAATCACCATTCCCATAAAATGCACATCTACTCAATTCCCAATATCGACATGATAAAAGATCTGAAATGATCCAATTTCAAAATCCATATATATCTTCCATCATTTCACATCAAGATTTATCATAAAATACCCAAAATTCTACTTTTATCTATTTTCCAAACATTCCCAAAAATTAGGGAATAGTTTTTCCACATTTAAAATAGCTTGAAGCACACAAAAAATTCAAAGTTCAAATCTAAAAAAATTAAAAACATATTTTTGATACCAATTTTATAATTTGCCCATTCAATCTAAATTTTGGCATGACAACATTACAAAATGTAATTCCATCTTAATTTACTCAAATCTACTAATTTACCTATCGAGATTAATTTTTGTCAACTAAGGGGGTATCTCAAACATTGATTCAAATGATTTGCAAACATTTAAAATCCAAAAGGAAGGGAAATGAGTAACAATTGAAGCTCATACCTCAAAATTGCTCAAAAAATTATAACTTATATTTACGTCAACACACAAAATGCAAGCATGAATCCTCAAAGTAGTGTTAACAATTTGTCTATCATGAGCCAATGCAAGGCTAATTCCCTCATAGTTCACATCACAATATCCATTTGAAAAAATAAGCATAGGGAGGGTCTTAAGAGCTCCAAAAAACACAAAAATGACTAAGTGTTGGAAAAGAATCATTCTACCTTTATAAAACCCCATTAATAATTAATTCTTTTACAAATTAATTTAAAATATATTTTTATTTCTCCAATTTAATTTATGTGCCCTAATTATGCAACTAAAATTTTAATGAATATAAATAAGATAATTTTGTTTTTACAATATTAAATTGCCTAAATGAAATATTAAATACAATTCTACATTAAAAATTACCAACAAATTATAAACTCTTTACTGGTCGACCACAAATTAGGGTCTTCGGGGCATTGCCAACTAAGGTAGCTAGGCTACAAACTAATAAACACATATGGGATCATACTTGATTAAGTACGAAGAGAAAGGTATAAAGGAATTTGACAAGTGTGATTCTCCAATTTAACCACCATTAGGGTACACTCAGACCTGTGGAGCCAAATGGAGTTAAGAATTGGGAAGTGCATACGATCTCCCCAAATAGGATAAAGTATCATAGAATATAACTGTATTGCATTTTAATAACTAAATCATGATAACATTACATTTCAACATCAATATTAGTATCTCAACCATAGTAAAATAAAATCACATTTTCGTTTCATCTCAACAAATATTTTAATGCCAAGGAGGTTGAAGACCAATCTAGGGGCCTGACTACTCTAGTAGGATCCATTGTAATCACACACATTCTCTTTGCCCTAATGCAAGCATTTGAAGCCTCTAATCCACAAGGGTTTCATGTTATTATTCTTTCTATTTTTATTTTAATATTTTCCTTAAAATCATTAGTTTAGAGTGATTTCTAGTTTCCTACGCACTTCTAGCATATGTGGTATTTTCTTGTTGTGTGCGCTTAGTATTCTGCATGTAGACTCATACAAATTTTCACTAGATATGTATTAACTATGGATGACAATGCATCTTTTACATTACAATGTGCCTTATGAAAAATAACACACCATGATGACATCCTAGCTAGTGAGCTACTTCAATTTATTGTTAGATTAGTAATTCTCTTAAACTAAAAGAGAGGTAAAAATTTATTAAACACAAAAAAGAGTTACAATGCAACAAGAGAAAACTAACCCAGCAAAAAAAAAGTAGTACACAACCCTTTCCTTATCCACTAATTAACCCCACATGTGAGACATGTTCCTAATTCTCTTCTCTTCATTCTCTTTTTCTATTTTTGATATCTCTTTTTTTCTAATCTAGTTAGTTTCTTACACTTTTATTTCGCAGCGATGTCTTTTTGTTTTAACATAGTTGGACGGGAAGAGAAACCTAGAAAACGCTAACTAGATAATTCTTCTTTTTCAGTAAAACAACAAACTAGAAAACAAAAACAAAATTGTATCTCTGTCTTGCGTAGACCATGTAGGATTAGTTGAGAACCTTAACCCACTTAGTTTCCTTTGACTCCTTGTCCATGTATCTACAAGAAACATAACCATACTTGATACTCTCACAAATTTCTAATGACGAATTTCATTCAATAGATGGAAAGCCAATCAATGGTCTCGCTGACTACATTTCATCTTAAGGAAGTTGTTCCACAAGGATTAACCAGTTGAAAATTGCATTGCAGATGTTAAATGCATCTGTAGTTGGTATTCTGCAAAGAAGACACTCTGTAAGCTCTTCAGACAAAATAATTGCATCAATGTTTAGTGCATTCATCCAGATTGCTGGTGACCAAATAAAAATACTTGCACAATCCTGTTAGACTGTTTATGTATAGAGTTCCATTTGGTTGGCTTCCTCTTTTATTTGTCCTATTAAATGCACATCTATATGAAGGAAGAATGGTTCATAAGCTTGTCTATTTGAAATAGATAAGCTCACCACATTTTCATTTCTCCCAGCATGACTCCTATCTCCCAGAAATAAATTGTAAAATTTCAAACTATACAACACTATGATGACTGCTTGTTTTGAATGGAATTTTGTGCTACCAATAATGTCCACAAGAACATATTCCATCCTTGAAAAGTTGGAAATGGTTATCATATAAATTTAATTGTATATATATTCATATCATCATTTGGAATAAATTATAGAAATCGATAATCACTTATGTAACTGATTGAAATCTACTATATTCCAAGTATACTATTGATCTGCATTTAGAGGTTATTACATGTAGATTATTGGCATATCATGTTTTATATAGGATCCTAATTGAGCATCATTATCGGTGTTCATTTCTAGATTGGATATTAATTATTTGTGCAAGATAAATATAGATCGAACCTAGTAAGCATTTATGTTTAATAAGTAACAAAACCCGATTAGAGATTGGGTGTTTAGTTAAGATGAAAAGGCACAATTCATGATACATCTCATGAACAGACATGCCTCCACTTTGTGGAGACAAGTCAGCTCATGGGATGTGTCTCTTCCTTATATATTTGATGCAGATCCGATCCATAATTGGAGACATTTAAATTAATAAATGTTCTTCTCTTGTAGATCGAATACCATTAAGAAAAATGTAGACTTGTAAATTAATGATTAGTGTAGAGAATGTTAAACTATTCTTGAAACAAAGAGAAGCTCAATGTTTTAAGGTCTCACTCCATGCACAACAAAAAAAAATTTTAAACATAGCATACCTTCGCAATTGTGATGGTATTCAGAGAACGACCGACACCAAAGCACTACATGCGACGTCCATATCTTGGAATAATCTGATAGCTAGACATCACATGTACAACATATCCATTGCATAGCTGTCGTAATGGTGGTCCCATAATGTGTAACGACGGCATAATAACCATCATAGTCGGTCCATATTGTGATGGTCAAGGCCGTCAAAATAACGATGGACATAGAAGCTGTCAATGATTCTGACACCAAAATTGCAACACCAGTCGGTGTTGCATGATCGATTGGGTGGTGTGAGAAATGCGACGCATAGCTATCAAAAAAAAGACTCAAATGTACTAGTTCATTGTCACATATGATCTTATCAACCTCCTTAACTCGGCTACAATATCGAACAATAGTTTCACCATCTTGCATTCTCATTTCATCAAACTTACTTCTCAAGATTTCAGATTTGGCTCTCAGTACATTTGTATCACATCCATAGATAGTTTCCATTGTATCCCACATTCCTTTTGCAATTTGGAAATCTTTTATATCTTCAAATTCAGGATAGCTTAGGGCTGATGCAATCTCCAACATTGCTTTATTGTGTTCTGGTTTTTCTTTCATCTGCTGACCTGTCATAATAGTAGGCATTCTTATGTAATAATTTTCTACATAGTTTTTTGCAGCATCTCCAATTCCACCTAGGTGTAGCTTCATCAAAAATTTTAATGTAGGGAAGTTCTCTTTGTTCAACATTGTTACCTCATTTTTATACATCTTTAGCTTTAAGTACCTTCAAACTTTTCTCTACAAGCACCACAAAGAGATCTGATGCCAATTTTTAGAATGATATAGAATAACTGTTAGGGGGGTGAATCAGTTATCCAATGTCTAGATGTACCAATTGAAATTTAAAACACTTCAACCAACTCAGATCCACTCAGTAATCCACTTGGTCTCTATAGCATACGATCAATAATATAAACTTGTAGTTTATTATCCTAATGTAACCAACTTGTAGAATATAAATCTCTAAACAGTACAACACATCAAATAAAATTCACACAAGTATGACACTGTGATTTTACATGGAAACCCAGTATGGGAAAAAACACCAGTAACATGCTACAAATTTTACTATAGCATGAAACATGAAACATACAACTCACTTTCCAAATACAGATCCAATTATATCTCAAATGAAAATTCACTGACTGGAATTCATTGTCATCTCTATCATTTAAATATGCTTGGAAATGCTTCAAGAAATCACCACTATGCAGTCATTACTGCTCTCTTCAGCCTTCTCTTTGTTCTACTTAGATTTTGCCAATAAACTGAAAAAACTTCATACCACACACTCATAACCTGTAATTAGATTAATCTTATACCTCTCTGATTAAGTAGCTTGATCTATTATTTTTTAATCATCACCGTAGATCTTAGGGTTAGGTAAGATTCAATGAATCCTTTCAACATTTTGTTTCCATCTACATTGTAGAATACATCCTAAAACTCCTTCTTGATTCCATACATGAAATGGTTAAACATATATTAAACGTGTTAGATGAAAAAGGTATTTTCACTTATTAATTAAATCATTATTGATTTAATTATTAAGTCACATTTTCACAGCTTAATTAAATCATTATTTATTTAATTATTAATTCACCTTTTTATTTCTAGTTCACTTAAGCTAAACTTTAGGTAAGCAATAATGAATTCTTTATTAATTATTCATGCAACCTAGGTTTCTTCACCCTTTTTAGGGTTTTGATCTCCTTTATTAGGATTGATCACTTTGTAATTATCAATTCTTTTTTAATTCTCTCATTTCTCTCTCTGAATGAATATTTTCATCTTTTAGATCTATGTGAGTTTTGTCTCGATTCTTTGCCTTTGTGAAATGTATTTTGTTGCAAGTGATCTTGGCTTATGAATTCTTTGAATTCTAACATGGTACCAGAGCCTTGCTAGAGAAACCCATTCTTAGGTTTTTTGAAGATTTTCTAGAGCACCGAGGTTTTCAATTTTTGATATCTATTTATGTAGATCTGGAGGGCATTTTTTATTTGTAGCACTTTGAGCACAAAAAAACATCATGGATGTGCTCAAAATGCCCAAAAAACCCTATTTCCATATAAGGCACGTCATATTTGGGCAAAGTCTCCATCTGAGGAAAAAGACTTTGCACATGCCACCACTAGCTCCACTTCTAGTGCCTTCACCTCAACCACCACCAAGACCACCAACAACACCACCAAGAGCACCACCAAGACCACTACCAACAAGACCACCAGCTGCAACATTGAGAATACTTAAACTGCCACCACTGCCTCCACCAAAGACACCACCAACTCCTATACCACCACCACCTACAAAACTTCCACCAAGACCAATACCAACACCTCCAAAAGCCCCTCCACCAAACCTACCACCAAAATTACCCCACCAAGACCACTGCCACCACCTTTTCCAAAACTATTTTTTCCACTGAGTCGTTCACCCCCACCCAAATTATCTTTCTCTTATATTTTTTACTTCAAAGTTATGCACTCTATGATAATTACCACACCCATAATAGCCACAACCATCAAAAGAAATCCAGAGTTCTCAAACTTCAAAGACATGGTTTTCTTGAAATATCAAATACATTAAGTGTAATTTGTGAGCCATTATAATATAATAATTCCAATGCACTAAAGTGTAAGAAGGTTTCTAATTTCTCACTATAAAAATAACTTCAATTTGTGAATTATAGTGTTGTCAACATCAAATCTCACCTACTCATCAAGAATTGGATAGTTATAGGAGATAATTTTATATGTGTCGTTACAACTTTTAAAATGAATGATTCAGGACTTTACCATACAAATTATAGAACACTAAAATGAAAATATTATGATGTTGCATACATAGTATGGTATCTGTGTAATAACAACAGAGCACCAACTCTCTCCATTCAGTAAGTAACACATTTGATTTGGTGCATTTTCCCATCATTTAAAGTCAATATTACATTTAATTTAAACTAGAGAAATGTAAGAAAAGGATTTATAAAATAAAATTGGTATGTAAGTATCTCCCATTTTTTTTAATTACCTTATTATCTACATTGAACAATGAAAACAATTTTGTCTTATGCTAGTCAATAGTTAAAAATAGTTAAAAATAAAGACTTTGATTATTATCATAAATAGTTAAAAATAAACAAATAGTCACTCTTTATTATCACCTATGTAGATGCTATCATCCAAATATGGTGAGATATATTATAATGCAAAATATGCAATATTGACACTTACTTTCATATTGATAAATATGTAATATTGATGATTTTGCTATGAAATTGACTTACACAATTATTTGAAAGTGTTGACTTTGAAATATGTCCTTATCATATTCTATGATTGTGTGAGGTTATTTACCTTTACTTTTGGTGTTTATTTCATTAAAGCCTTAGATACCATATTACTTTAAGAAAATTATAGTTTCCCCACCCATGTCATGGAAATAAGAAAGACTAGACAATTAACTACATGTAATTTTCCATGATTAATTTAATGTTATGCCATTTTCATAAATTTTAATTATTCAGATTGAATTTTACATTATAGCTAGATGGATTATACAACCTTAATTTTTATTATATAGCCAACTACAATAATTTAGCTTCTTGTAATATGGTAAATTAAGACCCTTGTAAAACATACCATTATGTTATGTTCCTACCTTAGCTAAAATATAAAATTCCATGTCAACTTTTGCATCCCTCCCTATAGAATTGTCATCACCCACTCATATTCTCGACAACAGACCCGATTGGCCCAAGATTTGTGTCTATCACAGAGACATCTGTGTGGTGCACACTCATCCTACGAAACTACAAATGTGCAATGAGTCATTAAATTATTATAACTACCACCCCTATAGTATAACACCTAATCCCACCTATCACTTGCATCAAGAATTTTCCATACTACTTAAAATCTCATTCATTTCTCATCATATGGTCTTCTTGACATTTCTTCTTGGCTATCTACATGACATGGATTTCATCTTATGAAATATACATTATCTCGTGTAACTTGTTCTTTCATCTTGGTGTCTATTACATTATAGCTCCATCGTCTACACCAAAATAACTTGTTCTTATATCTAGATTTCCATAGAGGTGAAAACACCAAAATGGGGGGTTTGACTATGGAGAGCTCATATAAAACCTACAAGCATTTTCCTTTTCTTCGTGTGTGTAGGTTCAACAGAGTGAGGATTAGAGAAACTAGTTGGCTTCACAAACATATATTCGGCCTTCTTTAGGATGTAATTCTTTATACCACCCTTTATTATTTTTCTTTATTTTTATTGGTTTATTTTAGTTGTTTTCACTATTTTTTTATTATTATACTTCACTTTCCACACTTAAGGTAGTTTCTTTTAAAAAAAATCCATGATTCTTGTGCCTTGTCCACACTAGAAATTAATATCATGCTATTATCTTGCACCCTTTCTATTGTCTGTAATTTATGTTGATGTCTAAGGTAGTTAGTTCACAAGTTTTAGTAGTTGGTCCTTGTAGTTTTCTTTTCTATTTTTTATAATTAGAATATATTTATCTATTAGAAGTTACTAGTTATTTCAATTTCTTATGTGTGATCCCACAATAGTGGGTTATACTTTTTTTCCTAAACGGACATTGAAGTCTACATTTTGAGAAAAACCTTTCAGATTCGGATGCATATTGTCGTTAAACTGTTTGAAATCGGAAGATGAAGTAAACTAGAGTCTTTTAGGATTTTCTGTCAAGATTCTAAACATATTTTTTTTCTTTTTTTTTAAATTGATTTGAAAGGTTTTTTTTTCTCCCACAAAAACTTCTATGTTGTTGAAAACGTCATTTTTAGAAAGTTACATTGACTTCATAGAGTATAACTATTTTTATAAAATAGATATCAGTGTGCTTCTTTCAAATTTGGTTTTATAACATCCATATGGAGGGTATGAAATTGTTTTGATGATATTATCATGATTATTTCATATTTTGTAAATGTCTGAAGTAGAGTAAACCGTAATTTTGGCATATCTTGACTACATAGCTTATAACTTGTGTATTTATCAAAATTCAATTTTTTTTTTTGATATAAAGTAGACTCGAAGATGGAGGGCACTGTTATTTTTCAAAAAAATTTAATCTTTTCTACTATTTTTCATTGAACATCAAACTTGGAGGTTTATATTTGATAAAAAACCTACATTCAATGCACATCAAAAATATAGACCTAATTAATTCAAAAATTGTCAAATCTATATTTGTTAGAAATATTGTTCAGAGTACTTGTGTGATGCAAAAGGACGTATCCTTATTATTTCATTTGAGCCTTGTGCTTGAGCCCCAAATCCATGAAAACTTTAGATTTGTGTCAACCTCTGCAAATGGCCTCTAATCAGAGACTTTCGATAGAAAGTAGTTTTGATCGAAACTAATTAGTTTTGATCGATACTAATTTCTATAGAAAGTAATTGAATAAAATTTCCCTTAATCAAGTACTTTTGATAGAAAGTAATTTCTATCGAAAGTCCCTACTTTCTATTGAAAGTACTTTCTAAATTCGCCTACTTTGCGAATTTTAGGAGGAATTGCTTCCTCCCAAAAAGTGTAAACCACTATTGTGGGTTCACCCTTATATTATCTTGTTTTAGTAGATTAAATACTTGAATCATCCAATTGTCTTGTTCCCCAAGCTCCCCAGACCTCTAGTTGAAGTGAGGTGCCACAAGGGGCAGTTCATCCCTTGAGTCTTTAACCAATATTAAAGTCGAAAAAGTTTCACTTCTCCACATTTCGTTGAACCTGACATGAACTAGGGTCCTCTACATATAACCTTCCCCTTTGATTGATTGTCTCTTCATTGAAATTGGGAATATCACTCCTATGTTTCAGCCTATTTAAATGGTGTATTGCATAAATATTACATTCACCCCTCTGGAAAAATCATATAATGGAGAGCTCTCTCTTATTTACATATAGGGAAGCCCCTCAAATGAGCTACTCTAAGCTCTTTTATAGGTCACTTCTAGGACCTTCTAGGGATTCCTTCCAATCACAAACCCATCTACCTTAGGAGGTTCAAGCTCTTTTCCCTCCTACTCTTTTAGAGCTTCTGTATCAAGTCAAATTGCACACTTTCTTAAGTTGAAATCAGAAGGGTAAGCTCAAAAAAATATTCCTAGCCCTTCCACATTCATCTTGCAAGAGCCTATGGATTCCAAACTCATTAATTAAGACACTAGACAACCCATATTGTGTGGTCTTTAAACCTTTGTTCTATCGATTTCAAGTTTCCTTCTTTTTAGTCCAACTAGGCTTCTAGGTCCCAATTAGTCCAAGTTTTGATGTTTTTGGATTCTGACTTAAAAATATTTCAAACAACCTAATGAAATCTTCACCATTATAGACACCCTTGTTGGAGATCTCAAGGATTTTGTAAGTTTTAATTCTCCAACCCTCTATATAGTATAAAACACTAATATGGCTGATTTACAAGGAAACAAGCTTGAATTCAAACTTTAAATGAGAAATCCACTCAAATAGATTCAACTACTCTTTGTCTCTTCACGAAGGCTCTCTATGAACCTTATGCACACCTCCTTGTCAATCCAATATATATATATATATATATATATATATATATATATAACACCATTTTACATATACATATATTTAATATATACAAATAGATACTAGTTGCAAACCATCTATCTATTCTAAATAACAATTTTGATATAAATGTATCAAAAACAATTATATTTGAGATCAATCTTCACTAAAATTTGATATGGAAGTTCAAGTCGATTGACTGAATTGCAAATTTTTTTTCCTCGTTCAATGTAAAGAACGAAGTAATTGAAGACAATAGGAGATGCTTATCCATTAGAGTTATCAATTTTTTCGTATTCGTACTGAACAATGTTGTATCTTGAATGCAACATAGGCTTCAGAAAAACAAATGACACGTTGCAGAAGGAAAATGCAGTAGAAGTCAATCCATGAATACCATGATAAATTTCCGAAGTAATGATGCTCAATACAGAAGTGCCGACATGATAGGGCAATGATGAAATGTGATTTTTAATTCAATGCAGATGTTGACAACAGTGCCTTGAATGGATCAAAGTGGTTACTTAATGAAAAATTAAATCCTAGCTTACACTTGGAATGGATATATCAGTGCTCACAAGTTACTCTTATTATATAAAAAATTATGAGTAATGTATCTAGTATAACGAAATAATGGGTTTGAATCTTAAGATCCTAGGAATGCTTTTGAGGGTGGTAGGAATGATTGTTATTTGTGGCAGTGTGGAAATATTTGGGGGAAACTATATACGACAAGGATAGTTAGTGTGAGGGTGGAGAACTGGGTGGCGGCTGTGGTTTTTGAAAAGTTGATGGCACTGGAATTGGCGGAAGTGTCGGTGCTGGTGGACATGCTGGCGGTGGTAAACGTGGAGGATCTGGTGGTGGTGGTGGTGGTAGTGGTGGTGGTAAAGGTGTAGGTGTTGGAGGAGGAGTAAGATCTGGAGGAGGTATTGGTGGAGGTGCTAGTGGTGGTGTAGGTGGAGGTCTTGGAGGAGGTTCTAGTGGTGGTATAGNNNNAGTGGAGGCCATGGAGGAGGTGTTTGTGGGGGTGGTGGTGGAGGCCATGGAGGAATTGTTGCTGGTGGTGAAGGAGGGGGTTTTGGTGGTTGTGTAGGTAGAGGCCATGGGGTATGTGTTCGTGTTGGCGTAGGAGGAGGTGTTGGTGGGGGTGCTAGTGGAGTTCAAAGAGGAGGTTTTGGTGGTGGTGAAGTAGGAGGTGTTTTTGGGGGTGCACGTGAAGTCCATAGAGGAGGTGTTGGTGGTGGTGTTGGTGCAAGGCATACCGAAGGTGTTCATGCTGTCATAGGAGGAGGTGTTGGTAGGGGTGCAGGTGGTGGTAAAGGGGTAGGTTCTGGCGGATGAATAGGTGTTGGAGGNAGGTGGAGGCCATGGAGGGGGTTTTGGTGTTGGTGGAGAATTTTAAACTACTGAGCTAAAATTATTGCACTATATAATAACATGCCGAACATAGGTTTTTGCCAATAAATAAAAAGTTAGTTTAAGTGACATATTCAATATAATAAGTAAATTATTAGGGTGAATTTTTATTCTACTTTATATATTTTATTTATATCCATATTTGATTTATATGTTTGTATTTACAAACACTATTATCAACTTTAAAAGAGTTGTTAAAGTTTTAGTGCGATTGTAAAGGGAAACAAATCTAGTATTCACAAGAATATAAAAGTGATATTTGATTTGCAATTTCTTATTTACAGCTCATGGCCAGATACTTATCCATGTATTGGATGCAAACAAAATTGAATTGGTCATTATCTTTAAGAATTTTCTAAACTTATATATATATTCAGTGCCATTGTAAAGGGAAACAAAACTAGTATTAACAAGACTATAAAAGTGATATTTGATTTGAAATTTATTATTTACTGCTCATGGCAAGATACTTATGCATCTATTGGATACAATTTTTTTTCAATTGGTCATTATCTTTAAGAGTTTTCTAACTTGTATATATTTTCTATAGTTTTTAAATTTGTCACTATTTAAATAATTTTAACACTATTATTTGTTTCTCTTCCTATTAATTGACAGTGGCAACATTTATCACAAAAATTAAATTTATTTATTTTTATTACAAATAAATTAATAAGCTTTTTAACCTTTAGCCCATGGTATTGTTGGCAAAGTACATTTTTAGAGAAAAATCTCAATAATCTTGCGCCATTGAATACAGATTGAAATAATACCATCAACTTCTTTTATTTTTCACTTCTCCTCTGTCCCAGATATCTTATTGTCATCGTCTCTACATTTTCCTCTACCATGTTCTCTCTTAATGGTCTTCATTCAACAGATTCACTAGCCATCTCTAGCTGGGCTTAACCAGCACACTCTAAGCACTAACCACGCTTAGGTGTCTAGTGTCATAATCTGTCATGTTAACTGATGTTTTTTCAATGGATGTCGGTAACTTTAAAATTTAAAACTGCATCTCCCGCCCATCCAGCGTGACAATTTTCTACGTTGCGGAGTAAATAAAAATGCATGTAGGATTCTAGTGACATATTGCACAATGTAGAAACAAAGACGAGGCATTGAACTACTTTACCATGGCATGCTAAGATTGTAGGATATGCAGAAAATGAGTTTGTTGAAAAAAGTGTCAGAAAATTTCAGGCAAATGCAATTTGTAGGTGTAAAGCCACACTCCTCTCCTCAAACCTTTACAACATCCTCCTTGCCAAAATCGGAGCTTTGGAATACAAATTAGCATTGGATGTTGTAGTCGCAGCTACCCTCATAGACATTTTTTTTGAGAAATATACAAAGAATGCAGCGTTCAATCTTCTGTTTCTATCTCTTTTATAACAATTATTCTAAACCTTCTATAAACATTCTCCCTCCATCCTCATTCATTTCAAATCACTCTTCAAAACAATCTATAAACCTGGTATAAAATTTTCGTAATCGCTGGATTTGGTCTCTAAAACTATTCTAACTTCATTCGCAGAAAGGATGTTTGTTAGCTTTCCTGTACCAGTTGTATCAATAGTGTAGGTGAAAAAAGGTGGTTATTCTCACTTTGGTCTTGAAAAAGACTAAATAGGAGTAGGGTGCCCCCACAGAGCTTCGAACACATGACCATCGCCCTACCCAAGATTGGGACAACATGAACTAGATTGATTTTTTCTTTGCTATAATCGAGAAAAGATTGTTTTTTTCTATTCTCTTGGTCTCTTTCAATGGAATTGATGATTCATAGAAATGTCCTATTTTCCTCAACTTATAAATGGATTTTTTCCTTGGTGGAGTACAACAAAGATGAATTTCAGTTATTATAAACCAATTAATTTTCTCACAACATTCTCACCACCATCTTTGATGCCATTATCAAAATATGCCCTTGACTGTTTCCAAGTCGAAGAAGGATACCTATCGATATTTTTAATTTTATTTTTGGATTATTAGGTAAAGAGATTATTTAAAATATTTTTCTCTCATCTTTAAAAATCAAAAAAATGTTAAGAGTCCTAGCCTAGATTGTTTTCCTATGATGGACAATTTTACATCATTATTTATATTGGAACATGCGTCTTTTAGGTGAAGTCTCTTAATTCAAAGGTGAATATTTAGAGATGTTCATTTAGTCAAATTCAAATTGTGTCTTCATAATTTAATTCAAAAGTAAAGATTTATAGATATTCATTTAGTCAAATTCAAATTGTGACTTCATACTTTAATTCAAAGGTAAAGATTTACAGATATTCATTTAGTCAAATTCAAATTGTGACTTCATACTTTATGATTTTAGTACCTTGTAATCAACAATATTTGATTCTTGGCGAGGTCATTCATTTAGAACCATTCAATTTAAGAATAGATTGAATATCCATTGACAAAAATCTTCATTTTAGCTTCAAAAGAATATCTGCAGTTATACCACTATCCATATCTGCAGTTATACCTATATGATCAAAAGAATATAATTGTAACTAAGTACATCTCAAGAATGCCAATATAAAAGAATAATATACAAACAATCAGAAGATAACATAAACAAGATTCTGAACCTTAGTAAGAAGGTAACAAGATTCTAAACCTTGGCTCAGATGCGGTATGCATATATGACAACTAATGAGGATAATATGTTAGTTTAGATGGTATAGGATATGTTGATCAAGCGGTGATTAGTGGTACTAATGTTATTTTATGAGAAATGATGAGTTTGGTTAGATGAGGTGTAATATACATATGTATGAATGATATCATTCTTGTTCAAAGTTAAAATAATGATTATTTGATGATATTGTGATTATATGATGTGATGGACATGTTTATGTTATATGATTAGTGTATGTGCATTTATCATAGGTTAGATTAATTATTTCATGTGGTTAAGTAATTGGATTAATTTCATGCTTAAAAATCTTATCTTGGACACTAAGAAGCTAGATCAGTTTCTTCATCTGCACACTAGCGCATCCTCCTCTCTAGACTAAGATTGTCTAGCCATAAAAATTCAAACTCTAGATCAACGTTCAAGTTATTTGGCATTTCTACATTGGCATTTAAACTAATCAATGTTTCCACATGCTCAATTGGTATCTCTGCCTAGTGTTAAAATGAACTAGGTTTGGGATATGTTGCTCCTCGTAAGTTTTTCCAAGCCTTTCTCACTAGCATTTCTAGGTTGAGAGCATTATGTTTAATAGGCTAATATTTTACGGTTATTATTGTGTATGAAGTATTAGAAAGATCTCATTATAAGTATAGAAGGAACTTGAAATTGGCTAGGGCATGGGACCCTTGGAGTGTCAGTAGTTCAATACCCTCTTTATCTTATTAAAACTTATAATTATCTTTGTATTATGTATACCAAGGTTATATTTTTAATCATGGTACAAGAAGTTTTCAAGGGAACCGAAACTCTTTAAAAAAAGAGAAGTAAAGATATAGAGATTCACACCATCAAAGAAGACAAAGCATCAAAGAACTGAAATGAAACAAAAGAGACCACCATGAATATAAGCATGGAAAAAGAGAAGTAAAGATATAGAAATTCACACCATCAAAGAAGACAAATCATCAAAGAACTGAAACAAAAGAGGCTACCCTGAATATAGGCATGGAAAAAGGTAGCCAAGAGCCAACAAACACACAATAAAAAACAAACTAGATAGTAAAAACAAGAACAATATGAAAATATTAAGCCATGTTCTTAAGAACCTCAGAAACCTTTGCCTCTAACCTAGTCATGTCCAAAGTAGTCTTTTTCAGGTCCTTTAGCTCCAAAGGTCACTTTTCTCTTTAGATTACCCCTGGTCCTCTTGCCGGGCCCAAAAAATAATTAACCCTTATCTTGATCATGCTCAACGATCTTCTTCTCCTCATGCTCCTTGTCAAGAGTCTCAATCGTCGTGTTCAAGGCCTCAAAAATATTCTTTATAATCTTATGACTTTTAATCAAGGTTGTTTCAATAACATCTTTCAAACTGCTAATCTTATCCTCCAACTGAGATTGATCTTTTCATAACAAGGTTATGTTATGTACGCTAAGAGTTATTTATAAGAAAAGGCTATTTCATCTCTGATAGCATATGTTTTTATGTCTCTCATTCTAAGGGTTCTTGCATGGGGCATTATGAAAAGAGAAACCTAATGGAGACTTATGATGATAACTCATTAGTGCATTAGAAGGTGAGTATTATAAAATTAACCTGTTAGAATATAAAATAAAATAGAAATGATTAGAGGCATTGGAAATAAAGTTTTTATATTTTTAGGTTTCTTTTGGCACCGCTCATAAATTAAGGTATTAGAAAGAAAAGGGCTAAGATGGATAAAACCTATCAATTAAATATTTATTAATTTTTTTGAAATACGAGATTAAAAGATTTTTTTATTGAAATTAAGATATATTTTCAAGATAATTTAGTGATCATGATAAAAAAGGAGAAGGAAAAAGAAAGAAGTCAAAATAATCCCAAGGCTACGATGAAAGATAATGGAAAATGTAAGAAGTATGAGAATCATATAGATATTGTGTCAAGTAGGATGTAATTGATAAAAATATTAGTATTGAGATAAATATATCCTCAGTGGAGTTGGTATTCATGAATATTCAAAAAACATATATTGGTTTATAACTTAAATTGGAACTAAAAATATAAATCTAACTAGAATGATAAACTAGTTGAAAGAATATAAGACAATACTAAACTTAGATAATTTTTGCTATAGATGTGGTTATTGCGGGGAAGAAAAGGAAGTAAATAAAGGAGAAAGTAAATAAGTTGATAATTGGTGAAGTAGAAGATATAATATTTCACAATAGGATTAAGTAACCCACCAAAATTTAGAATTTTTCATTCAAGATATGGAGATAAGAGATGAGAGTAATTTCTACATTGAGGTAGACAAAACTCAAAGAAAATCAAAGCTAAATCAATTCCTAATGATTTTTTACTATCCAACATATTCACCAAGCTAAAGAAACATTGTGAGGAGATGTCATGGACAAAGAGTCACTTCCATGTTGTCAAAATTAAGAGAATTTTGTAAAAAGTGTGTATAACTAGTGAATCTTTGATTAGATTAGAGAAAGGAAGATGAAGAATAAATTTTTATGTGATTTGTGACGTATATTAAAAAGTGGTTCTTAGGTGTTCACTTTCCAAGAGATCATTTTAGAGCAATTACTTTAGTCAAGTAGAAAATGAGTGAAACTAGATACAAAAGTAATGATAAAGAGAGAAAAAGATATCCAAGAGTCAAGAATAAATTAATTAGGAGAAAGGGTAGGTCATAGCCATACAAGAATAAATCAAGAACACCTTTATCTCCTCTAAATATGAGTGAACATATGGTTAAGATCCCTTTTTTTGAAATACATCTCTAGGATGTTAGTGAATACTTCTATATCTTATATTTTTCATTGGAGCAAGATTGAACTCAATGATGACTATACCCAATTTGTGAAGACCACAATGATGAGGCACTAGGATACTGCATTAAAGAACACCTTAAGCATGATAAAACATAGAAATGATTGAATGAATTATTCTTGATACATTCATATTAACCTAATGTAAATAAAATATGGAAGATAAGAAAAATAAAGTATAAATCAATAAAATGTTATGAACAATTATCTGAAAATGTTGTTAGTGAACTATAAGAAACCTTGTATAAAAGAAATAAATTGAATGGTTTATTTTAGGGTTAACCCTTCACATTATAGCAATGTATATTATAATATGTCCTCTTCATATAAAGATGTAGTAGAATTGATCACTAGAATAAAATCCTAGTCAATGATGTGGGCTAATGATTTACTAGAAAACAAGAGAAATTGATAATTTTAAGTTAGAGTCAGAAAATATAATGTTGAATTAAGAAATTCTAATAAAAGTTGAGAAGGTTGAGACTTTAGCACCATCTAGAAGAAGTAAAATTTGGTTTAAAATTTATGGCAGGGAAGAGCATAAAAGGAATTAATGTTTGATAATCAAAGGCAGTGAGAGGGCTATCACACTAAGAGGGGAACTTATAAAGTCCCCTAGAAAGATAGTATGAATATACTATAAAATATAAAGTGGCACAAACACAACACAAACAGGTGTCCAATGTTACTATATGGAGAAGATGAATGTGAACCAATGGTTCATGTCCTTGACTAGGGGAATGTGTTTTGGATATGGATATAAATAGAGCATATGTTTTAGCTATAAGAGCATTTAATGTTTATTTGGCACATGGCCACTGTGAACTTTTATTAAGAGAGAGTATAAGACTACTTAACATTATACATTATGTTGTACCACACATTCAAGACATAGGACCCTCCATAGATTACCATGATAACTTTTGAGGAGGAAGTATGAAAGGTTATTATAATAAAAATTTAAGCATTGAAAAGGAGGAAGGACCAACATTCTAAAATGTTATAAATATTGTAAATTAGAACATTATACTAATGTAGACTAAATTTGTTTGCAGAAAATTGTCAACTAGCTGGTCTATGTTGTCTGCGCTTGCACATTGAAAAAACATGTCTACAAGGTAAGCTACGACTACAACCTCCAACACTGATTTCTAATATAAAGTAGCCATTACTTTAGGGAGGATGCTAGAAAGGGTTAAAGAGAGGAGCGTGGCTTTCTACGTTTTGCATACACATCTACCAAAACATTTCCATGTTGGATGGGCAGGAGATGCAGTTTTAAATTGTTTCTCAAAATCAAAAGAGTGTAAACAATATCTCATATGCACATCATATCAATGAAATTCAACCTTCACAATCCTACTGTGATGGTAATTTGGACAATAGTAGTATGGAATGACAGTCATCTAGACATCACATTGAAACTAGTAAATTTTTTCATGACGGTCAAATGCACGTCAATTTTAAGCTAATCAATTTGCTGATAAGGTCATCTGAACGTCAAATTTTACCCTCAACACAAACCCTAAACCCTCAACCCTAAACCTTGCAAACCCTCACAAACCCTTGCAAACCCTCGACCTTAAACCCTAAACCCTAAAAGCAAACCCTAAACCATAAACACTGGAAAAATGTATTGAAGAACAATATTGGCCACCAAAAACATCCATTACCAGCAGAGTCATCATATCTGGAGGTGGAAGCCATCGCATGAGAATGGAATAGAATGGCAGGTTCTTTGTTGGAATCATCTTCCTCTATTTGTATTCATAGCGAAGCCACCTCTCCAAATCTCATTACACAACTTATTTCAAATCTTTGTAAGCACCAAGATCATAGCTCTAACTGACTTTCATCATCTCCATCACTCTCATCTCCCCATTCAATGACCTTCTTTTTTCTCTTTGTCTCGGACACATTATCCTTCTCCAAGAGGCCCTGAACCAATTCCACTATGGAATCCCTACTCATTTCCTTAGGAGGCATGCTTTCTACCTCTTGAATTCCTTCCACTCTAGACATACACAAACTTCAAGATAGTATGGCTCTGATACCACTCTGATGTAGAGGGTTTGACAATCTAGAGCTTCCCTCACTCCTAGGTGCTTGTTTGACCAATCCAACCATCCAAAGGCTATTCTTTTTTGGATCTTCTTCCTTTTAGGATCTCCAAGACCCTCTCTACCAAATTCTCCTCCAAGTTATAGTTGGATTTTAGAAGACTCCAAGATTTCTAAGCTCAACTAGTCCAACTAGTTAACCAAAAGCCTAGTTTGCTTCACAAAAACCCCACCTAGATTGCCAATCCTCTACCTAGGATCTTCTCACACACTCACCAAGACTCCCCATGCACTTATTAACCCTTTCTTGGTCATTTTGCATCCATTCCCACACTCCAAGACCCTTTACCAATCCAATTGGTCACTAATTCTCTAGGAGGCCTAATTGCCCAATTCCTAGTAGGTCTATTTTCACCGAGTTTGGCTAATTTCTTCCAAAATCTCAAAATGACCCCACAAAAAAACTTGAAAATATTCAAGCCATCATCCAACACTGTTAGAATTGAAAAACTTGACCCCTAAAATCACCTAAAACCCCACTTTCTTACAGGCCCTAGATTATAGCCTATTAATTAGGCATCTGGACCAGTCAGCATGAAAAATTGTTAAACATGTCTCCAACCTTTGATTCACCTCCTTCCACCTTTGAATAATTTTAGGAGACTATCTATTGCATCTAAAAATATCACTAAGTCTTTCCCAAAAGGTCATGGGTGCTTGATCAAATCCTTCCTTCTCCCTGTCGTGGCTCACCTAGTTTCACCAGTCAGCCATAGGGATTTTGTTTTGGCCTATGAGATCCATTGAAAAAACCAAAAATAAAACCAAAACCCTATCTACAGACCCTAACCCTACTTCCCCCATGGTTTTAGACAATTCCATAGGAGGGATTTTAGGTTAGAGCCATTTCTAACTAGGTAGCACTATTTTTGTCTCTGTCAGACCAGTGACCTTCAAAAACTTGAAACTTAACACCTACTAAACTTCTAAACAAAATATCTATTGCATATGAAAGCTAAAAGTAAACACTCAACTAACATGGAGCCCGATCACCTCTGCCAATCCTTACATAGCCATGTTATGCCCTGCATACCCGTCCCTATATTTTGTGTACAAAATGTTGGGTCCCCTCTTTTCACATTGGCTCTTGCCTTGTTTTCATTTTTTTCTTTGTTTCCTTTTTTGGGCTTTCCCTCCCATGAGGTTTTTTTTCTTTTTTCTTTTTGTCTTTTGTGCCTCTAAGACCTGGTCTTGGAGTTTGTTCTCTCTAGAGCCAGATTCTGGACTCTGGGATTCTTCGCCATGATGTCTCATTTTGCGAGTAGGTATCGCTGCCTAGAATCCTCGGGCCCGGAGTCCGGAGGTCTGCCTATTCCAGAGTCCACGGAAAAGAATGCAACCCATTTTACCCTAATTATAAATGGAAGTTATCTATCACTTTCACCATCACCGAGATTAAAACACTTGTGCATTCAAACTAAATCAAGGCGAATTAAGGTGATTTTAAACTACTTTTGCTCCCATGTTTAGTGGTTGATTACCAGTGGTTTTGCGGTGATTATTCATAGTGATCCTTACGGTTAGCTTGTTGCAAGGTACTTCCCATGTCCACCTTCTCCATTGTGTCCATGTTTTAGGTAGGCTCTCAGCCCTGGTCTTGTCATCTTTGGGGTTTTTGGTTTTGTGCTTCTGTTTTGTTCTCATTTTTCTTTTTGTTTTCTTTGTTTGGTTTTAGTCCCTTGTGTTTTGCCACGTCTCATGGTGCTGGTCTTATGTTGCCTCCCGTTGGTGGGTTGGCACTAGTAGAGTGTGGTCCACCCTAATTAAAGCCATTTTCCCATGTGTTGTACAGTAGTTTAGCTATTTTGTATAATATGTAAATGCCTATAAATAATGTATATATGCCTTGGCTCTACTATATATTTAGTGTATATCCTTCCAGTTTTGTGTCAAACTCGCCGTGAATTTGTCTATGTTTCCTAAATTTGTGAGCTCACCCACACGGTGGAATACCACATGTTTGGGACTCGACCCTTGGTTGGTTTCAACCATGGCAGTTTTTCTCTCCGCCATCGAATCAGTCTTTATGGCAAATTTATTTCCCATGTGTGCATTTAAGTTCTACCAAGTGGCTCTCATCTTGCATGCATTCAGATAGTTGGCATCATCATCACCATAAATCCTATTTATTTCATGGCCATGTGATTCCCACGTAAGCCTGATAACTCATCTTTTAGTCATGTCATCCAATGGTTGGTTTTCTGGAATCTGAGCCCTACATCCTTGATCAGCCTATATCTTACTTTCGTCAAACATGCTGAAATCCCTGGGCCCGAATAATGGCTAAATTCCTAAGTCTACACTCTATGCATATATTTTCTGGATTTTTATGTGAACTAAATTTTCAAGTGAAATACGCAATGCGGTGGTAAGACCTCTGAATCCCAGAGTAGTGCTTATCTTGTATGAATTTTGATGGTCATCTTTCTTTGCAGGTATCCTGCATCACACTTTCACTATGTCAGAGGCATCTGCATCCTCTCCACTTGGGAGTCCAGAGCTCCCCACTAGGGCAGCCACCAGGGCAGCTATCAAGTCTAAGATTGAGAGGGCCCTAAAAAAGCATCCCCTCACCATGAAATATTTGAAGGAAAACACTATTACAGGGTCAAAGTTCAAATCCAAGGTTTAGTTGATTACTGACATCAGCGTTAGAATGTGGGTAGAAATGCAGGCCCTGGTCAAAATGATGTTCATCCAACGATTGGCCAAGGACCACTTGGCCATCAATTTTGGAGATACTGAGATTCTAAAATCCGCTTGCTTCCCATGCTCCATGCAAGCCCCAGAACTTATTCTCACCCTCGCAGCACACTACAACTCCTCCGTCCGGGCCATCATGCTCACCACCCTAGTCTTGACCGGATATCCCATGCCCATGGTTTCCCTGGATGCCACAAATTTTTGGGCAAGTTTGGAGATCCCTCAGTTTGAGGAAGCATCCATCGTCACCCTATCTGAGGCATTGGGGCAATTTCAATAGCTAGAGCTCATGGCCCGACAGTATTTGAACAAAAATTGGCTGAAGACACCAAAGAAGGATTCCAAAGAATGAAACTAGAAATTCGTCGATTAGAATTTAAGGAAAGCATACAGATGGGGATCATAGAATTATGCAGGATCTTTGGGCAACCCCATGCCCATGAATTCTTAGGATGGATGTATTACTTCCTGTTGGGAATCTCCTCTAGCAAACAATATTTTGATTGGGCCACCATCATTTCAAACCATGTGGAATCCCAGTTCCTTCAGGTGGCCCAGACCTCTAAATTCTATATGACATCCTATGTCCTCTAGGCCCTAGCACAACAACACCCTATCACAAATGGGCTTCTCATGTCAGGTGTACTTGGGGTTAGCCTAGGCCAAAAGGCTCCCTGGTATTATTTCTCACAAATCCAATGTGAGGCTAGTTTCCTCAGCTTCTGCCGAGTGAATGATGCCTTCGTTTACTACAATCTTCTCACACCTACCCAAGATGCTGAGTATCACCTCTCTAAGGAGGCAATGGATTTGGTCAGAAGTTATGGCCACTATTATATCCAGTTCCAGCAGCATACCTATATTTGGGTAACTGACTTTTCTAGGAAACCCTATTTGTTTCCCAAGCATTGTGGGAACAAAATAATTCTTTTGGAATATTTCCAGTAGATCCGAGAGATGTATGCCCTCTTCATAGTGAAGAAGGTGATGAATTTTCTATTCTGAGTCATCTGTGGGAACTATTCTTGTAGTCTAGATGGAACCAAGAAGGCAGACAATGAGCTTAAAAGCTTGGGCTTAACAAAATTCTATCTGGTGCGGAAGAACTTTGATCTGCTGGAAAAATAGCAATGACACTTCCCCGGGCATCAGAGCCCCATATATTCCACATGGAGGAATTTTGGGAAGATTGCCAAGATGATTTTGAAGTCCGGAGCTGGCACTTCATCCAGATGATAATGGGGATGATGGAAAGGTTAAAGCTTTGGAAATTCTCAGATGACTTCTCAGACACCGGGTCCACAATAGACCCGCAGTACAAAGAAAAGGGAGTAGACAAGATGGCTCTCCCTCGAGTAGACTGGAACACTTGGGAGGGGCCGACTATTAAAGATATCACTCACGATGTGGTCGAGCATAGCCACATGTATTTCAAGAAGGCATACCCAAGGAGTACACACAAAGTTGGCCTGACAGTGCGGGGCTTGACTTCTGGGGCCGAAACCTCCTCATAGAGGGAGGATAAAGGAAAAATAATAATGGGGACCCTATCACAAACCTTGTCTGTGACCCCCATAAAATAGAAAATGAAACAGACGCTGGTAGTCTCCCAGGAGATGAAATATAATTTAATCACGTGGTTGGCCACCTCGGTACTCATGACCGGGCCCGTTCGTCCTCCCCCCTCCCCTTCACTGGTAGCATTGATGGTCTGAGCAAAAAGGATCGGAGTGGAAGAGGATCAGGAAGCTATAATGGATGTAGGGCCCTCTTTGATAACCAGGAGAAAGAAAAAGAAGACTAACTCTCAACCAAGGGCGGAGCCAGAACTTGGGATGCCAAGCATCCAAGAAGTACAAATCCTTTCTTTTGACTCTCCAGAGCCAGACAAAGAACCTAAGGATATCCCAAAGAACTCCCCTCCCCATGATGAATTTGATGATTTATTTGGAACTAGTGAATTTGGGAACTTGCAGGAGGATATCATAAAGGCAACGGAAGAAATCACCACACAGGATGAACTCCCAAATCCAAAGCTTGCACAAGAGCAAGAATCTCAGGAAGAAGAAGAAAAGGGATAGGAATAGATGGATATCTCCAAAGTCCTAGAGAAATAGGTTACAAGGACTGAGGAGGGCAAAAAGACACAAGATGAGAAAATGGCATCAGTTGGGGAAATTGGACCCACAGGAGCAACTGTGACCCCAACTGTCGTATTCCAAATTCCACTTCTAAAAGTAACATTTGGAGAGGTGATTACAATGGCCCAAATGATGAATCTTGCCCTGACACCTCCCCCACCTCTAGACAATACACCAGTTGAAGAGAGCATCCCAACAATAGAGGTTGATGAAGAGCAGTAGCAGGATGAGGAGAGGAACCTTGAGGAAGTAAATGATGATCCTAACATCATCGAGGATGTAGACATCAAGCCAAAAGATACAAGTACCACCGGGGTAAGTATTGTTGGTGAACCCAAAGATACAAGGAAGGAGTCAGAAATAGCTTAGACTGTCGAAGCGGCGCAACAAGATCCCGGGGAGAAATCAAAGGAACAAATTGTGTCTGCAAAGCCACCCCTACCACCACAATGGTTGGTGGAGTCTCACAAGAGGAAGGCCCCAGTGACACCTAAGGCCCATCTCTCCTTGGTAGAGAGGATGGTGCAAATGCAGAACCCTCCCAAGACCAAGAAAGCCCAGACAGTCCATACTCTTTGGACTGGGCCGGGTGGAGATACAATCATGGTAATTGTGACACCTTCCCCAGATGTAGATGAAGCAATGGCTAAGATAGATGAGTACTCTATCACTGAGATATCACTGGGGAAGTGGGGAAACAGGGTGAACTAGACCTGTTAAAGAAGCGGCCAAGGTGGCGGAGGATCGCTATGAAAAGGAGGCATAGAACTTTAGGGCAGAAAAGGAAAATAATGAAAATCTTATGGGGTTGCTAACAGAGCTCGCATAGCCTCTTACTGCCATTCCCTTAGGTGCCTCTGCATCTGACGCACCGCTCCCTTAGAGTGACATAGATTTGCTAAGGGAGATGAAAAGAAAATCCCAGACAGTTGATGAGTGGGTTATAGAACAGGTAGGAAACATCTGGATTTCTTAATATCCACACTCCCAGACTTGTATGCGGCCAGCAATATTCTACATTGGGCTGAAACTACTATCTCAATTTGGGAGGGGGACATTGAAAACTATGAAGCATGGAAGGCCGAAATGGAAGAGCTCATCGACATCGGAGAATAAATTGTCTCCAAAGCAAAAATTTTAGGAGAGGAGTCTTTTGAATTTGTCTGGACCCAGCACTCAAGACTCAACCTCACATTGGGGATAATCAAGCAACTGGTAGGGACTATGCATGACAAAGTCCAAGAAGTTCAATATTCTTTAAAGTTGTACAAGTCATTCATCTCGAAGGTCTCCGGAGCTAATCCCTTCAGCACTGAAACATGCACTCCAGAGGAATATGTCTTGGGAAAGTTTGACAACCTAATGGAGTCTTGGTATGGATCCCTGGAGGGAATGGATGGAACAAAAATGGCAAGGCTCACTTGCATGATGCTTCAAAGTCATGATGCAACCAATATGGCTGCGAAGTTCAAGGCAAATGTTCTAGATTTGGGAAAGCAAGTGGAGGTGGCCAAATACCGTCGGGCCAGCCTTAAGGACATAGATGAAGATGGAATCGCCTGGCTCTTGCAGACCTTCACTGATACTAAGGAGAAATAAAATCATCCAGGTTCTAGAGATGATCGTCAGGAGATATAATTTTTTTGTATTCATTCATTCTTTGGGGCACAAGCTCCTAGATCTCAGAGTCCCAGATCTAGTATCATTTTTTGAATTCTTTAAAGTGACCCGTGTCCCAGTTCCCAAAATGAAATGGTCACTTTCAAGGCAGTTAATGAAGGGTGTCATAAAGTAGGTAACCACAACAAGGCACATCAACTTGACAAGAGAGTTCTGACAGATGGTCTTCCTAAGGCGTCGCTTCAACATAACACCTGGCGCATCAAAGACAATGAGCCACTCTCCCATTTATGATGCATGTAGCCTTGATCCCTGGGAGATCATATTTCTTCTTTTCTCCTCTCGGCTCTCTTCTCAAGGCTGATTCTTCCACTCCTCTTTTCTTGTCTTATTCTTCTGACATGTTAGACCTTTTCCATCTCGAGGTCTTTTGTAGCATGGCGCAGGTAGTACCGGCCACCAAAAATAGTATTATATTGTTAAGTGTAAAATAAGTTAGGTTAGTTTTAGGTCAAATCTTGTGTATAAATAATAAGTCCAACCTCATTCCAAGGGTCGGGAAAATTGATGATTTTTCAGTCCATAGCTAATAGAATTTTGGTTTTCTTAGTTCTTAGTTGCAGAGCTCAACGCTCCTTAGTTTTTAGAAGATTTTTAGTAGTTAAATGATCCCTTAGAGCCACCATTGTTGTATGCACCAGTGCCTACTAGAAAATTGTTAATGAAGAAGGAAGAATTCTATTAATGAAGTTGTTAGCATTTTGATCTCTAGGTTAATGGTATTTTATGTTGCATGTTCTTTATGTCCCTTGATCTAATATTTTAAGTAGATTAACAACCTTCTTTTCCTCTTCTATTGATTGAATATGAACTAATGGTTCCATATTTCTTTAGTATTTAGTGTAGCATGTTAGATCTTGGTTGATGTTTCAAATATTTGGCATGACTATAGGTAGATGAAATATTTCTAACTCTGCAATATCTTTCAAAGTTTATTTGGTAAAGTTAATGAATGCTTGCAGAAAACCCCACATACATCAATCCCCAGAGAAGATGAGCCAAGATAACTAGCTATCCCCCCAAACAAAACATTCACATTCCCAACTAAGCTCCCACACTGTCGAGACCCAACTCTTACATGCTTGAAGGCCCGGGGAATCTCATTTCCCCATACAACCTTTATAGACAAAGTTGGTCGGTGCCCCAATACCTGGTGACAACTTACATCTATTGAAAGACCCAGTCACAAAGACTCGTCAACAAAAATTGGCACTAGAAGGAGGGCGTGAACTCATCCCCCTCTAAGGATTTAGATTTTACACTGGCCGAGGGTTCCCCAAGCCATAGTTTTAGGATTCAAGCCTTCAGTGGGATCGAATCATTTTCACCAGCAAGATTTGAAAGATTCCTTAGATCAACTCCCAATCCCAAAAGGTTTGTCAAAATTGAGCCTCCCTCTCAAAAGAAATAGATTCTAAAAGCCAAGTTAGCCACCATTGTCTGGGGATCTAGTACATCCCAGAATACCCAAGTCCCCCAGATGACCTTGGGAATTAACGCTCAACCTAATCAAAATCCAACACCCTCGATGGCTGCATATTTTGGAAATATAGGGTCCCTGATGGGAACTTTTTCGGGTGCAACCAATGATCTACCTTCACACCCAGAGAAGATTCATCCCTAATATTAGCACTTAGGCTCATAGACCGTAGAAGAACACCTGTAGGCATACAAAGATGCCATGAACTAACACTAGATCTAACATCAATATATTGTGACTTAGATGTTTGCTCTGTCCCTACGATAGAACGAACTGAACCAGTACCTTAACCTTCCATCCAATTCCATCAACAATTGGCAAGACATGGATGATTCCTTCCTAGCTACCTTTCGCATACATGTGGACCCAGCATGGTCTCATAGCCAGTTCATTTCTATCAAGAAGGAACCAAACAAGCCCTTTGTAGCATTCAACCACTGATTCCAACGTGCCTTGAAGTGGTGCATAGGTCCCTTCAACACATCCGCGGATGTAACTATCTAGACCTATCTCAACATGATGGACCTCTTTGTTGCCACTCTCCTTTGGAGAACTACCACCCTCAGTGATCGGGATACTTTGGAAAAGGTTTACAACCTAGACTTAAATTTGTCCCGTG
Organism: Thuja plicata; assembly: GCA_018584345.1. Taxonomy (NCBI): domain Eukaryota; kingdom Viridiplantae; phylum Streptophyta; class Pinopsida; order Cupressales; family Cupressaceae; genus Thuja; species Thuja plicata. The sequence continues at coordinate 76,623 of MU226745.1, read as the reverse complement.
GTCTTAACAAATCCCTGGGCGAGATTGGGTAGAGCATGCCATTTAACATGATACCTGGCGAAACTACTTATGCTAGGGGATATAACCCCAATCAAGAAATTGATGCTCCTACAATTGCCATGAATCCCCCACCCCCATCGACAGACCAGCAGGCCTGGTACATATATCCATCGCAAACCAAGGCAACGCTAGGTCTGGAATCTTTTCCTTGGAATCAGCTGCAACAAATGCAACAACCATAGACACAACCACCCAGAGTGCCTTTCTTTCAGTCATCCACAGCTGGAGGATTGCCACCCTTGACTCCGGTGAATGCTTCCACTTTCCTAGGAAACCAACAATAACAACTGTCACACTATGATGCGAATACCCAGTTGACCGTCGAGGTTGAATCCCTCTGGTGAATGTTGTCTACACTGACTGTGGATATGGGTCAACTGAAGGCAGGATCCTTTGCACCCCACAACACCAATTCCCAGAGAGGGAATATTTTCTCCATCCGATGAAACAACAATGTCAGAGGAAGAAATTTCAACAATGGGCCTCGGCCCAACCAATAGCAATGGAATAACAATGCTAGTATCAAAGGTACACCTCTGAACCAAAATACCAATCAAGGTGGCACTGGACCTTCCCATTTTGCACCTATCGTAGACTTCCATCCCATGACCAACTGGTGTAGATTGCATGACATAGGCTCCCACAATGAGGTGAAATTTTCCACACTAGAGAAAGTCATCATGATTTCCTAGCTAGACAGACAACAAACTTCTGATCCTACTCCCCCAAAGCCTCCTATACAAGAGCCCACTCATGGTGCATTCACCTGTGAGACCGTTTTCTTTGGAATAGGTAGAGAAGATGAAGAGGAACCCAAACTACAAGGGTTCTTTGATAAATCTATTATAGCCTTTGAGGCCAATGCCTTCACCAACCCAAAGACTCCCTACAACACTCAGAGTGAGGCTAGTAAAGGACCAGTTTACACACCCGCACCTCCTAAAGACACTCCTCCTCGGGACAACACGACTAATCAGTTTCTCCCTTCAAAATGCCCTGGCTCTAACCAAGCTAAGAACCCGGCCAAGGGAAGCCACCAATTCCCAGGAGGAAGGTTTGACATCACAAAGGTGTTAGAACAAACCACCACCTCCATGACCTTGATGGAGGTTTTGCTGAACTGTCCCAAGCAAAATAAGTCTCTTCTAAAACTCTTGGGAAACCTGGAAGCCGTGAGTCACCCACCCAAGACTGTCTCTTTTGAGGACGCCAACGTGGCTATCTTCTAGGGAAATACTAAGGATCCTCCCTTCCTACTAGGCCTGAGCATACAAGGGAAAAACATACACAATTTCCTAGTAGATTCTGGGGCTTCAGGGAACATCATGCCTTTATCCATATGCTAGAAGCTCAGATTTTGTCCCACCCTATCTAACAGTGGAGTAATCCAACTGGATAAAACTACTATAAAAATGGTGGATAAATTGAAGAACATCCAGATTCAACTCATCCAGGACCCCAAGATAGCCAGTATAATTGACATCCAAGTGGTGGATATCCCAGAGACTTATGGGATGTTACTAAGTCACAATTGGTCTAAGTCCCCGAATGGGTACTTCTCGACCAACTTTTCCCATTTGTGGCTCCCTTGGGAAGGACAATCTAACTAGATCTAGGTTGAAAGTGAGCTCCAGATGAAATAGGCCCTCATCAAAGTTGGGAGGGTGAATGAGGTCCTCTTCTCTGAGCTTCCCCCAGGGTGTACCAACCCCTTGCGATCTTAACATTCAATTTCACCCCCGAGGAGGCCACCATAGTTTTGCAGAGAACCCAGGACCTGGAAGAAAAATTGAGGGTCAAGGTTAACTCTTAGGGTACCACAGGGATCCTACCACATTCTTGTCTAGCACTTGGTGCCAAGTGCATTACAAGAAACATTTAGAGCTAGAGAGTGAGCCTTGCCTTACCATTTCTACTCGGTACATAGATGCCCTCCAGAAAGAAGAACATACAGCTTACTCCTTGGAACCCAGTACTTTTGCTGGCAGTGCCTCTTCAGCATTATTTGTTCAGGAATCCCAACCAAAAATCTCTTCAGAGGCAAACCTCACTCATGTTCCATTAGCATCGGACAAAACTCCTCCTAGCCTTCCCAAAAATAATCCAAAAACCATTTCATCTTACCAGCCCCAGATAACAAATGATGACTTGTGGACCCTTAAGTTTGACGGGTCCCGATCCAAACAGGGTTGTGGGGCCAGGGTGGAATTGATCAACCCACGGGGGAAATCTTTCCTCATGTCCTACAGGCTGTAGTTCAACTACATGAATAATTTCATGGAGTATGAGACTTTGGTCCTTAGACTCCTATTTGCACTAAGGAAAGGAATCAATCACCTCCGGGCCCTGGGTGATTCAAAGTTAATTGTTAAACAAGTTTGGAGTCAATACACTTGTCATGACAAAAGGCTTGCCACATACCACAACTGGGCATGGAGCCTTATTGAGGATTTTGATGCCTTTGGCATTGATCTTATTCCCCAAAGATGGAATTATGTCCCAGATGCCCTTGTTGTTTCTGCTAGCACACTTGAGCCAATGGCTAGCTCACAACTCCAGAGATTCTTTGTTGAGATGATCCCCACCCCCTCCATTCTAGACAATGTCACCCATTTTTAGGTCTTTGAGGAAAATCAACATATCTTGTCCTTCATGGCCAATGTTGGTGTTTTCGAAGACCAAATAGTGGAAGAAAGAGATCATGATGATACTGGATAGGGTGACAAAGATGACAGGATCATGGACCTACCAACCAACACCATCCCTAAGGGGATGGTCGCACTTGAATGAATCTTTGACTTGGACCATTGGGGCTGGGAAAATATATCATCCTCCTTTGAGGGAGGAAAATTTGAGAAAGTGAACATCGGCCAGCTCGGTGAAGAGAAAATGATACACATTGGAATCTCCTTCTCCCTTGAGGAAAAGGAGAAGATTCTCGCAGTTCTCTGAGAATACATAGATGTAATCACATGGGGGTATGAGGAATTGAAAACCTATGATACATCCATTATGACTCATACTATCCCTCTCAAACCTGATGCAAAGCCTTTCTGGCAAAAGCAACGACCATTCAACCCACTGATCGAGCCTCTGATTTATCAGGAGGTCCAAAAACTACTGTTAGCCTGAATAATCTTTTCAATCTAGCACACTACGCGGGTTGCCAACCTCATCCCTATGAGGAAGAAAAGTGGTGAGATCTTCCTTTGTGTGAATTTATGAAATTTGAACAAGGCCTCCAAGAAAGATAATCATCCTCTCCCCTCATTGGATGAGGTATTGCAAATTGTGAACGGATCACAAATGATGTCTTTCTGGGATGGGTACTCTGGGTATAACCAAGTCATGGTTAAGTATGAGGATAGAGACAAAACTGCATTTACCACTAAGTGGGGAATGTTTCCCTACCAAAGGATGCCCTTTGGTCTGATAAATGCAGGCGCCACATTTCAAAAGGCTATGGACATTGCATTCGAGGGCCTTGTGAACCGGTGTATAATCATCTACATGGATGATTTGACTGTCTTTTCCTGGGATAGGCATGATCATTCCACCCACCTCACCCAGATTTGCAAGAGATGTCGCTAGTATGGAATATCCCTCAACCCTAAGAAATGCATATTTGGGGTCACTAAAGGGAAATTACTCAGGCATATTGTCTCTGAGAAGGGTATATCCATTGACCTTGAGAGAGTTGAAGTGTTGCTAAACCTACAAATGCTTGACAACAAGAAGGAAATGAGGTCTTTCTTTGGAAAGATCAAATTTGTCCAATGGTTCATCACTAGATTCACTGAGATCGTAAAGCCACTCAATGAGATGATGAAGAAAGATACTAAAATTGAGTGGAGCCCTGAAGCAAAGCAAGCATTCCCCTAGATTAAACAAATGATAACAGAGGCACCAATTTTGGCTAGTCCAGACTATTCCCTCCCTTTTTACATATATTCCTTTGCTTCACCGCATTCTGCCACAGCAATTTTGACCCAAAAGGTTGAAGGGGAAGAACGACCAATAGCTTTCATGAGCTCCCCCTTTAAGAATGCTGAAGTCCAGTATTCACCTTTGGAAAAATAGGCCTTTTCTCTCATTCACGCCGTGAAGAAATTCTGGCATTATATCCTTCGGAGTAGAGTGCATGTTATCATCCCTGACCAGGCAGTAAATTCTTTGCTGATGCAGAGAAACTTAGGTGAAAGACAGGGGAAATTGATGGCCATCCTCCAAGAGTATGATTTGGAAATGCAACCCATGAAGATAGTTTGAGGCCAAGGACTATGCAAAGCAATGACAGAAGAGACTCCACACATCAAATGTCAGACATATACAGTGGATTCCATCACTCAGGATCCATGGTACACAGACTTTGTGTACTTATTGTTGAATAACAGATGCCTAGAGGGATTACCCCCAAACAAACATCACGCCCTGCGGTTGAAAAGCGCACACTTCATGATAAAAAATGCTATGCTTTTTCACAGGAACTATGAGGGAGTGTACCTTGGGTGCATCAATAGGGTTCAAGCTACGAGAATAATCAAATAATTTCATAGGCAGTTTGGAACCAGACATGGCTCAGCTGACGCCACTGCCCATCAAATCCTCTAGGCCAGATACTATTGGCCTCTTATCTTTAAAGATGTCTACACTCATGTCAAGAAGTGCCATACTTTCCAAACCATGGCACAACATGAGTAGAACCTGGCTATGCCTTTGCAAATGGTCTTTGAAGCTAGACCTTTTGCCCAGTGGGCATTTGACTTTATTGGGGAAATTAACCCCAACTTTTCTGCCAACCACTAGTACATTCTAACTACTACCGACTACTGCACCCGATGGTCTGAAGCAATACCTTGTAAAAACAACACGACAGATGAAGTCATAAAATTCCTGGAAGAAAACATCGTCACAATATTTGGAATGCCCTTTTCTATAGTATGTGACAATGGTCCAGCATTTTCTTCAGCCCAATTACTTGAATGGACCTATGACAGGAAGATCACTCTAAAGTTTTCCAGTAACTATTACCCCTAGGGTAACAGTGTTGCTAAGTTGACCAACAAAAATTTGCTTGAAGTGATCAAACATCTATTAGAACAGAATCCCTGGGACTGGCACCAAAAGCTGAGATTCACCCTCTGGGCAGATTTTATTTGAATTAAGGCAGCCCTGGGGACATCCCTATTCCATCTGGTCTACGGCCAGAACCCAGTATTCCCCATTAACCTACAAATCCTAGTTTTACAGTTCATGCAGGAATTCAGTGACCAGGACAACATCATGGAGGTTTAGCTCCTAAATCTGGTGCAAATGCAAGAACAAAGAGATGCAGCCCTTGAAAATTTTGCATGTCACCAAGCAGTAGTGAAATGGTGGTTTGACCGAAGAGACCAGTATAAAGCCTTTCAGATTTTGGACTTGGTCCTCTTGTGGGATAAGGCCTGGGAAAGGAAAGGAAAGCACACCAAATTCCAATGGCTCTAGCTCAGACCATATTTGATCTCAAAAATCTATGGAGAAAATAATTATCACCTTAGTACCATGACCAAAGAAGCCATTCCATTGCCCATCAATGGACAGTTTCTCAAGCATTATTTTGAATGAGGTAAGTTTGTCAAGAATTTTACTATATGTAAATCTTCTTGCTTGTAAATATTCCTTCCTGGTGCTCCATTTAGGGTGCCTTGTCTTGTAAATAGTTTTGTTGGCTTTCCTCCGGGACCACCCCTTTTCTTTTTGTTTTGTTTTTAGCTTCACTCTTTCTTTTTGGGTCCCCAGTGTTTTTCTCCCCCTTTTTTAGGCTGGTATGCTTTGCATAATATCTAGTCTCCGGGTTGGTACCTTTCACATTTTTGATGAACTCAGAATCTATTGTTAGCATGGTGGAATTGGTCTGCGCTCCGGAGTTATTTTTTAATTTTGGTAACAAGCTATGAGTAATCTTCATCAGATTCATCCCCGAAAGTATGGAAATCAGTTAAATCAAAATCAAAAGGAACAAGTAATCAGACACACCAGGGGTAGATCGGTCGCACTAGTTTTTTGGCCCAAGTCTGAGAAACATTTAAATTCTTCCTGGATCTGGAGTTTTTCTTCCCTATTTAGAAAATTGAAGTGGATAGAAGGGTGAAAGAAGTACCACTGTTAAAATTAGCTAAACTTAAGCTTAATGGTGAAAGGAGTACCACCTTCCCATCCAGAAAAGAATAAAATGAAAAGGAAAGAAATAGAGAGCAGAGAAACTTTGGTATCCAGGGGAAACAAGCAGATTTGATGACTTTGGTTTGATATATTTAGTGCCTCTTCTTTGCTTCTCCCTAAGGTCATCGACTTGATTTTCTTTCAAAGCACACACTTCACAACCAATGAAAGACCAAGGATTAATCATGTATGGGCTGGATTTTCTCAAATGCTTTGCATCTTGCAACTAGGATGGTCCAAGTAACGATTGATTCAGATTTTGCTAACCAGAGATTCCATAGTTATCGAATGCACTAAGGCAATCATCCGAGATAGTCACCATTTGTTATGCCCTGCATACCCGCCCCTACATTTTGTGTGCAAAATGTTGGGTCCCCTCTTTTTGCTTTTTTTCATTGTTTTCTTTGTTTCCTTCTTCGGGCTTTCCCTCCTGTGAGGTTTGTTTTCTTCTTTTTTTTTCTTTCGTGCCTCCGGGACTCGGTGCCAGAGTTTTTTTTCTCCAGAGATGCATTCAGGACTCTGGGATTATTCACCACAATTTCTCCTTTTGCGAGTAGGTATGGCTACTTGAATCCTCGATCCCGGAGTCTAGAGGTTTGCCTATTCTAGAGGTTTTACCCTAAGTATAAATGGAAGTTATCTATCACTTTCACCATCACCACAATTAAAACACTTGTGCATTCAGAGCGAATCAAGGTGAATTAAGGTGATTTTAAACTTCTTTTGTTCCTGTGTTTAGTGGCTGATTACCAGTGGTTTTACGGTGCTTGTTTGCAGTGATCCTTGGGGTTAGCTCATTGCAAGGTGCTTCCCATGCCCACCTTCTCCATTGTATTCATGTTTGAGGTAGGCTCTCGGTGCTGGTCTTTTCATCTTTGGGTTTTCTAGTTTTGTGCTTCTATTTTGTTCTCATTTTGCTTTTTGTTTTCTTTGTCTGGTTTTGGTCCGTTGTGTTTTTCCATGTCTCGTGGCACTGGTCTTCTATCGCCTCCCATTGGCGGGTTGGCATTGGCAGAGCGTGGTCTGCCCTCTATGCAGTTGTAATTCAAGCCAGTTTCCCATGCATTGTACAGCAGTTTAGCTATTTTGTATACTATATAAATGCCTGTAAATAATGTATATATGCCTCAGGTCTATAGTATATTTAGTTTATATCCTTTTGGTTTTGTGTCGAGCTCACCATGCATTTTTCTGTGTTTCTTGAATTTACAAGCTCACCCACACGGTGGAATACCACCTGGTTGGGACTTGGCCCTTGGCTGGTTTCAACCATGGCAGTTTCTCTCTCAGTCATCAAATCAGTCTTTATGGAAAATTTATTTCTCATGCACACATTTAAGTTCTACCATGTGGCTCCCATCTCGCGTGCATTCAGATAATTGGAGTCTTCATCACCATAACTCCTATTTATTGCATGGCCATGTGATGCCCACGTAAGCCTGATAACTCATCTTTCGGTCATGTCACTCAATGGTTAGTTTTTTGGACTCCATGCCCTACATCCTCAATCAGCCTATATCTTACTTCTGTCAAACATGTTGAAATCCTCAGGTCCAAATAATGGCTAAATTCCTAAGTCTACACTCTATGTATATCTTTTCCAGATTTTGACATGAACTAACTTTTCAGGTGAAATACATGATGTGGTGGTAATACCTCCAAATCCTAGAGTAGTGCTTATCTTGTATGAATTTTGATGGTCATCTTTCTTTATAGGTAGCCTACATCACACTTTCACTAGTCAGAGACATCCACATCCTTTCCACCCGGGAGTCCAGAGCTCCCCACTAGGGCAGCCATCAGGTCTAAGATTGAGAGGGCCCTAGAAAAGCTTCCCCTCACCATGAAATATTTGAAGGAAAATACTATTACAGGGTCAAAGTTTGAATCCAAGGCTCAGTTGATTATCAACACTAGTGTCAAAATGTGGGGAGAACTGCAGGCCCTAGTCAAAATGATGTTCATCCAACGAATGGTCAGGGACCAGTTGGACATCAATGTTGGAGATTCCAGGATTCTAAAAGTTGCTTGCTTCCCATGCTTTGTGCAAGCCTAGAACTTATTCTCACCCTCGCAGCACACTACAACTCCTCCATCTAGGCCATCATGCTTGCCGCCCCAGTCCTGACTAGATATCCCACGGCCATGGTTTCCCTAGATGCCACAATTTTTCAGGCAGGTTTGGGGATCCCTCAGTTTGATGAAGTAGCCATCATCACCCGATCTGAGGCATTGGGGCAATTTCAACAGCTGGAGCTCATGGCTCAGCAATATTTAAACAACAATTAGCTGAAGACACCAAAGAAGATTTCCAAAAGAATGAAATTGGAAATCCCCTGATCAGAATTTAAGAAAAGCATATAGATGGGGATCATAGAATTATGCAGGATCTTTGGGCAACCCTATGCCCGGGAATTCTTGGGATGGATGTATTACTTCTTGTTGAGCATCTCCTCCAACAAATAGTATTTTTATTGGGCTACCATCATTTCAAACCATGTGGACACCCAGTTCCTTCAGGTGGCCTGGACCTCTAAATTCTATATGACATCCTATGTCATTTGGGCCCTAGCACAACAATGCCCCATCACAAATGGGATGCTCATGTCAGGTGTACTTGGGGTTGTCCCGAGCCAAAAGGCTCCCTGGGATTATTTCCCGCAAATCCAATGGGAGGCTAGTTTCCTCAGCTTCTGTCGAGTGAATGATGCCTTCATTTACTACAATCTTCTCACACCTACCTGGGATGTCAGGTATCGCTTCTCTAAGGAGGCAATGGATTTGGTTAGAATTTATGGCCACTATTATATCCAGTTCCAACATTATACCTATATTTGGGTAACCAAATTTTCTGGGAAACACTATTTGTTGCCCAAGCATTGTGGGAACAAAATAATTCTTTTGGAATATTGCCGGCAAATCCTAAAGTTGCACGCCCTCTTCATAGTGAAGAAGGTGATGAATGTTCCATTCCCAGTCATCTATGGAAACTATTCTTTTAATCTGGCTGCACCCAAGGAGGCAGACAACGGGCTTAAAAGCTTGGGCTTAACAAAATTCTATCTGGCGCAGAAGAAATTTGATCTGCTAGGCAAAATAGTAACATCACTTCTGTATCTGATGCACTACTCCCTCAAAGTGACATAGATTCACTGAGTTTGATGAAAAGAAAATTCCAGGCAGTTGATGAGTGGGTTACAAAATAGGTGGGAAACATCTGGCATTTTTTAATATCCACACTCTGAGACTTGTATGCAGCCAGCAATATTCTACATTGGGCCGAAACTACTATCTCCATCTGGGAGGGGGACATTGAAAACTATGAAGCATGAAAGGCCAAGATGGAAGAGATCATCAGCATTAGAGAAGAAATTGTCTTTGAAGCCAGAATTTTAGGAGATGGTTCTTTTGACTTTATCTGGACCCAGCACTCCAAACTCGACCTCACGTTGGGGATAACCAAGAAACTGGTAGGGACTATGCGTGACAAAGTCGAGGAAGCTCAATATTATTTCAATTTGTACATGTCATTCATCTCAAAGGTCTCCAAAGCTAATCCCTTTAGCACTGAAACATGTACTCCAAAGGATTATTTCTTGGGAAAGTTTGACAAGCGAATGGAGTCTCGGTATGGATTCTCGGAGGGAATTGATGGAGCAAAAATGGTAAGGCCCACTCGCATGATGCTTCAAAGTCATGACGTGACCAAGATGGCCGCAAAGTTCAAGGCAAATGTTCCAGATTTGGGTGAGCAAGTGGAGGTGGCCAAATACCGTCGGGCTGGCCTTAACGACATAGACAAAGATGGAATTGCCCGACTCCTGCAGACCTTCAATGATACTAAGGAGAAATAAAATCCTCTAAGTTCTGAAGATGATCGTTAGGAGATGTAATTTTTTTGTATTCATTCATTCTTTGGGGCACGAGCTCCTGAATCCCAAAGTCCCAGATCCAATATCATTTTTTGAATTCTTTAAAGTGACCCATGTCCTAGTTCCCAAAAGTGACCGGTCACTTTCAAGGAAGTTAATGAAGGGTGTCAGAAAGCAGGTAATCACAACAAGGCACGTCAGCTTGACAAGAGAGTTCTGAAAGATGGTTTTCCCAAGGTGCCACTTCAAAGTAACACCTGGCACATCAAATAAAATGAGCCACTCTCCCATTTATGAGGCATGTAGCCTCGATCCCCGGGGGATCAAATTTCTTCTTTTCTCCTCCCGGCTCTCTTCTCAAGGCCAATTCTTCCACTCCTCTTTTCTTGTCTTGTTCTTCTGACATGTCAGACCTTTTCCATCTCAAGGTCTTTTGTGGCATGGTGCAAGTAGTACCAGCCACCAGAAATAGTATTATATTGTTAATTGTAAAATAAGTTAGGTTAGTTTTAGGTCAAATCTTGTGTATAAATAATAAATCTGACCTTATTCCAAGTGTTAGAAAAATTGATGATTTTGCAATCCATAGCTAATAACATTTTGGTTTTCTCAGTTCTTAGTTGCAGAGCTCAATTCTCCTTAGTTTTTAGAAGCTTTTTAGTAGTTAAATTCTCCCTTGGAACCACCATTGTTGTATGCACCAGTGCCTGCTGGAAACTTGTTAATGAAGAAGGAAGAATTCTGGCAATGAAGTTGTTAGCATTCTGATCTCCAGGTTAATGGTATTTTATGTTGCATGTTCTTTATGTCCCATAGGAACACATGTAGTCAAAGAATGCAGTTGAAGTGTGAGGTCAAAATGGGATCACAAAACAACTCAGACGTGTTGTCAAAATGGGAACACATCAGGACAAAAATAAATAAAGGATTCTAGACATGAGGTTGATTCGGGATCATATCCAAAATAAGAGATAAGAATCTCAAGCTTGAGCGAAAGCTCACAGGAAAATAGTTGAATCAAGAAAATCAAGGAATCAAGGATTAAAATCCAATAGGTACTGCCCCCTCGAAATTGAAAGTGAAATCAGATAGAGAGGAACAGCAAACTGATAAAGATTTGATCAAATCATAATGAATCACAATCAAGAATAAAGGTCAATAGATCAACCATTAGGCAGTGAAAACATGCCCCAGTGATGAATTAGAA